>CM051493.1:6064028-6117286 GCA_028031935.1 Paedocypris micromegethes
AAAAAAAAAAAAAAAAAAAACAGATTTCTCATGTTTAATAATCCCATGGGATTGCGACTACGAAACATCAACTCTGCTTGAAAACGAGAATTAAAATTGTACTTTCTTTTTTTTTTCCCAGAACGAAGTGGAAGAGACAAACAGCGGTCGGGCTGGAGCTTCTCGCGGAGGCCGGGAATTACTCAGCTCTCCAGAGAATGTTCCCATCGCCCTATTTCTACCCACAGAGTTTAGTCTCCAACCTCGAACCGGGACCAGGCTTGTACTTGTACCGAGGTCCGTCTGCGCCTCCGCCGCAGGTCCAGCGGCCTCTGGTCCCGAGGATCCTCCTGCACGGCCTCCAGGGCGCCGGGGAGCCCGCGTCTCTCTCCGGGGTGATGCCGCGACACACGCCGCGATGAACGCGTGGATTCGGACTCAGCTGAACACACTCAGGAACCGCAGGGTTGCGCCTGGACACGAACTTCTCTAACCCAATCAAACGCGCAATAATACACTTTCTCTACGACTCTGACCAAATGGTAGATATTGACTATTTATTAAAGTTTAAGACGGTGCAGGTTGCAGAAATTAATTTGTTGGGGTTCAACGGACCCCTGGACTCGAATTGCCCTGAGAATTGCTGGTGAATTTGCACAGTTATAACGCAAGCGAACCAAAATGATCAAAAAGGAAGGGAGGGTTGTGCTTTTGGGTCAAATATTAAAATGCATTTTTAAAGAATTGGAAAAACACCACGATAACGAAAGTGGAATTATTACATGTAATACACTGCTTTGCAATGCTGATGGGTGAAATGTGCTACTGGTACATTTTGAAATAACTTTACTATTAATTTTACTACAGGAAATGCGACTTGATCAGATGTTACCGTTTCTGTGCAAAACGTGTTGTGATTTGAGTAGTTTCCAAATCATTTCAAGAGAAGCCAAATACTTTTCTAAATAAAGACTAAACTTGTCACACGTAGAATTTGTTTATTTGTTTCCCAAATTAGTTTAGAATTATGGCCTCTGCGTTTACAATCGGCAAGAAAACACCCCTGTATTTGTTTTTTGTTTTAAGTGCATTAACAGCGTCACAATTGCATCCAATGGGATTTTGAATTCATAAAAAATAGCATCAATTCCAATCTGCATTAAAATAAAATACTGACGTCTTAAGATGATAAACAGCGATCTGCAAAGAAAAGTTGTGCTCCTTTGAGATTTGTAAAATAAATCGCCATGCGCGTCAAACAAATGCGCCGTTTGATAAAGGAACTGACCAATCACAAGGAACGTTTCCACATACGGACCAATCACATTTCACACAGCGTCTCTGGAGATGATAAAGCCGGTCAAATTTCGCGCTGCTGTCAGTGAGGACTGGCCAAAGCGCAGCAGCTGGTGACCGGGAGTAAGACTCCTTGGCTGGACAGCTGGTCGGCGTAAAGCCTCCACACATCCACCTCGATTTACCTGACCCAGCTGAAACTCAAGCCAGTGCAACGAGCAAAAAAAGCGCCTTAAAAAGACGTTTTGCGGCTGTTTTCTGACGCAGATATCTTGGGCAAAAACGGCTCACGTGAATCACATTTTATCGAGCTCAAACGAAAACACACTGGTTCAAATAGTATCTGTTTATTTTTATGGAAACATGTGGTACAATGCTTGATTGACACAAACCGTAGATTAAAATTAAATTACTCTGAATTTGAGGGTAAACAAATTCATTGTATCACAGAGTTTGATTTTCAAACCGATAAATATAATATATACATATACTATTTTTTAACCAATTGAGTAAAATTCCCATGAAGAGTGGGTTTTAAAGCACAGTTATAAAAAAAAAAAAACGACAAGGGCACCTGTAAGTTCTTCCCTGCAAATCCACCTGGCCTGAATCTCAGTATTCAGCAATTTTCAGCTGAAATCACATCCTGATTCACTTCTACAGCGTTAGACAGATTGCTCGGCTTCTACTTGGCCTTTCTTCTTTGTTCTCCTCTTCTTCGACTTGGATTCTCCTATCCCACTGACGTACTCGGAGCGCATAAGGTTCGACACTCTTTCTTTAACTGTGACTTTCTTGAGAGGACTGAAAAAAAAACAAAACACAGAATTGAAGTTTTAACAGATTTGCTCAAACCAATCAGCGAGGAGCAGCACAATGCAAACACGTCAAATTCGTAAAACTGAATTATGACATCGAGTCTGGTTGGCTTGAGAATGGCAAAGAGAAAATTCCCACTGTCGTCAATAAAAGGCTGGTAGACAGCAGCGGGGGCCTGATGTAAAACTAGTGACTGTTTATCTAATCAATAACCCTGGAGAATGAAGCAGCGCTTTGGCCCCATGGGGCTGCTTAAGGATCCAATACACACGCACAGCAGCCTCATGGTGACATGCTACACACCGCACACCGTCCCCCCAGGGCTTAGGCAGCGATGAGAGAGCAGTTATTGTTCTTCTGCTCCCCGGGCGTTCTACAGGGACCCCTATAGGCGCTGGCAAGGATGTATGGAAGCCTGCGAAAGTTTGTTTATTGTATAGGTCTAGATTTACACCGGACAAAAAGCACGAGTGAAGGCCAGAGACGAGAATAAAGTAGCAGAAAATGTGGCAAAGAAAAAAAATACAGTACAAAGAAATTTACGCTGAAAAAAAAAAACATGTTTACGCTGATGTGCAACAAATATCTATTCATCTTCAATTAACTTTTAACTTTATTATAATTTTAAAAGCAAGACAACAACATAAACATATTCTTTGGATTTGAATTATAAATATTACAAGTACAAATGCGCTCCAAGAAAAGCAGCGGTAGTTTTGACCTGTAGGGCAAAACACACAAGCGGTGTGAGGACGGGATTAGCCAATTCCAAAATTAAGATCCGAAGAATCGTTAAAAAGAACAAAAAAGTGTTGCCACTCATAAATACACACGCGTTAAACACACACAAACAAGCAATTAATCTGGATTATTCACAGGCTAATAATCTAGATTACACATTCCGATCAATCTAGAAATACATAATTTGAATAATCTGGATTACAACCTATTTTTTGAATCCCAGCATTTCTACACACAAACATATAAAGTCCTACCCAAAGCCATCTTAGATTCTCCTGTGCAAATCTTTGTACGGCCACATGTGTATACGTGTGTGTGTGTGTGTGTGTGTGTGTGTGTGTTTATACTGGTGTGATCTGCTCATTAAAGAAATCTTGTCTGGACATGGAGAGTGTAGACCACAGCGGGCCGTAATGAAGTCTCTCCTGACAGGACAGCTCACACCGCACAACACCGGCGCCTTGCAAACACACGTGCAATTAGAAGTCCGGTGGTAAATGTTAATAGGGCCAGGCCACTGACCAGTCAAGCTGCATCACGGGCATGAATAATCTACAGGGCGGAATGGCTGGAAAACATAGATGTCAGCTGTCAGCCATGACAGCTGAGAAGTTCATTACGGCTGTTGTCTGTTGTCTGGGCAGTGAGGTGCATTATGGGGGCAGCTCTTTGGGGACTGACCTATTGTCTAACTCCGTGGGTTCCGATCCCAGGCCCTGCTGCAGGTCACCCCGCCAATTACCGATGAAGATACACAAGAACAGGCGTTAAAACAAAGCCGTTCGCCAGATCTACACAAAGAGTCGCGGGATGAAAGTGGAACGAGACGCCACACAAGTTCTGCACTGAAGTTCTGGGGAGACGGGAAAAGACAACACGACAATTAAATCTAACGTGTCACTAACCTCGAGTTAGGCAACTTTAACGTGAGATTTGACTAAACCGTGCCTGACACCCTCTTTGCAGCCGACAGACAGCACGCCGGGGCTTTTAAGCCTTTATCTCAAAGGCTCCAGGAAGAACTGAGGACGGGATGAAAGCAAGACTGGTAAAATACAACAGAATGCCGTGACGATAACTGAAACGCTCATTTGACAAGAGGCCTGTGATCAGCGTGCGCGCGGGTCAGCTATGAAAGGCGCTGCGTGCCGAGCTTTCTGGAACGTTGTGAGCCGTGTGGCATCGGCCAGGTGGGCTTTAGGGTCACGGGTGGCGTAATTAAGCGTCCTGCTGAGAATCTGACCACACACTCCTGGGCCAGTCTGGACATGGCCTTCACTAGCACTGCGCTTGAAGAGCCGCAGACTCCATCCTGGGGGAAAATGACCTCTAATAACGCTGCCAATGTCAAGCGCCAGCCGAAACATACAGTTAGTCCTAACAACCGCTCCTGCCACATCAGCACTGCATCATCAATCACCACTGGACTCCTACTGGTACCTGCACCGGAAGATACACACACACTGATGCACAAATCCACCACGACAGAAGGCGGGTGATTATTTTCCACACACGTCCGTGAAGGAGGAAGCTGGTGGATCTCTTTGGTTATTGAGATACAAGGCTTCACACGCGAGTCAAAGGTGAACTGGAGATTTTACAGCTGGTTCCTACAGGACTCTGGAGCTCCGGTCCGACCCCGAAGACTCGCAGCTGCCAAGACCATAGCAAACAAGCAAAGATACAGGCTGGCTGTCCATCCATCCATCCATCTCTCCTTTTTAACTCCCCCACTCTTTCTGTCTTGCTGCCTGATCTATCCATCCATCTCTCAAACTCTCTGTCTTTGCTTCCATTTCGGCTCCACCTATAGATCTTTCTCATCTATCCATTCATCTCTTGCTCTCTCTTCCTGTTTTGCTTTCTGCCTCATCTATACATCTGTTTCTCTCTTTTTATGCTCCATCGATCAATTCTATAAATGTGGTGGAAAACAAACAAACAAACAAACAGTTTGCATTACACCGTGTCTCCTCTAATTAGTTATTGAAATTGATTTTATAGAATAAAAAAAATGGCATGTGTTTAGTCTTTCTTTTTAAAATAAAAAAATTAAAAAGTGGTCATGACCTCATAATATACATTGCTAAATAATATGTAACGTCTAAATATTTGTAGCGTTTGACTAAAACCAATAATCTAAAAAAAAAAGAGTCAGGTTTTACTTCAATTTGCTATTTCAATGTCTATTTTACCCACAACATTAATGAGTGTAGAGTGTAGACATTAGCGGTCTGGTCCATGATATAACATTTCAGTCCAAGGTAATGCTTTCCATTAACTTACAATTCTTGGTTTTAAAAGTCCATCAATATTAAATCAGGAAAAAGTAGAATATGAAAATATATAGAAGCTACAGATGAGAAAATGTCAAACAGAACAGCTAAATGAATCTAAAAGCAGAAGTGGATCTGGTGCAGGCTGTTTGTCAGACTCATGAATTACTCAGGTAATAAGTAAGTAAGTCAAGTGTTTGGAAATGAGCAGTACCTCTTGGCTTTGGTTTTGCCCTTCTTCCAGGCTTTGGTGTTGGCAGGATTAGTGGATTTGGAGTTGCTCAGGCCCTGGGGTGCATCCCTCAGGCCAAAGCTCTTAGCAACATGACCCAGGTGCAGGTTGCGGATGTGGAAGATCTGTTTCAAACTGGAGGGATAGGTGGTGTATGCTCGCAAGAAAGAGTGCAGAGCTGGAAAACATTCATACATTCAGTTTAAATCTTTGAAAATGTAAACAAACAAACAAACAAACAAACAAANNCACACACACACACACACACACACACACACACACACACATCTTCTTGGCTCTGGGAGGAGTTTGTGGCTTAAACCATTTAAAAATGCAATTAAGGGGTAGTTTCAAAAATACAGATTATTAGTACTTACAATTTAATGTAATTATCTATTTAATATGCATGCATTAAATAATTTATTATAATATGTGCATTATATTTAATATGTTTTTAATGTACTTAGGTCAAGCTTACAATTTCCAAAAAAGTAAAAAAACTTACTGTAAACCATATAAACAGCTTCATAGTGTATGGCTTTTTGTGAAAAATAAAAATGTATTATAGATATTTAGAATATTTTTAGAATAACATTCAGATTAATACAGTAATTGCACAACCTAAAACACAATAAACAAAACAAAGCTTTCATAATTTTCTTCTAATTGTAAAGAAATCTTTTAAACAGCCGTGTAATAATTCAGTCAGTTGGGAGCGTGGCAAGTGTGCGGCAGAAAAACACACTTTAATTTAACAGTAATCTTACAGGACGACACCAGACTTCTGCGGCTTACCGCTTTTGGCTCTTTGCAGTGATTCACTGCTGGCATGAACACAATTCTCAAAGTCGGTCTGTAAAACAGTGGCTTTCTTCTGTACCTCCTGCACAAAAGCAGCTTGTGATTTCTGCAACGTGTTGGAAAAAAAGCAAAGCATTAGTATAAAATAAAAAAAATGTAAGCATTTTGTAAGTACGGTATGTAGTATGTACTACAAAACAAAGCAACAAAAAAGTGTGATCACCACGTTAATGTTATTGGATACATGCTAATGACACCATGCCTCCCTTCAGTGACCTGTGACCTTTGAAATGAAGCTACTAACAAAGAGGGCTGCATCGCAGGGGATTACAAGCAGCTGATTGGTTCAGGGAGGGAAAGGGACATTAAATCGGGATTAAGATGGCATGAAACGTGGCTTCATTGTTGTCTGACGCCTCTCATTGTTGGGAGTTGCAAGGAAGGTCTGGAAGAAAAGAGCTGAAGATGATTCCATTCTTCCCACCATGCTGTTCTCTAGACCTAGATTTTAAACCACACGTTGATCCTCGCATAAAACAAGCCAGTTACTGCTGAAGTCTAGAGCTTATCAGTGTTTTCCAGAGCGCCGGTTTTTAAAACACCACATCTACTGGTTCGAAGTTGTTGGATTGTAATTTTTCGCTTTTGTCTGAAGTTAGTTTAGTTTAGTTTAGTTTATTTGTTTGTTTAGCCCTTTAACATCAACCAGAGTTGAAACAAAGTGCTTCACAGATAAAAGGTCTTACACAATAAAAACACATTTAGGCTAGAAAAAACAATAAAAACAATAAAGTTACCTTGTCCAATTTCCCTCTGCCTTTATAATGCCCGTCCTTCATCAAAACGGCCAAGATATCCTGCATCTTCATCTCAGACAAACTGAAAGAAGAGAGACCTTGATGAAAACAAACATTTCACGATCAAATGACATGAGCCAAAAATTAACATTGGTGCGGAACAAAGCACAACAGCTAAATATTTTAGACTCACTGAACCAAGCTTTGCAAACTATACCCAAAATTACTAAACTAACGCAAGAATCACAGTTCTGGTGCCAGCACAACAGCTTTATTCGATCTGTGTGGTATCTCCTTTCACGCTGAGTCGCTGACAGCGTGTGCTTTCTCTACATACTGACTTCCAGCGCAGACATCAGCTGAGATTCATGAGGCCGGCTCTTGGAACAGAGACAACACCAGTTTGACCATCTTTAATCACAGTGTCAGGGACTCGACATTATCAATGCAGAGACCTCACACTGGACCCGACCCAAGTGACTTCCCTACTGCTGCGTGCTGGAAATGTTAAGCCAGTGATACAGATGAAGTGTCGATCAGCACACCTGACGTTGTGATTGGCCAACACGTCTACGAAGGCGGTCTCAGAAGGGGTGAGGAAAAGCAGACTGCTGCCCAGAGCTCCGATCCGTGCTGTGCGGCCTACACGATGAACATACTCGGCAGCGGAAATGGGAGGATTATACTGTAAAAAATACAAAGTAAATTAAAAGTGTTAATTAAAAATTAAAAAAAAGCGTAAAAATCCAAGGTGAAAAAGCATTGGAAATGTGGCAAAATATTTCAGAAAAGTTAAACAATGAACCTCTAACCTGAATAATCCATGTAACCTGAGGCATATCCAAACCACGAGCAGCAACATCCTAAACATCAGTGGTAAAAAATAAAATTAAATACAAAAAAAATTTTTTAAGTAAGATGCCGCTATAAAATAACTGTATTTTAAAAATATGAATCTAATAAATATTCTATAGCACTTATAATTATCCCTTCTTGTTATAATTCAAACTTGTGATTTGGAGGTTTAGTATGACATATGACCTAACCAGGAAACTTACCGTGCACAGTAAAATGCCAGATGTACACTTCGAGAACTCCTGAAACACCTCCATGCGCTCCTGAAAAAGGTGAAACATTTAATTTTCAAAAGCCAAAAAAAAAAAAAAAAAAAAAAATAGGCAAAGTGTTTTTGATTGTTCCTGAAAGCAGTTTATTAAAACACAGAACAAGAGCCCGTCCAAAGACAGTCGACAGCTCCTCTGTCAGCACAATCTGTTGTGTGCTGGAACAGCTGTCCATCTCCTGCAGATTCTCTCATAGGAGGAGACGTCCACCGCTCAGCCTGTGCCGTCCCATTACCAAACCCATCCATAAAACCGTAGGTCGGCACCTCACCCAGCACCAGCGCTCACATTTCTGACCACGGAGACTCCAGAGTCCCCTGCCCTTCCAGTGCCATATGGGCGACCCACGCCAGCTCCATTTGTGTGGGGGTGAAGGTGCAGGCCGGACAGAGGTTGGATGCAGATCCCCCGACACTGCCACAGGGCACCGACTGCTGCCATTGCCTGCAAGCCAGCTGGCCGAGGGCCGGGAAACCCCACTGGTCAGACGGACCCTGATGATCCAACCCCAGTCTCACGCTACTAGTATTTACTGAGGCTTTAGAGGATCTGCCAGGTCATTTTGGCTGAGCAAAATGACCCAAAACATGCTGTTGTGGTTTGAGGTTAAGCTTTAATATTTTAAAGATGGATGAACGAAATGTTGGCTGTAAACTTGACATGTACCGTTTAATTATACATTATTCCCTTCACTTTTCTATTTTGTGGTGTGATATGGATAGATCAAGATGCTCATTCTAAAATCAAAAATAAATGAATGAATAAAGTTTGTATTTTTAATACTATTGATTAAAATAATACAGACATATTAATTCTTTATTACTAAATTGGCTAGTGCAAAAAATATAAATATATTAATTAAAGAAACGTCCAGCCATACAATTTTAACGAGTGTTAAATTAAACTGATAAACTTCTAATAGAGATGAACAAATATATCTATAGTATATATACCTTGTAATACTATTACTTTTACAATTAATGTAAAATTGTGTGCAATAATGAACTCATCTGCTAATCAATTCTTAGAACAGTTCTAAACAGCTGTTTGAATCTTTAAATTGAATAACATGAAAAAAATTTGAGAAAACAAAAACACTAGCTTTCTAAATTAATGGTAGATAGTAAACAATAGTTTAATGCGATGTTGTAGCGATGAATTTTAAAATGTATACTTGATATAATTATATACTTATATTTTGATATAGTATGGTTATAATTTGTTGTGTTGTGCATCCATCATCTCACTTGTTGCTTCATATTGCCGTGGAGTCTGTAGAAGTTGAGTGGTTTGGTCGACGTTGCACTGATCTTCTCACACAGAACCTCAGTGAAGAGTGTGAACAGAAACTCCACCATTTCACAGCTGGACATAAACACAATCAGCTTCTGCCTTTGCTCAAACTGTGAACACAAGTCGAACAAAAACAACACATTTTAGTACTGCATTGTCTTAAATATTAATTCCTATTGCCTGACAACCCTTATTTTATATCCCCCATTTTTGACTTCCTGAGATTTTATTTTGATATTCAAAGAAGTCGCATCCATCCATTAATCTGTACTGCCGCTTTAAGATGGTCTAAGTCATCATAAACAAACAAAACTCGAGCTTGAGACTCAGCAATACCTAAAACAATACTAATCGGACCCCATGGATGTTAAACTTTGCACATTAGCATTTTATACAAAAATTCCAGTGACCAGTACCTTGCACTTGGCCAACATGAATGCCGCCAAACACACCAGGTGGAGTTTGCTGGGTACCACCACGATGTGCTGCTGCAGCTTCTCGGGGACTGCGTAGCTGTCTGACAGGGCCTGAGGGGTCGCCTGGGGACACTCTTCAACCGCATCCGCGCTGCCCTCTGACACATTGATACTTACTGGATCCTTCATACTGATACTGGTTAAACGTGACAGTCCTGGTAAAGCGAGAACAGGAAAAACTTTAACCCATCTAAATCAACAAAATCCTGGTAATGTGTGATCAACTATTCAAGGTCCATCTATGATCGGACTACCTTTTCTGAAACAAATCCTGCAGATTTTGTATGCCTTCCGTGTAAGTGTGTATAAATAAATAAATGATACATCTTTAATTTAGTGTAAATTGTATATACTGTACTTTTGATCCTGTTCTTGTTTTTACAACTGGACAATGTGGAAATCAGATAAATGTGATAAATTACGAAGTATTAAATATAGATACAAATAAAAATGTGTATGTTTATTTTTAAATAATAATTTAGGCACAATTTATCTTTGCAAAACTCCCCACAAGCAAGTGTCTTTATTTACTTTGGGACACGCCCTTTATTAATTATGACAGTGGTGGAAAATACGGTCCTCTCACCCTCAGTGAGTGTGGCAGATAGAAGCACATTCTGTCTGGCACATCCAGTGGCATTCAGAGCATTGAGAATTACAGTCAGATCCTTCTCAAAGCCCAGATCCATAGTCCTGGAATGAACAAAACAGAATATTAAAATGTAAAATATAAATGAAATAAGCAATGTCATTAGATTTTTTAAAACGTTTTTGGAAATACCTGTCTGCTTCATCCAGAATCAGCCAGCGAACAGCACGGAAAGAAAACGAAGTGGTGTTGTGGATATGGTCCACCAGTCGTCCAGGTGTTGAGATGAGTACATTTATCCCTTTCCTTAATCTACCAAAAAAACAATTAGAGAAATGAGATTCATAAAAAATATCTTATTTATAATAAGCACCATTATTTTGAAATAGAAAGTAAAAAGTACCTGGCCTTTTCTGACTTTTTTTTCTCTCCTCCCATAAGGCAGCCGGAAACAATCCAAGTGAAAGGCTAAAATAGACGACAGCGAGGACTATAGTTTGTTCTTGAAATGAAATGATTGGTTTCATAACGCCACTAAAACAGCACTAGGTAATTTGTATCAACAAAACTCTCACCTTTAATAGCTTCTGAAACATCTGGAAACTCTGCAGTGCCAGCTGTTACAAATCAAAGACAAAAAAACAAACCAGAAAAAGACACATCATGATAAAATATTCTGCGCGTGATCCAAATCTGCAACTTTTTTCGGTAACTTTACCTCTCTTGTTGGAACAATCACAACAGCCAAAGGTCCATCCGATCTCTGAAAATGTGGGGGAAAATAACTATGAATGTCTATTTAAATAAACATGGTATTCAATGAACACAAATACAATGATCCACAAATAAAGTGGATTTGTGTGGTGCAAACTTGCCTTTACTTTAGGATTTAGCGCTTGTAAAGACTGAACCACTGGAATGCCGTATGCCAGTGTTTTACCTGCCAAAAAAAATTATGATTTTTAATGAACAAAGTTTGTAACAACAGGAGTTCTTAGTTGTGATTCTCTATATTTGAGTATAAAAGCTTTGTGTAGTGTTCTTCTGTGTACTATGTAGTACATGTTATGATGTACACTACACAAACTCTTCTGTGTGTGTTTGCTATTCATAACCACACAACCCAAGATTATAACGAATTTGTTTGCCTGTTAAAACGTGCGAGTCTGACCAATAAAAGATAATAACCAATGATATTTTCTTTACACTTATTCGGACTGTCTGTTAGGAGCAAAAAGATCCTTTCTCGATGAGTCTGATTAGCCGGTATTGACAGCCTATTTAACGTTAACAAAACCAGTTTGTCTCACCTGATCCAGTTTGGGAGCGCACAACTGCGTCTTTACCAGACATCAGCACAGGTATTGTCTGCTTCTGTATACTATATAGAAGAAGAAAAGTGAGTAAGTGAAACATTCATAAACCAGAGAGAAATAAAACTACAATACTTTGTCATGCTGGTCACATTCAGGACTTTATGAAGAGTTGCTACCTGCCGGGAAACAAAATAAGGGATCGTGTCTAATTGGAAGACTCTGTTTAGATGCTTGATAGCAACTCTCTCACCAGATGAGGATGCAGATCCAGTTTTTCAAAAGAAGTGCTGGTGAAAACCTTCTCCTTTATCCGATTAACAGCATGACTATGGAAAAAGGGACATTGGGAGTTGCTCGGAAAGGTCAGTTTAGAAAAAGACAAAGTCCACAGAAATGCTCAAACGTGTGCTGCATCTACCTGAGGACATCTGGGATCTCTGGGTTGTTTCTGAAAAGAGAGGATGTCTTGATAAATGGTCTGCCATCGTCTCTCGGCTCTTCGGGATCTTTCTTTGGAAATGTTTTCACCTTTGATGGGGACTTTGCTGCGGAGTTTTCTCTCTGGTAGCCGTTCTCCTCTGTGTGTGCATTATTACTCCTCTGAGACGCGCTTCTGTGGGTTTGCGGCTTTTGCTTGTGTGTGCACTGCTGACCAGTTTGATTAATCTTCCTCTGTTTGGAGGCAGAGCTCTCCTGAGGCTCCGAGACAGCCTTCCTCTTTGATTCAATTGCTTTCTGAAACATCAACAATATCTGTTAACGACGGCACTTTACAATCAGGCTGAGGAGAAGTGTCCATCTCTCACCTTTTGAAACCCCTCCGCCTGTGACGTGGTTCTCTGGGGTGTCCTGTGAAACTTTGAAGGTTTTGTGCAAAGGTTCATCATTAAAACTCCTTCAGCCTTGGCGCACATGATGCTTAATTGCGCAAAATCGCGTAAATAGTGGATTGCGTCTGCAGTCGTATCGCGTAATCCCACAGAAGCTGTTGAGAAACCTCACACACGTGTTTTCCTCACACGCCACAAGCGACGGGAGTTCCGGGTAACGACGTCTTCAAAATAAAAGTCCCCGTTGTGCAGAGAGGATCTCGATCACAAGTGATGAAATACATTTT
The DNA here is from genome assembly GCA_028031935.1 of Paedocypris micromegethes. Taxonomy (NCBI): domain Eukaryota; kingdom Metazoa; phylum Chordata; class Actinopteri; order Cypriniformes; genus Paedocypris; species Paedocypris micromegethes. Next base: position 6,076,885 of record CM051493.1, read on the forward strand.
GCGTTGGGTACTTTTAACATAAAATACGACATGAACGTCAATAAGGTGCTGAATCAGTGCAACAACAACAACAAAAAAAGAACAATTAAAATGTATTGTATTAAATGAATACAATTAACAAGCGGAAAATAATAAAAAATGTAATGATTTTGTATACCACTATTATTGGCATGATTCATCTATATCCTATTTCTTGTGAAGCATGACAAAAAAAAAAACTCAAGAGTTGAGTGGTATTAGAATGCTGGACTATGGTTACTTAAATTATGGTTTATAATGATTGAACATAGCCATGCATAGTCACAAAAATACAAACCAGTTGCATCTTAATCACGTTCCAGTTTAAAAGGTGTTTGAACTGACTATTGATACATTGTAGTGATTTATTTCAGGCCGATAAGCTCAGCATCTTCTGTTCCGAAGAGCTTTTAACTCCTTGGTTTATATATGCAGAGGAGATGCCTCTGAATATGTAATACAAAATATGTCTGGACCTCATCTGCTGTAATTAAGCCAGTCTGCCTGTCACAGTACACTATCTGAGGGGAATTTAAAAATCAGCCTGTTAACATGTTTCTCTAACCAGTGTACTTAACTCCTTTCCCCCGGTGGGAACCATCCAGTGACCTTCAAGAGAAGGCGAGAGATGAAGGGGAAAGGCAATAACCAAAGCAGTGTCTACTGGTTTACTTAGCATAAGACAGCTGAAGCGAGACTAATGCTGCTTCCACAAAATGTCTGGCCGGTCAGTTTTTCCCCCGTGACGTTAATTAAACATATGTAAAATTACCAAGTGCCATGCATTCTCATGAGCTTAAACATTCCACCAGAAAATGCTCTCTGGAAAGGCCAACGCCGCATAGAATAAGTAAAATGACATGCTGTCGCTATTAAAATGAAAAAGACAAAGGCAACATGAAATGTTTAAGCCAAGCGTGTTGGCGGTTTATTCACTTTAACAACAATAAAGAACAGAATAGAACTATTGATTATCACCAATTAAATTATGGACGCTCCCAGAATTAGTTCAGTGTTTAAAAGCGCAAATTGTAATCCATGTGTATGTGTGTGTGTGTGTGTGTGTGTGTAAAACAAACTGCATTACTAAGTAGTGAAAAAAAAATAATCACAGTTTTGGTTGAGTACATACGTATATGCATTTAGAAACGTACAAAAAAAAGAGAACAGTATAGGACGGAATAGATGAGAACTTCTTTTATAACTTTATTGAAAATGTGGATGTTATACATACACATAGACATGTTACACATAGATATTTTTATCTATATCTATCTATCTATCTATCTATCTATCTATCTATCTATCTATCTATCTATCTATCTATCTATCTATCTATCTATCTATCTATCTATCTATCTATCTATCTGTCTGTCTGTCTGTCTATATATATATGCATCTTATTTCTGTTTGGGTACATAGATAGAATGTGGGTAAAGTTTAAAAAAAATTCTACAATTGCCCGCTTTTATTGAGACTGAGGTTAGATTAGGTAGACTTAGTGTGAGGGTTAGGCAGGACTCTGGGTAATCCACTCACTAGCCTGCTCTCCACCGACTCAAACACAGTGTGTGTGGGCTGATCGGCGCTGATATGCACGGCCTGTGGGTAGAAGGCCCGCAGACCCGCCTCATTGGCCCGGTATTCTTCAAGCCTCATTTGCAGCTGAGCCTTGGAATCCCGGGGGTTAAACAGAAGCCGGGCCTGGACTTCCAGGCTGGGAGCAGGGTTATACACACCATGGTACCTGCAGAGTGCCAAAACGGTCACAATGAAACTGAAAACAAAGCAAGATGATGTAACACATCATATATCCTTACCATTCTCCAGTTTTAGGATCCACACCTCGCAGCGTTACCCTCTCCAGAGCTGTGTCATCAGTCACGTCCAGAAAGAAGACCCTGGAGGGACAGAGACAGAGATCACGAGTGGGAAAGTCGCTCTCAAGTCCCTTTTTGAGATTTACGACCTGCAATAAAGCATAAAGGCGCTAATAAAGTCAGAAAGGCACATACAAAATCGCCAAAACGTCTGGGTGAATCAAAAGAAGTCAAGTGAAAAGATTTCCGTCCATTACTCCACTATGAGTGGACATCGTCTAGTATTCAGTGAGGAATAATCATAATGCCTCGGTATTAGAGCTAAATAAGTAATGAAGAAAATAATGGAAAACAGGGATACTCTCTTGGGTCACAAGAGGGCTTCCACAGAGGAATGTCGGGGTGTCTACTCAGGGGTCATTGTGTTTTGACATCAGTCCAGACCTAAAGTGGGTCTAATGGTGTGGTCAGGTGTGGGGGTTCATACGCCCGTCTCGTCCCCGATGGTTTCATCAACCTCACAGCCTTTCCCTCAACTCTTTTTTTTTTTTTTTTCAAATTCACCTAACAAGAGGTTGCGGACATCTTCAAACAATTCAAAGCGACTGAGATTGTAGCGACACACACACACACACACACACACACACACAGAAAGAAAAGGAAAATGGAATGCTTTTGATAAAATATTTAAATGTCTTTGTGTTACGGGCTCTCACTAACACTGTGAACCATAGGGCCTTCTGGAATGGACAAAAGATACATGGCGCTTTAATCGACTATGAGCCTGGAGTGGAAAGGCAGGACGTGTGATATAGGTGTCTTTAAAGGTAGACTTAATTATTTCAGTAAAAGGCTTTGCTCAATTTTTTATGAATATTTGTCTTAAAAAAGAAATAATAACTACTCCGGCAAAGCTATTAGAATTAATATTTATGCTTCTTCATGAAATATGTATAAATGTAGAGGAGCAAAAGGATGGTGCGATGTGTCTGAGACGAGCGGATGGGAGGGCGGGGGGGCTTGTGTTCGTCTTTCTTCCCGCTCCCCCCTCCCCGCTTTAAGTGGGGGAAGCTGTACAAGATGAATTGATTTACATTAGATGTTTTTTACATGACAGCTTGAGTTCCTCTAACAAATGACTGACTAAAACAGGGCAGATAACAAGAGCTTCACGGTCCTTAGCAGCTACAAATGATCCCGAACGGCACAAGTTGAGTATTGCTGTTTCTGTGTGTGTGTGTGCGTGTGTGTGTGTGTGCGACTCTTTTCTTACGCTAGTAGAAGTAGAAGCTCACCTTTAACCCTTTTGTTCCTCGGTTTGCTCACTCAAATGATGTGATCCAAGAAGGTCTCGGACCACCTGATCTCCTCCAGCACATCAACCTCTCCGCCTTCCTTTCTATTCTTTTCTATCTCTCCAAATTAAGAAATTAATGAGGGAAAGATTCTTTACAGGTGGCCAAGGCAATGTTTACCACTGATTAAAATGTAATGCTGCCCCTTCTGTATAATTGATAAGGCAATCAGAGGAAGTGTTGCTTGATTTGATGGAGAGGGGACACATGAAATACATTTAACTAATAGAGAGCAAAAGCACGGGGCAGCTCGGTGCGCACGTGTGTGTGTGTGTGTGTCTGTGTGTGTGTGAGAGCGAGGGCAGGCCAGGGACAGGAGCAGGTAATTGGGGCAGACTCTTAAATTACATGGCTAATTGCTCTACTTTATCTACCTGTCACAGGTAGCCATGCATATTTCAAAGCTCCCAAAGACTCTGATTGTTTGTGAGCGTGTCACGGCTGTAAGAGGCGGATGACGAGCCAAACTGGAGAGTATTTAAAGACTGGTAGAAAGAGAGGAAGTGAAACTGGAAATAATGACCTGCCATAAAGAGCGGGCCTTCGTGTAAATGTTGGTCTCTAAAAAGCTTCAGGACTCTTCTTTATATCCAGGTATAACTCTACGCTAATTTTCAAACAAATGCTGTATTAATTTCACTATACTATTTTTTCTTCCATCCAAATCTCAATGATTTTAAAAGAAAGAATATAGTGAAAAAAACTTTAGTCGTTGTATAAATACGGCAAAACCAAGTGCGCACCCAGCAGCAGTTTACAATAGTAAGGATGGATAGTTTTGTACCGATTAACCAGCTTTCTAGATTAAACGGCAGGTCGTACGTCAAGTATTATACGTGTCATGCATTAATATATCAAGCATATTGTATATACATACTATACAACGTTTCAATCCGGATAGGGCACAGGATTAAAAAATATAAATGCACAAAATTAAAATGACGGAGGTGCAGGTCCTTCCCCATAGTAGTCAAAACACACAGTTCTGGTCTCTACAACAAGCAATAACTGCTGTTAAAAGATATTTTACAGTCATCTAACGCTGAGAACAAATCTGAAAATGACTCACATGCAAATCTCATATATTATGCATATGTGTTGACTGCGCATACGCATAGTAACACTGTACAGATTCCAGATCAGTTCCTGCAGTAGCCAGAAACTGTTGTTCTGATTAAACATGGCACGCGTGCAACTTGTGCTTATTTTTCCAATTCTCCCACATTTTTCTCCCAAATAAGCAAAGATTTGTACTTTTAGATTATTTGTTCGATACCAAATAATCGAACACTTTGTCACTGGTCCGGTGGGTTTCACAACAGAGTGTCATTGAGCAAGACAATGACCCCCACATGCCCCTCGGCTTAAGACTGCCCACTGCTCAGTGTCTGTGTGTGTTCACTTCACTGTGTGTGTAACTTCCCTGGATGGTTAAATGCAGAGCACAATTTGAAATACGGTCCCTAGTGGCCATAATTACAAAATTACTTAATTACAATTAAGGTGTGATTAACTGTAATTAACTGGCATCACATCAAACGGAAACTACTGCAAAGAATAAATATAGAAATACAAAATAATAAAAACAACAATAATAGAACCAATATACAATATATAGAACCCCACACCCAAAATACAACATTTAAAATCAGTTTAAATTAACAGAAAAAATTCAAATAATAAAATGTGAAAGACGCAAAAAAAAAAAAAGTAAACTTTAATACATTTAAAGTCACTCTTTTATTATGTTCCATGCAATTCAAATTCTATAATTCTATTTAGGAAGCTCCAAACATGTCATAACAGTCCTGCTCCTAGATTTCAGTGTCCAGATAGATTTCGGGTTTAAGATTCCCGCGTGTGGATAAGAAATTGTCATTCCTACTAGCAGCTCCTACTAGCAGATTGTGGAATATGAGATCAGGAGGAGACTGGCTTTAAGAACCTTATAAGCTTTTACGGTGCTTTACGTGTTGTATTTTAACCTGAAATGCAGATCTTTGTTCCACAGATAAACCATTACTGCTTTGATAGGCATGAAGGTGAGCAACAGAATAACCTCATTTTCAATTCTGAGTAATCTAGCGCAGTAATGCGGCCTGTGGTTCATGCTCAGCAATGATTAAGTCATTTGAACTCGAAGTCGAACCCTGATCAGCATTTGAAAGGAGATCAGACACTTGCGCCATAAGAGAAACCAGAGCAAAGGCATCTTCATTTATCCGATGAGGGAAGTTCATTAGATAGCATCATTTTTCCTTCTCTTCCTCTTTTGTCTTTCATAGATCAGGTAACGTCCTTTACATAACAAAAGACGGCACTTTAACTGGAACTGACAGCTACTGCGGCGGATCACTCGTGGCTACTAAAATATCAGCGGGCGCGTTCGTTTTAAAGCAGCACGAAAAAAAAAACCCCACAAATCAAGGTGCAACTTTTTGGCATAATGCAAATCCGTGGACCGTGTTAATGGAGGCGCTTCAGGAATCGGGTAAGGGGATCCCTGCAGTATGCCAACACTGCTGCCCTCTCCCTTCTGCCAGTGACACCTATTAAATGCCCATGCCCTGGCACGGTGCCAGACCTGGCTGACTTATTCATCCTCACTAAAGCCTTGGTAACCAGAGAGCTGGTAATTAATAAAGCTGTCAGTAACATCTCTGCCACTGGACAATCATTGGCCCATCAGAAACATTATCTTCCCATTGTTTCAGGGCCAGGCCAACTACCGGCCTTCGAATCAATTACGCTAATGCTATGTAAATGAGGTCTCCTGCCATTAGTCCAAACAGGGGCCGCTAATGGGGGAAATGAGGAAACCGACAGACACTATAGCTTCATCCATACATGATTGAGTCTTAAACCGCCACAAGATTGGAAGAATGTATGGACATGAATAAGAGATGGTCACTGGAGTCATTGGTTGGAAATTGTCGGCATTTATGAGATGGATGGATGGATGTATAAACCAACGGATGGAAGGACGGCAAGACATATTTAGATAGATAGACAGACAGACAGACAGACAGACATACAGATAGACAGACAGACAGACAGATAGATAGATAGACAGACTGACAGATTTATAAAGAGAGGCAGTAGTCAGATGGATGGATGGATGGATGGATGGATGGATGGATAGATAGATAGATTGATAGATGGTTGGGTTGACAGACTAATGGATGAGACAGACAGATTTAAAAAGACAGGCATAAGTTAGACAGACAAACAGACAGACAGACAAAGATTTATTATTAATACTAGTGAGAAATACACTTGCAAACAACAAGTACAAAAAAACAAAAAAGATTAAAAGAAAAAGCTAAGAAAAGATTCCCGCAGAGCTGCTGCAAAATGCTGCCATCTGCAACGGCGTCACAAGCCAAGTGAGGAAAAAAAACATCTAGAAGATCAGTTGCTTCTGGTGAGTTGGTTTTAGCACAAACTCTTGTTTTCTCTGTCAGAATTGGAAGTCTATATTTTCAGAGATGACACCGCTGTCTGTCGAGAGGGCACACACTTACACACACACACACACACACACACACACACACACACACACACACACACACACACACGCACACAGGGGATGGTTTGTATAATCTAAGTGCTATCAGATCCTTCAGGGCATCTGAGTTAAGGGTAATCTGAGAGGGCAATCTGAGACCCATGGTTACACTCACTATTTAAGATAAATGAGGAGATGCAAATCACAAATAATATCCTGAAAGTGTCACCGTGCGGTTTCTTCCTTACACTTCAATTTAATTTGGTCTGGTTTTCATCGTCACACAGGTCTACTGGCCACTCTCTTCTTCATGGATAGGAAAAGTGGTTTTACTGACATTTAAAGTGCGGATCTTTGTCAATCCATGATTTCACTTTTTTGCCGTTTTTAGACAAACAAAATGGGTTTATTAAATTACAAATTTAGAATAACAACAGTGCTGCTGGTCAGGAGTGTTTTTTCATTTAGGGAGAATGATTTTACCTTATTGCTGTATTTAGTAAAAAAAAATGGTTCATAAAATTAAAAAGTTAAAATAACGACAGTGCCGCTTGGTTGGAGGAGTTTTTACATTTAGTGAGAATGATATTTTCTTTTTGTCGTTTTAAGGTAAGAAAAAAATGGTTTATTAAAAAAGTTTTTAAATAACAACAGTACTGCTGGTTTTCACAATTAGGGAAATAAATTTTACCTTTTTGCGTTTTTTAGTTAAAAAAAACAATTCGTTTTTTTTTTTTAAATAAAATAAATTAAAAATAACAATATTGCTTCTGGTTTTCACATTTAGGATGCATGACTTTACCTTTTTGCCATTTTAGTTTAAAAAATTTGTTTATTAAAAAGAAAAAAAAAACACAACTGTGCTGCTGGTCAGGAGAGTTTTGAAATTTAGGAAGAATGATTATGCCGCTTTTAGTAAAAAAAACAACTGTAAAAATAAAACAACAACTGATAGCATGGTGCTGATAGCATGATTTTACCTGTTTGCTGTTTTAGTTGAAAAAAAATTGGTTTATTAAATTAAAAATAACAACAGTATATTGGCCAGAAGTTTTCACATTTAGGGAGCGTTGATCTTTATCATGGAAAAAACTTTACATACCGGTAATTTTGAGGCAGTGTGCTTAAATGTACAGATTCTGACCGACGTACCTGTTTGGTAGGAATTTGAAGTCCTGGAGATCTTTTGCCTGCTCCACATTTCTAGGAAAGCCGTGGAGAACCCAGCCTCGGGTGGTGCAGTCCAGTCTGCTCAGTCTCTCCTTGAGGATCTTCATCACTAGATTGGTTGGCACTGCACAGATGTAAACACACGATTCGCTCGAGTGCACCAATCCTTGCAAGCTGCCGTGGTTGATCATAATTGCACGAGAGAAGCACAGTAACGTTGGAGGAACATCTCATTGTGACAAACGTGGAGAATCGCAACAATGTTGATTTGCGAGTTTCCAACTGCGTATCTACTTGCATCGTCCTTTGAATGACACTCGTCCTATATGCCATAAACATGGAGTTCAGTGGGGATCACCCCATGAGACACACACAAACACACACCTACTTAGCATTTCCTTTGAATCGCTGCATATATTCCTCCCCGTAGAACTTCAGATCACATGTGTTGCAGATCTAACGGACGCGGGAAGTTCTTTTATTTGTTTACTTTATTTCCAGGTAAAAAGGCTTTAGGAGGAAAAAAAATAAGATATGAAGGATTTTTGATATTGAATGCATTTCAAGGCTTGGGAAAAGAAATAAGCGAATGATACAAAGACGACAGACAGAAAACAAAATATCGGAACCAAACTGCAGGCTGTTCAACCAGACCGTCGCATTTAAAGAAAACTAAACTGTTTAGAGGATTAAATGAAAGGAGTTATTACCAAAAGGCTTAATGCAAAGCTTCTCCGCATTATATAGCATTGTCACGTCGTTTGCACCAACAAAGTATGTTGAGATGCAATTAGAAAGCCCTGTCATTTATATTCACGTATGTACATTTTGCCGTTTGAAGATGCATCATGGGTCTCTCACAGACTACAAACGCCGTCAGCCGCAGCCTCGCAGGAAACATGAGTGAACTGCTTAAGGAGATGATGCTGCCTAACCGATTGTGATGATAGACAAGGATGGCGCTTATAACGCCTTGGAAAAGAGCTGCGGAGGACAAACAAGTAATGAGGGCTGAGAAAATAGAATGGCATTCTTTAAGCAAAAAAAAAAAAAAAGCTCGGCACCCAGGGGGTCTCCGCAGATGGTGAAAAATTAAAGGCGACGGATTCAAACTGTCCAATTTCCACATCAAACGTGCCTTGCCTCTTGCCTATCTCTGTAGCCCTGCTTCAAACATCAGGCAGCCTGGAGAGGGTTCCTCATCTCTCGTTCCTCTCCTTCTTCACTTCTCATAAGAGTACTTTTTCGGTTTGCTTAATAATCCGCCTTCCCAAATCCCCAAAGCTCTGTACTGGTTACACTAGCCACCATCTCTCCATCACCTAATTATACCCCTGTGAGGCCATTAATCAACTTGTAAATTATTTAGGCAAGCTCTCTGCCTCAAATCCTCACTGTCACTGAGAGAGAGCGAGCGGGCGAGAGACGGAGAGAGAGGGGGGGGGGTGGAAGCGAGAGACGCAGAAATCCTTCTCCCAGGATACCGCAGCCCTGTTCGACAAGGCTATGGAAAATAAGAGCTCGCTAAACATTTACATAGCATTTCTTATGCACACGTTGCTACTTCAACAAACATGCGATATGAATTTATCAACATGTGTTGCGTGTTACAGGCCGTGTAGCCGAGAGATTTCACTTCAGTCATGCTGTAGTTGGAAGAACATGAATTTGTGTTTTGTTCATAAGTTTGTGATCACAGTCATCACATTTATGATATTAAGTGTATACGTAAGGTATATGAAAAAAATTAATATAAATAAATAATATGAATATATGAAAAATGAATATATTATATACACCATACATATTTGTATAATAAAACACGCACAGACACACACACACACACACACACACACACACACACACACGCACACGCATATACATATATATAATTGTGTGTACCATATATGTATAAATAGTATATCTAATACATTAAATATTATATATACAAACACACACAATTATATATACAGTTTATAAACATATATGCATGAATATACGTACACATAATTATATGCAGAATACACTTTATATCCGAAATGTGCATGGTATGGGTTGCATACACTTTAGGCTTTCTATAATCTCACAAACTATTGAACAAAACACACATTTGTTTTCTTCCAACTGCATTCACGATTATATGTTGGTGTGTTGGTGTGTGTCGGTGTGTGTGTGTGTGTGTGCTTTGGTAACAAACATTTATGGAAATGTGTGTGAGCTGAATGAAAGCTCGCTTGTCTCTTCACGCACGTCTTCTTTTGTACATTTATATAAAGGTGTCAATAAAAGGTCAGGGGAAAAAAAAACCCTTCCATTCTCAGTTTTGGGCGTCCCTAGAGAATCATTATTAAATTAATAAAAACTTGCTCAAGGCAAGAGGCTCAGGCCCGAGCTGTGATAACGGCAGTGATTGGCAGTCCCAGCGGCTCAATGCATTCTCACTGGGACGGGACTATATACACACACACACACACACACATATATTTACTTATGGTCTCGGAGGGACTTACAACACAAAAGTGTTGGGCTGAGCTGTGCGATGGAAAGGAAAAAACAAGGAAAATAAGGAAAAATAAGGATGAATGAAAGGTCAGAGAAAGTCAAAACGTTGGTACTGTACATTTACTGTAACAAAATCCCGGAAAAAAACAGGCTGCTACTGACAGATGTGATTTCCAGCAGCTTACTGTAAAATTATGATTTTCTTACCGTTTTATTGTTTACAGCACAATACTCGAGAAAATGAGTAGAAACTGTAGTGTGCTGTAAAAGACACGTAAACTGGGATGTTTGTTACAGTGCACATTGGTTTTGAAGCGTGTACAGTCGTTTGACGTAATTTGCGCATATATAAATGATACAAAGAAGAATATCCGCTCACTGGCTAACCATGGTGTAACCATTACAGTTTTAATCCGCCTGTTTTATATACGTACTACATTTGCATAGTGAATAATGACACGTACACAGTCAAAATGATCTGTACTGAAAATTCAGGTGGGCACTGTTTGATCTTTCGAAGCTTGACAACTCTCATTCGCTGCTTTATTAGTTTCATGGGGAAAGGAAACGGAAAGTAGAGTACCTAATGATGTGACAGTCCGGAAAAAGCTGAAAGAAAATACTTTTTAACGGTATCTGATGACTAGGAAGGGGGCATGGCACCCTGCAATCTTTAGGGTGGTACTTCCCTTGATTTGAATATAGCACAATTATTCCTTGAGGACTGTAGAAGTAGTGGTGGGGGGTCCAATTATTTGGTCAAAAGCAGGAAACAGCTTACAAACCCGAGTTTCAATTGTTCTGTGCGATTGAACCATTGGCAGGAGGTTTAAGGGAGGTGAAGAGACGTACCTTGCTGTTCTGACACCAGGTACTGTTTAATGAGCTCCCCCATATGGCTCTCATCAGCTGACACAGCCTTAAGAAGCTCACCACAACAAACTGAAGTGACAGAGAGAGAGAGAGAGAGAGAGAGAGAGAGTTAGTGAAAGATGGCAGAGAGGAGACGGTGGAGAAAAAGAAAAAGAGAGAACGTGAGAAAAGGGCAGACAGAGTGAATCAGGGGGAAAAAAGAGTTAGTAAAATATGGCAAGGGGAGGGAAGGAAGAGAGATGAGGGTGTTAGAGAAGGCAGAAAAAGAAAGAACAAAATAAGAGAAAGAAAGAAAAGAAAGAGGCCAATAGAGTGAATTGCAGAATCAGAGAAAAAAATGGAGTTAGAGACATATGGTAAGGGAGGGGTTGAAAGAGGGGGGGTAGAGTAAGGGAAGGATGGGAGAAAAGGAGTTGGAAGAAAAAGAAAGAAAGAAAGAGCAAGTTAGGGAATCCCAAAAATAAGAGTGTGGGAAATTTGGCAGAGAGGGGGATTGAAAGAAAGAAAATGGAAAAAGTTAAGGAATGACAGAAAAAAAGAGTTAGTTAAAGATACCATGGCGAGATAAAATGGTGAGTAAACGAAAGAAAGAGGTAGAGTGGGAGATTAATGAGGCAAATGGAAAATATTAAAAGGGGTGGGACAGGGTGAAGAAAAGAGGGAAAAAGAAAACTATAAAGGGAGAAATAGGGAAAGAAAAAAAGCAGAGAGAGGGGGGAATTATAATAGGGAACAAAATAAATTGGAAAGGGGGAGTGAAAAAAGAGGTAAACAATGCGTGAGAAGGTACAAAAGAAAGATGGATGGATGGAAAAATGTGAGATAGAGTAAAGGATTAATTAATTATGCGATACGTTTTCGTATTGATTACATTTATATCATAGACATGTGCTTTTATGAATTGCTTTTATAAATTACTGTTTTTCACAAAAATCATTAAGTAATTTAAGTGACGGGAAAGTTCCCGCGCTGTATAACTTACTGTTAACTGTGCCGTACTTCTGCGCTATGAGACCGGCCTGAAGACTCTTTCCGGACCCAGCCGGTCCGAGCAGAATGATTCTGGGCGTGTAGGGGGAGGCGGCATGAGGCTGAGAAAGAACGTAGCTCAATGCTACAAAAAAAACAACACACAAATAAAAAGCACAATACTAACTAAATACACAGATGGATGTTTGTATAATGTCGCCAGACAGATCAGACGCAGAGAGCACGTTTGTCAGGCCAAATCACCCAGATCATAAACAATGATTGCCACCATGCCGCATATAAAGCCACCTGATTAATTAATCATCAGTCTTCCTTTCAAGTCCATGGGGGCATTTGTTTGTAGTGTGGCATCAACATGGAAGCCATCTGTTTGCAGTTGAGTTGAGTCACAACAATGCTGTTTGTCTAGAACCTTCTCTGCGCCTCGTTCTAATGGCTGATGATTAACTACAGCCCAATCATAACTAATGAGTTCCCATTATCCAACCCTTTATGCTGTTAATTGTTATACAACAAGATAATAAATGCTTAATATGCGAAACATGTTAATGTGCTAAAAGGCTAAGTCAGGGGGAAACATGGCACTCAGCGGCGGCTGAATTAGCGCTAATCAAGATTTAAAATGACAGCCTTATTGCCGTTTTTCTTCCTCGGTGTGGGTTTATGAATGTTTTATGACGGAGTTTATCGCAAATATTTATTTCATGGCCTCTATTTAGACGAATCAAGAAAATCAGACGCTGTTAAGTCGAGTCTGCGGCTTAATGGGGAAACGATCCTAACTGTACAATTACGAACCGAGCGCAAAGCAATTACAACAGAAAGGGCATTTTGGCTTTAGTACTAATGTGGTGTGAGACTAAATAAGCGTTAATAATTCCCCTCATAATTTATACTTTAATGACAAAGCTTGAAAGAAACCAGCCATGAGCTGATTCTCTTCTTTGTGGATGCTATTTGTAATCTTTGTTATGTTTCTAATTATTGTTTAATTATATAATTACCACATAAATTGCATGTTTTTCTTTTTTGTTGGTATTCATTGTATTCTATCTATCTATCTATCTATCTATCTATCTATCTATCTATCTATCTATCTATCTATCTATCTATCTATCTATCCATCCATCCATCCATCCATCCATCCATCCATCCATCCATCCATCCATCCATCCATCCATCCATCCATCCATCCATCCATCCATCCAGTTCATCTGCCAATCACTCTCATTCTCATTTAACAAAAGCTATTTCTTATATATCATATCTCACATAACAAAGTGATATGTGGAGTACAGAATTATGCAAACGCCTACTTGTGAAAAAAATACGCTTCAAAGATAAAAAAAAAAAACACAATCTCGAATAGCACCAAACACTAACTGGCACGATGGCGCTGTCACGGTGACATCTGCAAGGAGGACATTAAAAATTCACTCTCCGTTTCTTGCCTGTCTCATAACCGAAGAAAGGAAAATGACAAAATTATTTTGTCAAGTTGAGTGGAATAATATTTAGACAGGTTGTACTCAGATGGTTTTATTGTAATTGGTGAAGATCGCTCGTCCCTGCCAAGCTTCTCCTGGGACAGTCTGTGCCTGCAGAACTGCCCGAGGCAACGTCCTGGACTGGAAGACAAGCGGGTCAATCACGGCCTCTGAATGCAGCTCCTGCTCAACTGACCTCACATCTGCGCTGGAGAACGGTCTTGCTCCACACACGCCTGCTATCAGCTGCTAACGCAACTTTCTTCCTAGCTAAACCGACCCGCACATGTTTTTCGGGACATCATTTGTGCCGATTTTTAATTCGAAACCTAATTAAAACTTTCACTTTCTTCAATCCCAACGACTTGGACATGTAAAAGGCTGTTAAATAATAAAAAAAAAAAAAGAAAATTGAAAATGGAAGCAATTCCATGCACGTCTAACCACGTCTGAAGGCCGGGTACTATGCAATATGAGTGAAATTATATTTATTTTAACAATATATTTAAATATGATTTATGAAAAACATATTACATATAATACAGTATGTTCTATATGTAAGGGCAAGTTAATGCAAAGAAATCTATATGTGAAAGACAAAACATCTATTTTTGTGACACAAACTGAAACATTTGTGATCCAAATTTAACTACCGTGTTGTTTGGACTAAAAGGTGCATTTAAAATCCTAAAATATGCCTAAAAATTGATCTGAGCCTTATAATCCGGAAACAAATATGCCATACTGTAAATGTGAAATGTGTACCTTATATTAATGATGCAATTTATTATTATTATTATTATTATTATTATTATTTTGTAACAATTCCTAGTCATGCGCACACTTGACCTTTAAAGTTCTGATTCTGAAAAAGTTCTGACCAAATCACGGACAACTTAAATATTTTAAAATCGACTGTGCCTTATAATCCAGAAAAAAAGGTGGAAATAAAAACTGAACAATAGACGCTTATTAACCGTGCACCTTATAATCTGGTGCGCCTTATAGTCTGAAAATGACGGTACCTTGCGAGAAAACATCTGCGAGGGATTGTTTGGCATTGATGGTCTTCTGACAGCTGTGGAAGATGCGCTTGAGAGCGTGAGCTTCGGTTTGATACCTCTGGTGCTTTCGGACCATCACGTCAACAGACATGGATGTCCCGGGGCTTCTGGAACACTCTGTGGCTTCTGAGGAGGTCACGTGAGACCACAGAGAGGAAACGTAAGGTCAAGACACGAGAAATAAAGCAAAACAACAACTCAAAGCAGGTGCAGTGCTACAAAAATGCCAATTTGATAAGCGCGGAGAGAAAAAAAAATTCATAAACAGAATTTTTGATGTGGCAATTACGTGGGAATAGTGCATGCACGGCATCCTAAATCTGTGGGGAGCTCGGGCTTTTGTTCATTACAGCTGGGCTTTCCAAAACCCTGAGGACACGGAACCCGACTGGGATTCAGCAAACAGGTTGAGCGCTGTCAAGGCCCACGGATAATGAAACGTATTCTAACAAGAGCACGTGTTGTCTGCCTGTCTCGCAGTACCACTCTCCGGACTAAGAAAAGTGTAATGATCATACAGACATTACCTCGTGTGACAGGGTCTAGTCTCTTGCCCAAGGTTCTTTCAATCAGGTCGACATCAGGAGCTTCCAGCATCACTGCGAGGAAACGGTTAAAACAAGAGTTTGACAGCGTTCTCGCGAGAGAGGAACTCAGATATTTGGTTGCTTGCATGATCAAGTCTTGATTTGTATCTTCTTCATAGAGACAACAAGGACTTACCGACATGATCTGGAAGGATTCCTGCCTCCTGAAGACTCAGAGCCTCTTCGTGTTTCGCGGGGATGGCGTCCAAAATCCATCCCTTCACACAAAGCATGTTATGAACCTCTCGGGGAGTCAAATCTGAGGCATTTTATAGGAAAGAATTCCCACTTTTGGCAATAAAACTAACCAAAAATAACAAATGCTATTTACACGGGCGGAAAATGCGAAGTTTTCCTGCATATTCACCCACATACATTTCATTTCCATACATTCTAACAGGGTCCTTAAATTGTGGTTTGTAACCGTTTTCGTAGAACCCAAACAATCTCCTGCATAAAAAAAACCCCAACAATACCGTACTTAAAAAAAAGGCAGTAATAGCCATTGAATGAATTATTTTTTATGAATAATTCATATAAATCGCTGCCCTGTGCAAGTCTAAATAATGAATGCATAAATTGTTGTATGAATAAAAAGTAAAAACCAGTCCATATGGGGTCTCATGCAGGGAGGCAAATGGAGGGTTAAATCCATAAAAACCTTGAAAATGCACCTAATTCTCCAGCTCCTCTACACACTTCTCACTTAGCAATAAAAATAACATAAGAAGAAAGAAAACTGCATGCATATCATTCATTAGCTCCAAATCTATAAAAAAAACCTCCTCTCTAATAGTCTCCTAAATCCCTCGGCTTGCTGTGCAATGGTGCGGTAAAATAAAGAACAGTCAAAGAAACCGTCTCCCAAAAGTGCTTGTTAGGGGCCAACTTATTACTGCAGCGAATAATCTTAAAATAAATAAATAAATGCAACAAACATTTATAGATCTAAGTATTATCAGAGGAGCTGTGGGTTTTTTTGTAGAGATTCTAGTGTCTGTTTGATATCAGCCTTTGTTTTTTCCAGCTTTGATCTTTAACAGCAAACCTATCCTGTGCTTCACCTGATCTCGCAGCGCAAACTTCCTCCCACCTACTTTCCCATTAAGCATCTGATTGCCTCTGTGGCTTGGAAGCCCAGGAGCCGGGTCTGATTCACAAATTATATAAAAAGCCGACGGAATTTAACAGTCAGGCTTCTGGGGGGAAAATACTGGAAGGTTGATGAAGAAGCCGCATCCTCTTGACGCACACGAGCCAGGGATGCTGAGGCTGTTCGGTCCATGCAAAGTCATTGCTGTGGATGTTTTAGGCTATTTTGGGACTAGTTAGTTAGGACTAGTACTAACTAGTTCAGGACTTGGTAGTTAGGTCAAGTCTGCTAGTGCAAATTTCTGTCATGGTACAGAAATTAAAATAATAATAGTACTTGTATTACAGTACTTACAAAGCGTAAGTGCATTTAAAATTAATCAAAGCCCAAGTGTATTGGTATATAAAATTATTGTCAATAAAAATGACTATAATTGTGTTATAAGTTTGTTTTTATTTTATTGTTACACGTTTTAAATTTATTATGTATTTATAAATTCAACTTTGACTTTCCGCTTAACAGCAAATTTAACTTTAAAAAGGTTGGTTTAAATTTTACAGAGGACTTTATTATGAAAAAGTTTTTTATTGAGTGTAGCTGTAAATTTGACTAAAAAAAAAAAGAAAAACATGCTAATTGTTTGACCAAGTACATTTTATAAGAAGGTCTCACAACGTACATCCAAACATGCGGTTTTCAAAATGCTGAGCATTCTCCAAAATTGTCAGTATACACATATTCATCCTACACACACACACACACACACACACTCTTCCAAACACAGATTCCCTGTGCAACTCGCTCCATTCCGTTTCATCCCCACATCAAAAGGTGCTGCGGTGCTGAAGCAGTGGGCTCAAACTGAGACCCTGTGACGGAAACATCTGCAGTGATGCCAGCTATCACAGAAGGAACATTGATGGAGCAGATGTCACCAGCCAGCCCAACAGCCGGCGGGGCAGAGGAGCAGGAGCAGTGCCCCCGACATGCCCCTCACGGACCCCAGCGGACTGATCTCCCACACAATACAACAGCAATATGGCAGCAAAGCACTCCAAATTACTTTTTCAATTACATCTCAATTACTTTGGGCTGAAACATTAACATTCTCACTGTGACTGAATGTATATGGGCATTAACATGGAATAAATAATATTAAGTAATTAAGTAAGTAATATTACAGATTTGTTGTGCTTATTTGGAATTTTAATAGTATTACTAATGGCGGTGGTGTTCTATTCTGGAATAGAATAGAATGCCTTTACTGTCATTGTGCCACTGTGTTAATAAAATTATGAGCGCTACTTCATTTGGCTTTAAAAAAGGAATAAATTATTAAAATGAAAATGTAAAAATATTCATTCTCGATAAATGTAATCTAAATCTATATATATATATATATATATATATATATACAGACGTGGACAAAATTGTTGGCACCCCTGAACATTTTCTAAAAAATCAAGTATTTCTCACAGAAAAGTATTACATTAACACTTGTTTTGCTATATACATGTTTATTCCATTTGTGTGTATTGGAACAAAACAAAAAAGGAGGGGAAAAAAGCAAATTTAACATAATGGCACACAAAACTCCAAAAATGGCCTGGACAAAATTGTTGGCACCCTTTGAAAATTGTGGATAAATAACATTGTTTCGAGCATGTGATGCTCTTTTAAACTCTTCTGGGGCAAGTAACAGGTGTGGGCAATATAAAAGTCACACCTGAAAGCAGATTAAAAGGAGAGAAATTGACTTCTGTCTGTGTGTGCCACCCTAAGCATGGACAACAGAAAGAGGAGAAAGGAACTGTCTGAGGACTTGAGAACCAAAGTTGTGGAAAAATATCAGCAGTCTGAAGGTTACAAGTCCATCTCCAGAAATCTAGATTTGCCTTTGTCCACAGTGCGCAACATTATAAGAAGTTTGCAACCCAGGCACTGTAGCTAATCTCCCTGGCCGTGGTCGGAAGAGAAAATTTGATAAAAGGTTGCAACGCAGGATAGTCCGGATGGTGGATAAACAGCCCCAAACATCTTCCAAAAACATTCAAGCTGTCGTGAGGCTCAGGGTGCATCAGTGTCAGCGCGAACTATCCGTCAACATTTAAATGAAATGAAGCACTATGGCAGGAGACCCAGGAGGACCCCACTTCTGACAAAGAGACATAAGAAAGCACGACTACAGTTTGCCAAAATGCACTTGAGTAAGCCAAAATCCTTCTGGGAAAACGTCTTATGGACAGGAGGACCAAGATGGAGCTCTTTAGTAAAGCACATCATTCTACTGTTTACCGAAAACGGAAAGAAAAGAACACAGTACCTGCAGTGAAATATGATGGAGGTTCTAAGATGTTTTGGGGTTGTTTTGCTGCCTCTGGCACTGGGTGTCTTGACTGTGTGCAAGGTATCATGAAATCTGGGGATTACCAAAAGATTTTGGGTCCGATTGTAGGGCCCAGTGTCAGAAAGCTGGGTGGCTGTTGGGAAAATGCACCCTTCCATAATGAGAGACTTGGAGCAGTTTGCAAAGAAAGAGTGGCCCAAAATTCCTTGTGAGAGGTGTATGAAGCTTATTGATGCTTATAGGAAGCAACTGATTTCAGTTATTTTTTCCAAAGGGTGTGCAACCAAATATTAATTTAAGGGTGCCAACAATTTTGTCCAGGCCATTTTTGAGTTTTGTGTGCCATTATGTTAAATTAGCTTTTTTTCCCCTCCTTTTTTGTTTTGTTCCAATACACACAAATGGAATAAACATGTAAATAGCAAAACAAGTGTTAATGTGATACTTTTCTGTGAGAAATACTTGATTTTTTGGAAAAATTTCAGGGGTGCCAACAATTTTGTCCACGTCTGTGTATATATATATATATACATATATATATCATGTATATAACATATTCTATATGACATATGTTATATATGTTCTATATATAAGGGCAAGTTAATGCATGCAAAAAAAATCTATATCTACCTTAAAAAAATTTGTTTGTGATACAAATAGAACTTTTTGTGATACACAATAAAATATGTTTAAAAGTTGACTGAGCCTTATAATCCGGAAATTTTTTTTTTTTTTTTTAAATTAATGATGCAAATAAATTTCCAGATCAATTTTTAGTCAAAAAATGACGGTAAATTTTTACAAGTTTGTCATTTCCAACTTGATGGTGATGGAAATGGCGTGAGAATACGATTTGCAGAGCAGATTAAACCGAAGCGTTAATTGAAACGTTTCCACTTCCGCTCTGAATTATCTTTCACTCTCTGACATTCATTATTATTATCTGAGCAAACTTTCCCCGAGACGTTCTCTCTGAAAATAGAATTACCGACACTATGCAAATTCAAGCAGCATAACTTTATTTGGAGGCCTCATTAGGGATCGCGGCGACTGTGACACGCGCCCCATGATCTTTCCTTTCTTTCATTCCTTCTTTTCTCACTCATTTACTTTAGGTCTATCTTTTTAGCAGCACGGAATGGGCTCATTAAACTGATATTTTACATGAAATCACTCTTCATTACCCATGCTCCCTGTCTTCCTTTTCCGCCAGACTAAAGTTTTACAAACAGCGGCCTCGCGAGAGACTGAAATAGTGAGCGAGGA
Source organism: Paedocypris micromegethes (assembly GCA_028031935.1). Lineage (NCBI taxonomy): Eukaryota > Metazoa > Chordata > Actinopteri > Cypriniformes > Paedocypris > Paedocypris micromegethes. The sequence goes on from CM051493.1 coordinate 6,096,965, forward strand.
AGAATTAAGACAGCTTGAGCATCCGTGACAGACACACTGGATGACCTAGATTAGGCCTGATTAACATTCAATGCGTCTTAATTTAGAGGAAAGGCAACAAAAACACATAGTCAGACGCACAACACACACAGGAATTGCGGCGGAGCAATTAAGCCTAGCCGCCGCGACTTAGCGCTGATGCGACCTGTCAATCATTCCATTAGGTGGCCCACATAAACGCGTGAGAGGCGAGAGACCGCCAGATGAAGGCTCCTCGTGGAGAGCCCGAGATGCTTTGTCAGGTGTCTGAATCTACAGAAGACAGGGAAGAAAAAAAAAACCTTCCTCAATCCTCCGCTCACGTGCAGATCAGTCAGATCGGGAAATAATTAAATAAGCGGGAAAAAATGCTATCAGACAGTTTGCCTGAAGGGATAAACATCCATTATGTGATTCAAAGGAGTCGCTAATCACAGACTACGGAGATTCAAAGGTGAAAGTTAAAGGATGCCAACAGGAGAAAAAAAAGTTTAGCAGTGGGATTCTTGGCTAAACTATGTAAAGCCATTTGGAGAGTTTAGCGGGGAATAAAAGGAGATGCTACGCCGAGTTGAACGATTTACGCTTTTTTTTTCCCTCCCTTCCCGTGGCTACAGTGAAGACGCTGACACTTCAGAGAAAGGAGCGTTGAGGGAGACGGTGATTGATTGTGTGATTTGATGAAGGGATGAAAGGGTGTGAGATCTGAGCGGCGACGTGAATGGACACCTCGCTGGTGAGGCTCTTAAGTGGCATTAGTAGCGAGATCAGATGTAATTGGCAGCCGGTGAGGGGCCTGCGAGTGATGAAAGCCTTTCACCAGCCATCTTGCATTCTCCTGGACCCGTCCCGCCGCTCCTCCAGGGAGCGGGAAAGACGCACATCTAATTATTTATCACAGAGGGCCCAGTATAAATAAAGCAAAAAAAACAGGATGCATTATTAAGGCGTCATGCTTGTAAAAACACACACGGTTGGAAAAAGTGCAACGCCAACGCGCGGGTTCCTGTCGTGTCGGGATGGAAGCACGTCTCGTTTGTTGGGTTTTACGTCGCTGGAGGATTGTTACTTTACTTGAGTATTTTAGGCTCCTTTGTACTTGTACTGAATATCCAAAAAAAGCAACTTTTACTCTACTACATTTAAATTGACACTGTTACTTGTTACATTGGGATTGTGCGCAACAAGTTGGGATCTTTTTCAACTGCGGTTAATTTGTGTGCAAATGAGGCGATGTCGCCATCTGCAGAATTCTGGAGGTACTGGATGCTTTTTATGAGCTAAATCACGTGATGGTAAATTAGCGGTTGCACTTTTTTGCACATTTGAGTTTGACTGAGATTTATTTTTGATCTATTTTGTTCTGCCATTAGGTGTTAAACTTTATTTCTGTATTAGGAAATAAAACCTCATGAATAAAGAGTTTCTCATTTTTTCATTTCTTGCTGTTTTTTTAGGACTAAATTAGCAAGAGTAAAATACTCTAGTACTTAAAGTTCTTATAAAATGGGATACTTAAAAGTTCTTATAAAATGGGATACTAAACGACTTTTACTCAGTAACATGAGTTGAAACATGTAATAGAGTAATTTACAGTAAGGTATTTGTACTTTTACTCAAGTATGGTTTTTAGGTACTCGTTACACCTCTGTGAAGGATTCCCGACATGTTCCCGAAAAATGCATTTCCGTGTACGGTAATTGTTGGCAGTGCAAAAGGGAGACTGATTAAAATGGCATGTTCTTACCTTTCTGACACAGTCGTCCTTTGATAGACGTCGCCGGATGGATTGGATCCAAAAGTCTTTGCGGTATTTCTGAGAAAGCAACATTTCTCGGTTTTAAATTCATGCATTTATTTAAATAGAAATATTATTCGTCAGCAGAATAACTCTAAATGATGACACTGCTTTGCAACAAAGAGAATATCTGTATTATCGATTGTCGTGTTCGTTGAATTAGTGTGTGAGCAAACTTTGTCCAGGTATATATCGATGTTTTCGTAAAACTTCTGTAATATTCGGACTATAAGGCGCTCTTAAAAATCCATCCAAATTAATTTGTTTTCAAAATAGCCTTATAATAAAGAAAGACAACGTGCACCTTATTTGTGAAAAATCATTAGGAAAAAGACGTGTTAAGAGTGAGACTTATAGTCCAAAGATTACGGTAATAATCTCACTATCAGTATTATGTCATAATTATCAGGAAAAACTTAAAAGTCTTAAGGGTTTTCAGTGGGGATTTTCTGTAAGCAACACTCAAATCTTTAATCAATAAACTAATTTAAATAGAATTAGGACTAATAACCAAAAACATTTATAACAGTTTTTACACAGTTTTACAAAAAGAAAACTTTTGATGTGTCACTCGTCCTGTCGTTTCTGGATGAGTCCTGACGGATTGAACAAAAAGCGAACTTTTCCAACATAATCCCATCAAACCCCATTTACGATTTATCTGTTCAGTCCCAAACAAACTTACATGAAAACTACCGATTACAATTAAACCAACACGTTCCGATACGCCACAGAATCAAATTATTTATGACTTCCTCTGCTGCTTTAATCTCACTCTCCTTTGTGAATTTTGTAAAACTGATAATAATTGGGATCTTTTGGATCGTTCTATTTTAAACTCAAGGCCGTGGCGAGTTTAAATGAGAGGATAATTAGAATAATTAAACCACAGGGAGGCACTTTCTCCAAGCGCATCTCTTTATTTTCTTCTAATTCCACCCAACTCTTCAGATTTATCAGCTAACTAGCCTGCCTCGCATTTGCATGACCAGACTTCAGACAAAATCAGTTCTAAGTCTTTACAATACCACAGAGACAGCAATTACCGTGCAAATCCGCCGAGTGAGGCAAACGCTGACATTACCTTTCCTACCGGATCTAAAATAAATATCGCGCCAGACGCAATGTGGAGCACGCTTTCCTTGAAGACGCTCAGCAAATAAACAGGATGAGAAGCGCAGACGCATCCGTGGTTGTGTTGAACATGTGTGTACTTGATCACAGGGCCCATCGGATCAGACAAACGGCTGATCGTGGTGGCATCAGTGCCTGGGTGAGGGTGGGCGAACCTGGCTTTTCTCCTGGTGGTCCGATCCAGTCAGGTCAGCATCATCCTCGCTTATGTAAACAGCCTGTGTGTGCTCACACAACTTTTTAGCCTGTGGCAAGACAAAAGAGGACCATTTGAAGCTGCGTATAAAAAGTATGAATAGTGAAATGTGCGAGGAAAAGACTCTGAGGACTCAGGTTGCAGAACAAATGTGCAGATGACAGGAGCGGAATAAAAAACACAAAACATGTGCTTACTATGGTTGTCTTTCCGGAAGCTGGAGGCCCCAGTATCATGATTCTTGGTACTGAATCAGAAACATTAAGCAAATTACATTAATACATATTACAATCACACAGTTGTTTAATTGCTTAACATGAACGTATGAACTCGTTTCAAGTTGTGTTATATAAAGATAAACTGAAGGCGGATTCAGCTTCTGTACGTTGACTTTTCCGACCTCATGTTATATTATGTGAGACAGCGCCACCTAGTGGTGAAGCCAATAAACTACTTTTTAATGAAAACAAACAAACAAACAAACAAGGAGGGGAAAAAAACACAAGAAGGTAGGTCGAATGTCTGTGTTCCTACCGTCGAAATTGTCGATTTTCAGGCAATTGATGAGATATTGAATAGGGTCTTCTGGTCTGTCCTTTATCATATTTCTTACCAGTTTCTGCAAAATGTCAATCACTTTATTGTGAATTCGTAATTATTTAAAGCGTGCTCGTCTCGTAGAGAAATTTATTTACCCGAAAAAGACTGAATATGTCGTGCTTCTCAGCATATAAAGCCATTTCCGGAGGGATTCTGAGGGGCCTTGTGGTTGCGTCCATTTCTGCTGATAAAAACAGGTCGAAAAGAAGCAGAGAATCGAAAACATGTTCAGACGAGCTGCTTTCTGCAGACAAAATTCACTTTTGCTGACGTTTAACTATACGAGAAACGGCGAAATAATCGATTACTCACCAAGTTTAAAATTCACGCGCAAAATCTTCAGTATTTCTTCTCACGCGCTTGTGGTGTGTGTAGCCATTAGCAACTGATCAGCCAATCAGCGAAGGCCGAGCTGTTTATTTCGCCATCGTTAGATGTTACACGTTGTTACAGGGGGAATGAAAAAAAAAAGATTTTAAAAGATTGACAAGGTAAAAATGGATTGGAGTGTTTTACTATGAGTTAGGGATATTCTTTCTTAATATAGTTGTTTTACGTTTAATGTTATTTAATTAAATTTTTTTTAAAGTAATGTTAAATATACTTTTTAACTTTCTGTTAAGGTGATAAGGAGTAGGATTCACCACTGAAGCGTTGCAGGTTCAAATCCCGATAAGAGCACACTTTCGATACGACCCCTAGTGGCCTCACTGATAAACTCACTCACTCAAACCAGAAGCATCTGTCAGCAAGACATTAAGCAAACACCAGATATGCAAAACATATATATCTTTTTATTTCAGTTGATCATAGCAAGTAGGAGAACACAAAATAGTAGTTTCTTGAATCCGAAACAGAACTTCAGAGCAAAGTTCTCGCGCATTTCCTCATTTGATCAGTCACTGCCCGATTGTACCAAAGTTCAGCTTTGACAAATCACTTCTGGTTCAAGACTATAGATTCCTACTTTAATAAGGCATTGTGTGAAACCACGTTTCAAGGGCTTTCAGTATAAAAACAGTAATAAAGGACTGAAACAGAAGCCCCAGCAGTAAGATCACATTAGTGATAAAGTTGTGAAGGAAGAAAAAAAAAAAAGCAGTGACTTTCAAAGACTAACTCACTGTAAACATATCGAGGCATCGCCTCCTCTGGCAGGCATTTCAGTTTGTTTTTTCAATGCAACAATTCACCACGTATTCCTTCTTCAGCTTGCGTTAAAAACAAACCCCTCGGGCCAATTCGCTCTCTGCTAGGGTTCAGAAATCTTAAGAAGGTCTCAATTAAAAAAACAAAAAAAGAAACAAAACGCTTTTCCTTCCGCCAGCTGCAGTCCATTATACAAACTTACGCAGATGTGGTCTGACACGTGTATAAAACAAAAGAAAAAACGACGGGACTTTGCCCTCCGGACTCGCATCCAGCAGCTTAGAGTGTCAAAACGTTCAGATGTCAGACACGCGCAGCTTTCTAACGTCGCATTTCGTCAGGACTAGCGCATTAAATGCACCTTCAACAGTTCTAAAAGGCTCAGACGGCCCGATAAAGCAGCACAAACCGTTTATCTCCCAATATTTCCTCCCACTCGAGCTGGCATAAAGTTCAAGCCGAATATTGCACTGGTCACTGGGCAATACAATCCCAGACTAAAATAACAATCTACGAAAAATGCAATCGTCCAGAAAACGTATAGAATCACTACGGCTAAAGAAAACTAGAGTATCTGCGCACACGTTTGCTTTACGTCAAAATGCGATTATTCCACTTCACATCACCCTTACTTTAATTTAAATATGGCATCTTTCTTTCATCCACGCATACAGTGTGCAGAGAATTGATCACGCCTGATGTAGTGCAATTTCCAAATGACTTTCAGCTTTGAGGGCATTTTTGTTCTAATTCCTTTCGAGAGCTTATCCTTAGGGTTCAAAAACTAGAGTAAAAAAAAAGTGACTAAGCCATTTCCTGGAACTACAGTGAGGCCGAAGCAACATCCAACCACCACAGAACACGACATGGTGAATGGTGATCATACAAAAAAAAACAACATGTAAAAGAACAAGGAACTAAAGCATGTAGTAGAACGGACTACACATGGACTCCATGCGAACTACAAGCCCCAAGTTTAGTCTGTTAAAAAAGAAAAATTCTAAAATAGTAATACTGGGTTCACATCTTCTCCGTGACACACAATCAATGCTCGTGGTGGGTCTCGTTGTAGTCCATGATGCGCAGATCCTGATGCCGCCTCCGCTGGATGTTGTAGGCCCGGGGTCGGTCCATGGGCAGCAGATCGGCCTGTTCGCTGATGTCTTGGAGCAGGAAGTTCTCCGAGGGTTCCTTGTCGGCCTCCAGACTGTGGGAAAGGCAGGTTAAGGAGACCGGCTCGTCGTCGTAATGGCTCTCGCTCTTATTGCGGAACAGCTCTCGGGCGCGCTTGCCCAAATAGCTTCTGGTGCTGGGGTAAGAGCCAACAGCCAGCTGGGAGTCGCAGGAAAGAGAGCTGGCGAAGGCTGGCAGATCTTCTTCCTGCCTCCCGTTAATGTGAGCGGTGGATGTTTGAGGGGATCCGGAAGCGTCGCCGTTGACACACGCGTGTGCGTCTTCCTCTCTTTTCGTTGCATCGGTTGGTGAAGATGGAGCAGATGGGGCAGTGCTGTTGCCATTTGGCCTGGAACCAAACCCAAAAAAAAAAATGACATTGTTCTAATTATGGCTTCCAGTCTGTGGTGTTGTCCATCTCAACATTATCCAACGAAAACATTTATGTTGCCGTTTCTTTATGCTGCTTTTTTTTTTTTGGTACTTGTATAAAAACATCAAAGAAAAAAACGAGTTATTTTTACATTTCATGTGTTTGGCATCATTTTAGGACATTTGGATTGTCTTGTCGTCTTCCAGATTTATGCTTTTAACAGTGACATAGATATTTACATATTTACACACACACACACACACACACACACACACACACACACACACACACACACACCATTTATGTTTTCTTGATTTTCTGTAAGGCAGCTTGCTGCAAAATAAAGATAAAACATAAAAACAAGGTTTGTCCTCTTTGTCTGTTGGATGTTAAGAGATATTTTTGGTGAAGATAGTTGTCATTTCTTTATTAAGACATTCCTTGAAGTTCATGAGTAATTTATATATTATATCATGAATTCACTTATCATTTTACATTACAGGCTAATTTACATATAGAGCAAGGCACTTTAGGCAGTGGAAAGTTAAATGCGTACGTTTGTTGGAGATTGCAGCAGAAATTATTGGATACGTTATTTTTATATTTTTATTATATATACTTTATAATATATATAATAAAAGATATACATATATAATAAAAATATATATGTTTATACAAATGCATTTTGTGAATATTTTGTGGAAAAAGTGTGCTCACTTTTTGTTATCTATATTTGTTACATTTTGTTTTAAATAGTAATTTATAGTAAATAGAAAAACCCATTATACAAACACAATGTTACAAATACAATTTGGTTATTAAATGAGCACGGTGCACATAACCTCGCTCTTAAGTTTGGCTTGCTGTGAATTTCCACACTTCGGATAACGTGTAAAGTGTACCATGTATAATATGTATGTGACAAATCATATAGAATCTAAAGTGAACAATACACATTTGAACCAATGAGAAGGGTGAAAAAAAAGCAGGAATCAGTAACCCACCGTTGCTTGAATGGACTGCTGGTTTCAGAAGCGTGTTCTGCTGGTGAACCACTGCTCCGGTTTCTCAGCTCGATCCTGCTGTAGAGCTCAAGCAGTTCAGATTGCACCGCCTGAGTGATGCTCTTCTGGGCCAGATACCTTCTCTCAGAGGCCTGCAGCTGCTCCCTAGAACCGCAGGGCAGGCAAGAAATGAGTGGAATTGGATCAGAATCCGACTGATTTGGAAACAAAAACGCTCATACGCGGCTTGGCTTTTGACATTCTCCAAAAGTTTCTTCTGCTCGCGGATGATTTGCTCTTTCTTGGCAAGTTGGGACTCCAGGTCTGTGACGCGCTGCTGGGTCGCCTCGAGTCTCTGGCTCTGCTGGAGGGAGCTCAGGTTCAGACGCTCGGCCTCGCGCAGTGATGAATCCTTCAGCATATTCAGCTCCTGACGAGAAAAGTCAAACGTTGAATGATGCACTGCAGCTTCCCACAGTTTAAAATAAGCGACACACGCAAAATAAAGTTAAATGTAAATGTAATGCTTTTGATTATGAACGCTTTTGCACACCTTGCTAGCTTCAGGTCCCAAATGCTCGATTTCCTCCATGCACAACTTGTTGGCTTCACCCAAGAGTAGCAGCTGTTTGTTCAGAAAAGCCATCTGCTGCTCCATGTTTTCACTATTGTTCAGCTGAGGATGAACGAATCAAAATTACACAGCCACCGTTCACGACTTGCATTTGAATCATCTACAATCAGAGCTTCTCCAAGCTGAAAGAGGACATCTCACGGCTCTCACCTTGATGGACAGCTGACTGATGAGGTGTCCCATGTTGCTCACTTTATTATTGGCTCTTTGCAGCTCGGCCTCCATCTCACCCCGTTTTTGCTGATTCTCTTGCAAGTCACTCTGTAGGATGATGTGACAAACAGGTCAGGTGAAAGACAACTTTTCCTTAAGCGATTCCAGTTACTAGTAAAATACACTAGTAGCTTGACTTAGTTATGTAAAGTTATGTTGGCTTGGTTTAGTTGTGTAAAAATGAAACAAGAAAACTAGTTTGCCTCTGGAGGGCGCTGTGACGTAACTCCAAGTCTCGTAAAACTTCTTTAAAGTCACTCTTATATTATGATAACACTAATTTAGAGGCTAATTTAGCACTAGAAAACAAATTTAGATTAAAAAAAATGTTTGTGCTCACCTTGAGCTCCTGCATCTTTGAGTAATAGTCATTCCGCTCTTTCTGAAGCTGCTGGATTTGAGTTTGCATTTGTTTGACCAGAGCATCTTGGTCTTCTTGCACCTGCCTGAATCGGTGTTGCTCTTGCTGCAGGCTCCCTTTCACATTCAACATCTCCTTGTCCTGAAGCTTCAGCTGGGTTTTCTAAAAAAAAAATTCAGATGCACAAGCTTCTTCTTAAATTCAGACATTCCACTCTTCACTTTTCAATTATAGACTGTGCAAAGTATAAACAAAATTAAATACTAGCACAAACAAATTATTGTGCTTCGAGAGGGTAAAAGTTAAACACAGACATGAATTCTTTACACTTGAGGTATTATGAAAGCACAATTCAAGAACACAGGAAAAAAAAAAAAAAAACATGAAAAAATATGAAAATTAAAAACCTTAAATAAAGTAAAACATTTTTTGAAACAAGCAAATTAATCTGTACTATCAATTAATTAATAAACAAAAAGTAATTGAATAATTTATACAGTTAATTTAAGATTTAGTTACTAATTTCGAGATGTTTTGGCTCGTCAAGAACGTATTTTTTGCAGTGAGCACAGCAACTCAAACGTTATGCTTCGTTCATTACCATAGAATTGTTCTGCTCTTCGAGAGCGGTTGCATTGACGATGCGGCCAAAAAGACGGCGGTTGCGAAGCGCGTGCTGCTCTCTTTTGTGTCGCTCATACAGGAGCTGATTGTGAAGCAGGAGAAGTTGACTGCGCAACATCCCCAACTCATCTAATGCTCCAGAAGTAGCACCTGCAAAAGTTGTTTATGGTCGATTAAAGAGGAAAATAACCATGTATAGCTACCTTGTTTTTTTAACTATACAATGCACTAGATTAAAAGTTGCACCATTAATAAACACCCTTTTCCTAATCTTTGTTGACATATAAGTCATTTTTTTTAGATTTTAAAGTTTGCCTTATAGTCCAAAAAAAAAATAAATAAATCAGCGGTACCTCGACTAACAAATGTCTCTACTAACAAAGGATTTGAGTTACAAAGCAAAAATATCCTCTCTTGCAAAATTATTTCACAATATGAGAGTTTCATAATATGAGATTTATTTAAGTGTGTACTGTAACAGGTTGGTGTAACAAATGGTACAACAAATGGATAATAAACAAGTAATCACCATAGCATTGCTACAACTATTTTCCTCTCGAGTTAGCCCGAAAAGGTAAATAAATTGATTTAAAAAAAAAAAAAAAAAAAATTCACACACTTCTCATTTATATGTTCTTTTTTTTTTAATAAATGTTATGTAACATGTTTTTAATTACTGTTATTATCAATAGTTTATCATGCATAACATTTGTGTGAGGCTTGTAACAGAATAAGGCATTTACATTTAATTGCATCACTACTTGCATCTCGGCACAAATTAATTATTTCACAAGAAGAGGTACCACTGTATATGGAAGCTGTAAGACCACAAGTATTCTTATTACTTGGAAGAATTACCTTAGTTGCTTACAAGGAACAGTCAATAGGTCTATCAAATAACTAAACTAATAAAACCAAGCTACAGGGAAAGACAAGGAAAAACAAAGAATGCAAGACAAACACAGGAGAAGGTGGAAGTGAAAAGCTGGAAGAAAATCTTCTTTGGCTCGGGGAGTCTATGAGTTAGTAAAACATTACAAATACCTTTTCCTTTATTGCTATGCTGTTTACCTCCAGACTGTGGATCTGTAGACTGACTTTGAGAGGACAGACTTCTGCAAGAGAGAGAACATGATGGCATTTGAAACCTTCTAAAAAAAACCCAAAAGGGACTGAACATGGTATCACCATACCTCTTTAGCACTTTCTCATGGGTATCGTGGCCTTGCTGAATGACACGGTCTAACACCTCCAGAGGCGAAGTGGCAGAAAGATCTTCTCCCTCAAGTTCCTCCTGGTGCTCTTTCTGTCCTTCAGCCCTCTGAAAGGCCTCGGCGGTCCTCCTCTCCAAAAACAGAGATGCCACCTTAGGCAGTGCAAGATCAAACAGCGGCTCGTAAGGCAGAGATTCCTTCATCAAATCGGACAGGGAGTCTTTACAGCTTTTTCCATTGTCTATAGGTGTAAAAGCAGGCCAGTGGGCCCATGGAGACGGCTGAACCCCAGCTTTGGCACAGTTTTGAATTCTTTCTGGGGTGGACACCAGATTCTGATCAAGGTGAATGTCAGATATGAGGAGGTTGTCACTTTTAGAAAAAGTTAAATCCAGACCAGGCCTGGTTGCGAAGTCCGGTCTTTGAGTCAGGCTCAAAATTTCACAGGTTATGGCTTCTGGAAAGAAAGCATGGATGAAACGTGTAAGTCCAGACTACAAGGTTAAAATGAACATCTATCCATATGCACTGATCATTTAATGGAACCTTTTAAAATATAAAAAGATGTAGTAGAATCTAGGTCATCGCCGACCCCGCTCACCACGACGGGTCCTAAAACTAAAATCGGTTGAAGGATTTTGCAGACATAAAAAGGGTTACAAAAGATTTAAAATGTTTTTTTCTTTACATCATTACCTTTACATTAAATTTAAATAAATGTAAGGTATTGTAAAGCAAAAAGTAATAAGTGTATTTATATTACTGTTTGCCAACTTGATGATCAGGGTTGAATCTTAAAAAAAAAAAAAAAAAAGAAAACCTTAATTCTCATTTTATTCAGAATTCAGCTCTAGATATACGAGTTTATCACAGGTGTTTGATTGTGCTGGGCAAAATAATTGTAGTGTCAGAAATTCTGTATTTTACTATTGAATACATCATCATCATCATCAAAAAAATCTTTACGAAACAAATCTCACCATCATCTCTCTCCCCTTCTGTTCTTCTGACAATGTCGGAAAGCTGGGACTCTGACAATGAACTCTTGGCTTCAGCTAGAAAAGAAAATTATTTTTAAGAAATTGTTTTAAGAAGAAAAGATCTCTGCTGATTTTCTTACCACTGTCACTAACACTTTTCGACAACAATGTCTTCATCTCCTTGACTTTCTGATAAAAACAAAACACAAATATGATTTTTTATATCTACACTAAAATTGTAACAACTCTGTGATAAAGCAAAAACTTTATGCTTCACAAACCTTAGCCTGAGAACTGCTGGTGTTTTGGACACGCTGCCCCATTTCCTCTGCTAGTAACGGGAAAGGAGACGACCCGGAGCGAGCAGACGGAGACAGGGCCGACTTCCCATCCACTGCAATGCAAACAAACCCGTCTAAGATCATCACACCAACTACAAAAAAAAATTTAAATTTAATACAAGCAGGATGGGGTGGTCTACTTGGAGTGCTGGGTGTCCGTCCTGAGAGGTGAGAGGCACTATGTGAGCTATCGGAAATGGTAGTGGGGGACATTCCTCTAGAACTGGGAGGGGTGGTCATGCCACACAAAGCAGAAGGGCTCCACATCTCGTCCTTCATCCCTGAGGAGATCATCTCTTCACTCTGTAGGCATTAACATACAACAATTGAGTAAATGTAAATGTAAGACTTGGGATCTAAACAGCAAAGATCAAAATAGACAATGTTTTTGATATGATGCCTTACTTGGGCCTTTTGGTTCTTGCTGGTGGAACCTGAGTTTTGTGTTACAGTAAGATAAGGTAGTGACAGGGAGAGAGAATGACGAACGGTAGACAAAGGCATGGCGGACTCTGTCAGAAAATCATTTCACATCTTGGTTAGGCAATATTAAAAGGGCTTAATTTATGAATTAATTTCATGGATTAAATTATGATTTCTTTTATATCAAAATCCAAACAATTCAGAGTAAATATATCTCATTATGTCTTTCTTACCATGAACACTGAGCTCTGAGCAAGAACGACTGGTGTCAATTGGACGGCGTGACACATGATCAGAAAGTGATGAATAGCCCTCTTCAGAAGAAGCTTCTTTAGGATCCAGGGAGATTTTTGAACATTCAATAACTATGTCATGAGGTTCAAACCGCTTCCATCTGCTCAAAATTGCAGGCATTTAAAAAAAAAAAAAACAAAAAAAAAATTCAACAACCATCACAAATTAGTAATTAAGATAACATAAATCCCAATGTCATTGCACATACCGTATAGGGTCCACCTCATAGTCTTTGCTTCCCGTGATAAGCTCAGGATGCATCCGCACGTGTTCTAACATTGGCTGATTTAAAAGAAGCGTTTTAAAGACAGAATACATAGAAATATCCTTATGATGTTACAAACACAATAGGTAAATTGTAAACAAACCTTGACCACTTCCTCAAATGTATCGACATTTTCCTTCATACTATAATGGGCACGCAGGTAGGTAATAAAGTTACAGGGGTACATGCCATAAAGTCGGTGCATCAGAGAATACACAGCTGCATGAAGATGAACAGCAAAGACTCCTTGAACTTGACCTGAAAGAGAAAAGAGCATGGTTAAATGTCCATTAAAAGACAAAAAGCTGATGAATCTAAAATGATTTCGAAAACATAAGCATTCAAGTTGGGTTTAATACCAGGGTGGCGCTGGTTCCAGGCTGCCAGACGTCCAAAAATATCAAAAAATTCACACAAAAGTTGCTTGTTGGTTTGAGGAATCATGGGTAGTAGAGTGATCAACACCAGCACACCAGTAATAAGAATTACCACATCTGAATCAGTCTGTAGACAGGAGAATAGAGAGTATAGTTTACGACAGGATTACAAACTAATAAAAATAGCTTTGTATTTTTTCTAAATCTGAGGTGTCAAACAAAATTGCACAGTGTGCCAAAGCTCAAAGTACATTTATGTCAGGGGCAATAAACATACTAAAATACATTTATAACGTACTAAAATGAAACATTGTATTGAACATAAACACGTGTATAACTTAAACTTAAGTATTTTGCATAAAAGCTAAATATATATCTTGTCAGATTTATACAATATAGAAATATGAACATGCTGCAAAACAACATGACTTGTATTTTATAAAAACAAGGCAAGGCAGCTAAAGCACTGAATCTTGAGATCAGTAGTTTGTGTGTTATAAGCTTGTCATATTGCCAGACCATTAACCATTACTAGACCATTAACCAGACCATTACGAACAATAACAGGTCTAACCAAAAGTATACACCAGGCAGGATGTAAAACTGAATAACCTAAATAAATATGAACTAATAAAATTTTTTGCTCAAAAAAATATATCAACATTATGGACCAAAATTCCACATTCTGGTTCCAGTCTGTACCTTGAGGCATTTGAGAAGCGAGGTGAACAGAGGGAAACGTGCGATCTTGTGAATCCATGCCGGCTGTTTTCGCACGACATGACCAAGGAGGGTGACGATGGAAAGACGGTAACTCTGTCTGCCCATGCACTCGTTCATCTTATCTAATAGATACTGGATATAAGAAAAAAATAACAAAGTGAAATGTTAGTGAGGAAACAAAGTTAAACGTGCATATTATGGCCTTACTTTATCATGAGGCTCCCTCACAGCGGAAAGGATGTCAACAGCTTGCGTTGCGTTTGTCTCGAGGAAATAGTCCACAAGACCGTTCAACAACATGGATCCTTTATCTAAACGTGAAAGTAAAATTAACACCTTGTGTGCATTTGGTATTGAAAGTGCCATGAAGAATCGACTGACCAGTGCTGAGAGTTTCCTGCAGCAGGTTCTTGACCTGCTCCATCTCCTGCAAGTCCGAGGAACCCAGAAGAGGGAGGAGGTCAAGTGCGTTTGGCTGTTCTTTAGCCATGGCTGTACAGGACTGTCACAGCATATACTGCTCCTCTGTGGTGTCAGCATGGAGTGACGCTGCAAAGAGACAAAAACCATGGAGCTATAATGTCAATAGTGTCACTGTCAACACAGATGCTATTGAAACACCTTCATGTAAGACAAACTATTCACGTGTCTGGACATGAACGCACCCACGTTCCTGCAGGATCAAAATAACAAATCTGAAGAGCCATACTATAGTCCCAGGACATTGCTGTACTGATCCTCATCGTCCCAGCAACATGAGCTTATATAATGCTAAATATGCTGCCTAGAGAGGGAGAGAGCGACGTATTCGAACACAGCCCGAAGAAAATCCAGCTGTCAGGTTGAAACGAGCTTCCAGAATCGGGTTTTGATTCACGAGAAGGCTGAACGGACCACACAAGCCTCTGTTAAACACGACCAGTAAAGCAAAACGAGGATTTTAAAACGCCAAACGTGCGCGACAATCGGCGCATTTGCCAAGTGAAATATTTCAGTCTGCGTGGCGTTAATGACATCGTTGGTTTTATCGGTTCACAACAACTCAACTGGCATGTAATATTCCAGCCCCTGCATGCCGCGTTGGTCTGCGGAGCAGTTTATTAACGTCAAAAAGTGTGAACTTCAAACAGTCGCCATCTTGAACACCTCACGACCTTTTACACTTCTGAGCTGAGCTGCTTGCGCAAATAAGACACTTCTAGCTTGACGACGCCGTGCCAGCGGTGCAATTCAAAAAGTGTGTATGTGCGAATGTTGGTAGTCACAGAGACGATACTGACCAGCTCTTCTCCCTCGCTGTCACAAGATCAAGGCATGAGTAGCAGAATGGTGTGAGGTGCAGCTGAACAGTGAGAGTTAGCTAAGCATGTAGCGGCTTTGGCGTGACAGGAGGTCGCTGCGCATGCGCGGGGATTTTAAAGGGCCAATATGCTCTAAAGTTGCATGAGGACGCAAGGCCGTAAACACTTTGGGTTGTTTGTGCACGCGTCTAACTAAATGTTTCAATCTCATTTAAACTGAAAAGCAAAAGAGCTCAAATGCTTGGACGATTAAATGGTTATTTGTTAAATAATGTGTTAAATGGTTTTTAAGGCTGATGATACTTTCAGTTCTGAAAGTTATAATGCTTACCGGATGAATTTATTTTGTGTTACATTGACAATTCCAAAGTCAGTTGTAGCAATACGTGAGCAACAATGGTGTGAGAGGTCTGAATCTGCTGATAAGCAATAAGCAGTGTCCAGCCAATCAGCTGCCTCAAGCCATTCTTATTGTTGCTAGGGTTACAGTTTTCCTGTTACCTGTTTTCCTGTTACAAGATGGGATAGGAACTGGACTACAAAGAATCCAGTATCTTGAAATGTTTTCCGTCGTGATGCAGTTTCAACATTGAAGGGTCGAGGACTAGTAAAAAGAATAAAATAATGAAAGTATACAAATATTATTTAATTATTAATTGTAAGAGAGTACATGAGGTTGGCTGCGGTCAGAGCGGAAGAAGCTCTGGATAGAATAAAGTGGAAAAGGATGATTCGCTGTGGTGAGCCCTGATAAGGGAAAAGCCGAAAGAGAAGTAGTAGTAGACTTAATTATTATTTAATTTAGGACATGAGAATGGCTGGGCTGAGTGGATGATGCTTAGGATAGAATGAGGTGGAAAAGGATGATTCGCTGTGGCGACCCCTGATAAGGGAAAAGCCGAAAGAAAATTCTAATTCAATTTATATTCGCCACATACATATTATACGTGGTGTAGAGAAATGTGTTTTGGATCGATGATGGAAATACAATCAAATTAAGATAAACAATAGAAATACGATAACAGTAGATCTAAGAATGAAATATGGAGAAAAATACTAAACTTTAAAGTTAAAAATACAATCAAATAACGTAGAAAAAGTAAAAATGCAAAAAAGTACAAAAAAAGTGACTCAGTGATCCAGAAATTTAATTTTAAATAAGTATAAATGCTCTTTTTCAGTGCACAATAACATTTTTTGTCTGGAGACCCGGACTGTGAAAAATGAGAGTTAAAAAATCTCTTCTACCATTAGATACCTCTTCTAGCATTACCTAAGAAATTCACTGAAAATAATTTCTAAATTATAATTAAAAAAAAATATTCGTGTAAACTGTCCAGTAGGTGGAGCCATTCCGCGTCATTCCGGTCTGAACTGCGTTTAATCTTGAGAGATTAAATCCAGTACTATTTGACAGCATGAAATATATCCGCATGATTTGGGACTTATTCTGGATAATGATTGACTAAGTTGATATTGTGCTCTGCCTTTGTTACAATTAAAATTGCATTAGTCTCACTGTCCTGATTTCAAAATGTGGCCCTTAAAAAAAACAAAAAACACTTTTTCAATTGATGCTCTCCAAAATAGCATCTGCGGCCTTTTACTTTTGCACTTTTTTGATTCTTTGCTAAAACTATCCATTATCTATTGTGAAGCAAATGGCCCTAAGCTAAATTCTGTGTGGGGCAGAACGAGGTTTTAAATCTTGCATGGGCAGGAATTGCCCAACCTCCAAGGTTATTTTCTTCACCTTTATTGTTAGCTACGTACGTCTTTTCGAGTTACTTAAAATGTGTCCATGTTGTTGTGCTAAAACCACAGCTGAAACAATTACCTCTGCTCTAACGCCATTAAAAACGCTCTGTTGTCTGTTTTTATTGCCCTGCGCATACTGTGACGTTCGAAGCCTTTTCACATGAACAAAAGCAGATAATTAATAAATAACAGACATTAAAACGGCAAAGCAAAGACAATCTTTCTATCTATCTATCTATCTATCTATCTTCTATCTATCTATCTATCTATCTATCTATCTATCTATCTATCTATCTATCTATCTATCTATCTATCATCTATCTATCTATCTATCTATCTATCTGTCTATCTATCGTCTATCTATCTGTCTATCTATCTATTGTCTATCTATCTTCTATCTATCTACAACCACCTGAGCATACCAACCCACACATACTGTTTACTCTGTTTATTGATAAGTTTACGAAGATGGTTATTTTCTACTATTGTTTTCTATTTTATATATTTTTATCTAGAGGTACTGTTTATATTTATCTTACATTTTAATCTGTGTGCTTTCTTACTTGTGTTGCACCAAACAGAGTAGTGTTCCTAATTCATTGTAACCAAGTGATGCAATGAAAATAAAGGCCATTTATACGACAACCACACACACACACACACACACACACACACACACACACACACACACACACACACACACACAACACACACTGGTATTTCTATACATTTATATAATGTATATACTGTACACATTTCTACATGTGTATATACACACATTTCTATATATAAATACACTGGGTGTGTGTGTTTGTGTGTGTTAGTATTATAGTGCATATTTACAGAAAAGATAGTACAGTATATACATTTTTTTATGCATATAGCTTGTGTCATGTTATGAGTTTGTAAAAAATATATATACGTATACATTTCAGGGTGATGCCCCACTGGAATCACACTAACAAGCTGCGCAGCATGTATTATAGAGTGCCTCACCACGGCCTGATCCAAAGTGACACTTTGGGATCTAAGACCCAGTTTGAGACTTACTCTACCGGTATCATTTATTGAGAGCCTGAAGCATCTCTGTTGCAGTTCGACTGTCTTTGCTTTTATACAAGCTCCCATGTCTCTCAAGGATCCACACCATAGTAAACTGTGTATTGCTCTCTAATGATTTCTGCTCATAAAAAATGCCATGAATCATATAAAGTCCAATTTCAACTTCAAGACCTTAGTGGAAGGAGACCAAGAGAGGGCCTGAGAAAGTGAAAGAGAATGAGTGAGAAAAGAGAGAGAGAGAGAGAGAGAGAGAGAGAGAGAGAGAGAGAGAGAGAGAGAAAGAGAGATGGAGAGAGTGAGAGAGAGAAGATTTAAATGAAAGGAGACAATTACTTGATATATTTTCTCTTCCATTATCTTTTCCTTCACTCAACTGATGTCATGCTTAAATCCCCCATGCATGTGTTTGTGGGTGCGTGACTAATATGCAAAACATTCTGTTTGTATAAGCATATATGACAATGCATGCTATGTACATTGATGTTTCAGGGATCGAAAAGCTCTTTCTAATTTTAAACCTCGAGACATTTTCAATCTTTTCAGCCAAATTGAATGAAATATTGTGTCCAACATGCGTCAAAATAGTGTTGGCAGAGACCTCATGTGTTGCTCATAATTCTATACTAATTATAACATTATAAATCATAATTCCTTCCTGATTTCACTTCAGTTGCAATTTTTCTATTTGTATCTGCTAGTGATGTTCTTTACTGATGTAATATAAATGCAATGTTCACGATCTGTTGCCAGCAGATTATGGATATTGGTTGTAGTTTTCATACACACATTGTCACATTAAAATATTGAACTTGTGCTCCAGAACAAGAAAATGTTTACTTTCTAAGAATAAAATGTCATTTTTACGATTACTAGTTACAGAGAGTGGAAAAAAATACACTTGCACCTCAAGCCGAGATTCTTGTTTCCTTGGTAACGGGTCTCGTTGAATTTCTCCATTGCACTTGAACACGCCTGTTCTGGCGCTATCTACGGATGATAGATGAAGACAAGCTCCCATTGATTATTTGTTACGAGGAAATACATCGTTCTCTTATTTACATGAAAGAAAAACAAGTCTATTGACAGCTTTGAAAATGAATGTTATATATGGCAAAAATTCATTTAAAAAAAATATGTTTCAATTACATCTTACATATTTAATTCTAACTTCTAACGTTCTAAATTAAATGATTCCAAATGTAGCTATACAATTTATATTTAAATCAGAAAAATTGAGATATTGCGAAATTGATCAGTGCTGCACGAAATAATTCAAATTGCTCCATGATTTACAAATCAAATAATTAATATACTGAATGTAAAGAATAAATAATTAATATTCTGTTAATTTAAACAATGTTGACAATACTGATATTTAATGATTTTTGCGTTTGTACGTGTATTGCTCCTGTTGGAAATGATAACTGTGGTGTATGATTAACGCGTAAAACATTTCTCATATCGGGTCACCCATTACTGTGTTGACCTGGGATTTTCTTGCATTAACGTAAATGTTTAGAAGTGTATTCGACCGTGACAGCTCAGTGATATCAGGCGTAATCTGAGAGTGCGCGCGCACGAGTTGCGCGAGCTCTCTCCTCAGCACCAAGGACAGCGTCTTTCACAAAGCATCAGGTCATCGCTTCTAAACCTTGACCACAACTCAGACACGCTGGAGAAGTGAACACGGAATACACAGCGGCAGCATGATTTTCTGCGCGTTTTCTTCTGATAAGTGACATTTGTAAGAGGGGTTTCATTTATACCAAGACTGTTGGCGTGGTTTTCTTAATGAGCGGAATTAATGACTGAAGACCGTTCCTCGTCTCGGGGAAGTCGAGAGAATTGATCACATTCCGGAGGTTGGTGTGAGAAACTGAGAGTGGATCTGTGTATTCGGTCAAACGGACATCGACACGCTTCCTCTACAGGGCACAACGCTTGACTCTTCAGTGATCCAGGGCAAAATGCGTCTGGTTCTGTTCGCCTTCCTCGTCTCGTGCTCCTGCGCGAGAGGAGGATGCGAACCAAAAACTGTCAACATCGGCGCGGTGCTGAGTCAAAAGAGGTACGAACAAGTGTTCAAAGACGCTGTCAACCAAGCTAACAATATTTACGGGAAGGAGAAGTTCAAGATGAACGCTATTTCAGTCACTCACAAACCCAACGCTATCCAGATGGCACTCTCCGTATGTGAGGATCTTATCTCCAACCAGGTAACACTTGTTCAGCCCTCTAGCAAAATTCTATTTCAAATGCTATGTGGGTTTTGTTTCATACAGACGTTTTTTTTTTTTTTTTTTGCAA
>CM051493.1:6117303-6204745 GCA_028031935.1 Paedocypris micromegethes
TTTTTTTTTTTTTGCAATTGGCAATTTCCCTTAAGTGGGGCTTTTTTCATTATAATTTTTGTTTCATTTTTGGAATTCGGATAATGTTTTAAAAAGGGAATCTATCTATCTATCTATCTATCTATCTATCTATCTATCTATCTATCTATCTATCTATCTATCTATCTATCTATCTATCCATCCATCCATCCATCCATCCATCCATCCATCCATCCATCCATCCATCCATCCGTCTGTCTGTCTATCTATCTAAATTTATATCTGTCTGTCTTTTCATCTATTCATCCATCCATCCATCCATCTGTCAAAACAACAAGTGTAAATAATACTGTACAGTATGCAAAATTTGCTGCTTGTCAATAACTGAAGCTACCTTGAATAAAAAGTTAAAAAGTAAAAAAAAAAGAAAGAAGAAACTAGCAGTTATAATGTAAGACTGCAGGCTGTTGTTGTGTGATTGTAAGGTGTAAACATTCAACAGGACCGCTTCATTTTGACTGTGATTAATGAGCAAACGCAACTTCAATGCCACGAAGGTTAAATGAACCTCAAGAAAATTACCAATAGTGTATTTAGGACCGCGGGTTTCTCTTGGCAGCATGTAAATAACACAAATCTCAACACGCGCACAAAAACGTTAACGGCGACATCACTGACCTCTACGAGGCGTCATGCCACCAAGGGCCATTCGCCTCGGTTTAATGAAAAACGTAAAACGAGGCCAACATGGCGTCAGCCCCACAGATAACAGCTGCTTTGTTGGGCGATGAAAGCTGTAAGAGAATATGACACAGCGATGTGGGAAGAGATTATACAGACTTCAACTCTGTGGCGCGGATTACCATCCAAGTCACACCCACCAAGCACGCTGTTGCGCGCGCGCCCCACCCACCCCGCGCGTGCATGTGAAAAAGGTGCGTGACTTCCAGACCCTAAACTGATATGCTTGATCCACTCGTTATGTTTAATAGCACACTTGACACACAAGGATGGCTAAGAACTTCTTAAAGTCTTTATTATTTATATCTATTAATTATAGATGAATAAAGACGAATACGGTTGCACATATTAATGAAAAGCTGGATCAAATGCAGCCAAGAAGCCATTAAACCAACTGGGAATTCTTGCTTTTGTAATTTTACATATGAGGTAAATGCAACATGCCATCTTTAAAAATGGGTCTTTTTTTATAATGTCATTGCTGTGATGTTTAAAAAAATATATATGTATGAAATAAATGAACATTTATGAAGCAAATATTCAAGTGAAATCTATATATTTAAATATTCCTAAATGTGTAAAAGCATTTATGTTGTTTTTTTATTACCAGGAGGGTTTTTTCCTCTCTTAAGAGAAGTATTTTCATTTGTGATGATGCTACACATGACTTTATGTAAATAGCTAACAGATATTTATTTTTTTCATTTGTGGTTTGCTTTTTTTCTCTGTCTCTCAACCTAAACCCTTCGTTAGGTCTATGCAATCTTGGTGAGTCACCCACCGCAGTCTAATGACCACCTAACCCCCACTCCGGTCTCCTACACCGCTGGATTTTACCGTATTCCTGTCGTGGGCCTCACAACACGTATGTCCATCTACTCTGATAAGGCAAGTGTGTGAGGACATCCTGAACGCATACACTAAAAACGAACAAAGCTTTACTCCATTTCACTTTTACACTCTTTTCATAAGCGTAATTTACAACGTACATGAACGCAAATCGTCTGTCATGTGATTTGCACTTGCTAAAAAAGGTTGCCGAGATCCATCTCTAAATTAATTACACTTAATTTTTCTCTTACACTTTGTAATTAAATTCAAATGAGCTGAAATTGCCTCGTGAAGTGTCCCGGGACTCACACGTCTCTTTCCCGCACTGGTTATTCCAGAGCATCCACCTCTCCTTCCTGCGCACAGTGCCGCCTTATTCCCACCAGGCCCAGGTGTGGTTTGACATGATGCGCGAGTTCCAGTGGAATCACATCATCCTGATAGTGAGCGATGACCATGAAGGCAGAGCGGCACAGAAACGACTGGAGACGCTGCTGGAGGAGAGGGAGACAAAGGTGAGATGAGCAAGCGAGCGAGCGAGCGGCCCGGCGTGTAAACCACAGTGTGTAAGTCAGTGTGTCTTCCTGTAATCCAGACGAGACCTCAGGAGTCCTCTGTATATGTTAAATGTTTTCTTTTTTCCGTTATGTAAGCATTTCTTTCCATTGGCTAACATTCTTTAGGCATCAGCAGCGTCTTAAGTGGTTTACCTGCAAAACTTTGTACTTTTCTACTCATCTCACATTGCTTTTTTACCATAGTCAGATTCTCTTACTTGTCTATCCACAACAGGAGCAAAATGAGGGACTTAACCTGGGGCTGTGCAAAAAAATCAATGGCAGGGATTTGGGAGTAGTTTCTCTGGTTTGGTTGGAGAACTTTATCAAGACAAATACCGATGCTGATACATTTAGGGTTTGGTTCATACTGCATATACAGTATATAAATTTATACATATATGCATGTGCGGGGAATTCATTATCAAAGAAAATAAAAAGTATACATACAACTCTTTTTTGATGAGGCGCTCTATTAGAGGTGGCGTTCTGTCAGAGGTGCCCTTATATTAGAGGTTTTACAGTGTATATATACTGTATACATTCTAAATATACTGTATACACACACACACACACACACACATTAACGCACAAATTAAAAGTTCATGGTTCTGAAGGTGATTTTCTGTTTCCAGCTCTGTGTGGAATTTCCACGACTAATGGTGGTTACAGACATTAGATCATATACATCAATGCATTATTTAATTTGTTTATTATTTAGTTTTTTGCGAATCGAAACAAACACTACAGGTTTGAATTTACTTGCACGGCACGGCATTATTAGCACACGCGGAATGTCACTGCAATGTCACTTCCAGAAAGGCCGCCCCAAGGCCAGCTGTTTTAATACACATGCATTCTGGGAAATCATCGGCAGCAGGGCTTGTAAAAGTCTTCCATCGCCATAGCTGCCCAATTACCGTAATCTGTTTCAGATAATTCAAAGTACATTCAGACATTGATTTTTACATAATTCAACATACTGTAAATAATTCCAAGAGACAATTCAAAAGCAACACATGGTTGGGCAGAAGAGAGAGTTCTTCTTGCTCTAAAGCTGAAGACATTCTGCTGCTCTGAGAAATCTTGATAGGATGCTTTAAAAATAAACTCTTTTATTTTAAGCCATATGTCTGGCCAGAGATTACATATGGCGGCAACTTGCTGTGCTCCATGGACTGCAGCCAATGTTCTTTCACGGCAGATTGACGAAGAAATGTAAATTGATGGAAGAAAAACTTGAACTGGGTTGTACGCATTTTAATAAGTTCAAATTAAATATACGCTAATAAAAAACACACCCGGATTGTAATTGTTATTGTCAAAACTGAATCGTTAAACTCAATTTTAAAGCCATTTATTTAAAACTATGTTGCTTAAGAACAACAAACTTTAAAGTGCTCCGTTAGGACTTTTAATTTAACTTTTGCTTAAAATGTTTCATTGCTGTTTAAGTTGCCGTAGCACTTTGAGATTTGCACACCAATATGAGGAGCTTCATGCATAAAATATCACGATTATTATTATCGTTACATAATATATTGCATATTTAAAGAGGGGAAATCATCAGGTATAAATCCGCGAGCAGGTCACAGCATCTGCTCAACCAGATAACATGATGTGCCCGTGATGAGATGTATTGATGATTTTGCAAGTCCCAGGATTAGTTTCCCAATTTGAAGCAGAAAAGTGGAGATTTGTTGGAATGCTTTACTGCGCACCATTTATAACTGTTTATAATATTCTGTGTCTGCATATTTTCTCTGTGCACATTATTCATCAGAGTAAAAACAGGAACTATGAAAACCTCGACCAACTGTCCTTTGACAACAAGCGAGGACCCAAGGTATATTTGCATGGTCAATGCACGCCGCCCAAAAGTTATCTGAAAGTAGCCACTAGAAAAGCAGTCCAAAAAAAAGCATCTACAAACCGATTCCAGAGATCCTTTTCCTGCCAGCACGTCTATTTATGTTTGGATTCTTTTTTATGATTTGAACCGAGAATGGATTGTCTTTTTTTTCTGTTAAAGAGTAAAAGAATAAAAAGATCGCTCCCCCACTTCACTCTTTTTTATTTTTGTGTAGAAGAATGCATGTATTGAAGCCAGCAAGATTGCAAGTCTGTTCTTTTGACACAGTACGTGGAGATCTGGTCATGTGGGACAGGCACTATCCAGATGTTGCTTCCACCTTTCTGCAGCATTTCTTCCTTTTTTTGGGTTGGGAAAGAAGCCACCACCACCACCTTCCTTCACCTGTTTTTTGCTTTGGGGTTGCATCAATCTCATTTTCCTTCTTTTTCTAACATGCACGTTGTTCCTTGGAATCTTGATTCCCTTCCGTTTGCATGTGACAATGCAGAACTTTTTTTCCTGCTCCAAGCTTTCTTATGTTTTCTCTTTATTTCAGATTTTTTATTTGAGCAGATTATCGCAGAAACTTTTTTTTTACTCCATTTCTTTTTCAACTCCCTTTTCCAATCTCCCCAAAAAAGAAAAGAAAAGAAAAAGCCCGCAAGCGCTGAAAGAGCATGGTTCATGGTGGGGATGAGTCAACTACTTGACTAATGTTGTGTCCTAATCCCAGGCAGAAAAAGTGCTGCTGTTCAGCCAAGACACAAATCTGACGGCTCTGCTCCAGGAAGCCAGAGAGCTGGAGGCTCGAGTCATCATCTTGTCAGCGAGGTGAGCTCATCTTCTCTCCTTCTCTCCTCAATGTTACAACAATGTCACTGAAGAAACATCTGGACGTCAATTTTAAAGTTTACAATCACACGTTTTAAAATCAGTGATTAATTGTCAGAATGTTACAAATGATCAAACTAGACACTAAAAATACCATACATACATGGATGGATGAATGGATGGATGAATGGCTATTATAGATAGATAGATAGATAGATAGATAGATAGATAGATAGATAGATAGATAGATAGATAGATAGATAGATAGATAGATAGATAGATAGATAGATAGATAGATAGATAAATATTGATGCGTCTCCATGAGAAGTTCTTGTTGCTCAACAAAGCACCATGAAAACTGCTAATGACTAGGTTTTAATCTGTGAGCCTCCACTCAAATTGCGGGAATCGACTGGGTGAGAAGCCATTAAACCATTATCTTTGTCCAATCGCAGTGAGGATGAAGCCGCGGCCATTTATAAAGCGGCTCGCCAGCTCAACATGACAGGCTCTGGTTACGTGTGGTTGGTTGGCGAAAGGGAGATGTCTGGTAAAGCTCTGAGTGAAGCCCCAGATGGTATGTACTTCTCATCCTCTCTATTTTTATTATCCCCCTCTCTCTCTCTCTCTCTCTCTATCTCTCTCGCTCTCTCTCTTCCAGGCTGATTACCAAACTAAACATGTTTGCTTTATAAGCTTTCTATCTGATTACAAGTTACAATCCCCACCAACAAATCAGTGTCTGTGCTGTACTTGCGTGTTTAAACGTTTAAACATCTTTATGTTTAAAGGTTTCCAAACACAGTGCCTTTTTTACTCATTGTACTGTGCTTTATGTCTAATGTTTGATTTGTTTCATTTTTGAGTGTTTGTCCTTTCTTTCAGTAGACAACAAATGATGCAATAGAGAGTTGTGGTAATCCATATTGGTTTGAGTGTGCATACATTTTAAGGTTTGGCTGTCATGAGTTTATTTATAAGTGGTGCTTTGCTACCTCCACATGTGAAGTGTGGATAAGATGGTAAGCGACTACGGCATTTCTTTGTTCCTGGCTTCTTTATACACCTGTCTCCAACTTCACGCCATTCTGCCGACCCTGTCCTAACCCTCCATGACTTTCACGGTCCTTCTGTCTGTCTTGAGGCAATTTGTCGCTCATACGCAATGCACGTTGACTGTCTTTCTGTCGGTAAATCTTGGCATTTCGATTTTTTTCGAGTGTGTTTTGAGGTGAGAGTAGTGTTTTGTGGCCAACGTCATGTAATGTTGTCAACTGGGCAGGCTTGCTCGGCCTTCAACTTATCAATGGCAAGAACGAGTCTGCACACATCTACGATGCCGTGGCTGTGGTGGCCCAGTCCATTCAGGAGCTCTTTGAGAAGGAGAATATCACAGAGCCTCCTCGAGGCTGTGTGGGCAATACAAACATCTGGAAGACTGGTCCACTCTTCAAACGGTGAGGCCAGGGTGGAGTGCTGGCAAGCTTTTGCTTTCTCAACCAAACCATCCATTAACCGTCATGCATTACCATACATTACCACCGGTCTGGCACTGACAAGAGTGGAAGCTTTCACACCGCAAATATCCAAAAAGCCTGTATTTGGCTTCATAGTGATTTTACCGTACCCCTACGGTAAGGGCAATGCGTGAAAGCAAGGACACACCAAGCCTGTTAAGTTGTTGATTACATTGGCCTTGTGAAATCTCGTCCTACCTGCCCAATTCGAGACCTTTACAGGTGGCATTTCTGTTCTCCTACTGTATGTCTGTGCCTGCACATGATGTTCTATCCAACATCTCGCCTCCCAGCGTCCCTCACTTTTCCCATAGGTAGTTCTCATCTTGTTCTTAGACACTCCTGCATCTCCCATTTCTGAACCCGGTAAACTTTCATTTCGTCCAGTCATCGTCAATGTCCTCCATTCTGGTGAAATGGGGATTCTAAATAAAGAATCTAAATAAAATCCGCTCTGGTCTACTAGCGTGCTGATGTCATCTAAGTACCCAGATGGTCTGACAGGCCGCGTGGAGTTTAATGACGACGGAGACAGGAGGTTCGCCCACTACAGCATTCTGAACTACCAGAAAACCAGACTGGTCCAAGTGGGTGTCTACAACGGTTCCCAAGTAAGAAAACCCAAGTATTAATGAGATCTTCTTCCACTCAAACTGTTGCTGTTCTATTTTGAACGTCCGAAAATGTCTTCATGGTGATTTTGGTACAAGCCTTTGCTAAATTTTGTAATTTGGTGATGCAACAATTTCAATGACATCAATGCAACAAATATTGCTTTGTTGCCCTTATGAAAAACTTGTTCCAGGAGTCCCAATGCAACATAATAAAACAAACAAAAAAATCTGATGTGAAAAAATTGTGAAAATTGCAAGCTAAAAAATAAAACAAAACAAACAAACAAAAATGTGAAGCATAATCGTTCATGTCTGTGAAGTTTACGTCATTTATTTACAATACTTACGATATTACAATATTTGCGATATTTACAATATGTTCTGTCACTAATCTGATTCCTGATGATGAAAAGTTTGTCTTTATCATTATTGCACAGCTATTCTGATTTCAGTGATAAATGGTAATCGCCCTCAGTTGGCCTTTATAAATTTAATAAATTAATTTAGTTGGTCGGAAGGTAGGAACTTTTGCAGCAGTTGAAGAAATCAGAATTTAATAAAAAACTTAAGTTTGCAATTCATAAAAATGTTATTTCTCAAAAATAACCTATGAAGTAGTAAAATAAACCTGGCGACGTTATATGCAAAACCATTGTAGAAGATCCTCGAGTGAAATTGCTAAATTTGACCTTTTGGCAAAACATGTTTTGGCAGTTGATGACTTGTTTTTGCATTTTTGTACAGGTTGTAATGAACACTCAGAGGAAGATTATCTGGCCAGGAGGAGAAACCGAAAAGCCGAAAGGCTACCAGATGTCAACAAGATTAAAAGTACATCCATGCGCCACTTTTGATGGATCATTGTGCCGTGACTTTCGTATTGACATGTTGCTGATTGGATTTTCTTCAACAGATTGTCACCATTCATCAAGAGCCCTTCGTCTACGTGAAGCCCACGCTACGTGACGGGACATGCAAGGAGGAGTACACCGTTAATGGAGTTCTGATCAAAAAAGTGATCTGTACTGGCCCCAATGAGACAATTCCAGGTAAGCAAAAATATATGATTATTAATACAGTTAAATTTTTTATACATAAAGATAAATGGCAAGGGGCATTTGTGGTCCACTGGAAGGGAGTTGGACCTGCCACCCAATCATTGCAGGTTTGACGTCCCAGTCCGACTGGTTCTTCAACAGAGTGACCCCAGCTTAAGGCTGCCCACTGCTCCTGGTGTATGTGTGTGTGTGGGCAACTACACTGGATAACTCAATGCAAAGCACAATTTTGAGTTGGCCATAGTGGCCATATTGACGTTTCATTCACTTGTAAATCTTGCAATGACCTTGCTTTTTAATAATGGGTTTGTCTTTACAGGTCGTCCCATAGTGCCCCAGTGCTGCTATGGCTTTTGCATTGACCTTCTAATTAAACTCGCTATGACAATGAACTTTACCTATGAAGTGCATCTAGTAGCTGATGGCAAATTTGGCACTCAGGAGCGTGTGAGTATTATAATTACTTAATGGAATCCTTACGTGGCCCACCAGAAGCTATTCACGTCTTTGCTAAGGTCACGGAAAGGAAACTGTCCTGAGCATTCTCAACTTTAACTAAATTCTTCGAGAACATTGCCGTGTGAGGACTCACTTTATTATTTATCGATTTGTCAGGTCAACAACAGCAACAAGAAGGAGTGGAATGGGATGATGGGAGAGCTTCTGAGTGGCTTGGCCGACATGATTGTGGCTCCACTCACCATCAACAATGAACGAGCCCAGTATATAGAGTTTTCAAAGCCGTTCAAATATCAGGGGCTGACGATACTTGTCAAAAAGGTAGGATGAAGAAAAATACACTCAGCGTTTGAATAATCTAATTTAGAGGCTGGCGGTGCAATTCACAACGTCTTTTACAATAGATTTCATGAAACTTCATTGGTGTGAGCAACATCCGATTGTGGGTTTGAATCCCAAGGGAAACCATTTTATAGATGAGCAAGGCACTTAAAGTCGTTTCAGTGTATAACATTCATGAAATTTAAATTGATTTGGATACTAGGAACGGACTTATCAACAAAAATTTTTAATCAATTTAAAATATAAAAAAATGTAAACAGAGATGAAAAGAAAAACTAAATTAAAAAAGAGAGATGTACGCGAAACATAAAAACAACATATTCTGTAATCATAGTCGTAAAATGCTGCTTTTTTAATGTATTTAAATAAATGTAAATAAATGTATTTACGTACACTGAAATATACACACGCAAACCTCGAATTCACCGGCATATTTTTTTACATCAAAATTACGTCGCCAGATGCTTTTAAAATAAGTCACATATAAACTGAGCAGATCAGGTTCCGTGTTTTGCTCAAAGACACTGAACATTGTCCGGGATTCGAACCTACAACCTTTTGATCAACAGTCCGGTCCACAGATTTACTCACCAAATTTGCTCACAACCTCAGAAAAAAGACTTTGTACAGTTTGGTACATTTCATTTTCATATTAGTATGGAAACTTAAAAAGAGCCATCAAAAAGTGATTAATATTTGGAGAAGAAAAGTCCTCAGAGAATATGATTTTCTGGGACAGGAATAGTATTACAGTCTTTCCATTTATCCAAACTCCCTGAAGTGGGCTTATCTCTGTATTTAAAAGCTGTTATAAATCAATTGACTGTGTAGAAAAAGTCAAGTCTATTAATACACATCTGCCCGGTGAAAATGGAGACTCCATTTGCGGCTCCATATGGCGACTCATGTGGCAGCGTGGGTGCTGTTTGTTGGCTTGTGTCTAAAGCTGCGTGTTCTTTTTTCTTTTTTTTTCTAGGAAATACCACGGAGTACGCTGGACTCGTTCATGCAGCCCTTTCAGAGCACCCTGTGGTTACTGGTGGGTCTATCGGTCCATGTTGTGGCGGTGATGCTGTACCTATTAGACCGTTTCAGGTAAATAAAAAAATAAATTTATTTATGTACGGAAAAAGAAATAATATTAAAAAAATAATTTATTTATATATATGTTTATATATAAGTCTCAGTTTCCTGTGCTATTTCACCGCACTCATACTTAAATGTTTTGTTTTGATTTATTTGTTAATTTAATATTTGGCTTGATGGCTACATCGGGTGTAAATTTTGTGTATACAATTTCATTTTGCATATACATGTGCAATATATATTAAAAATAATAGGCAATTAATGTAATAAGTACCATAAACCCTCTATTTAAAAGCCTTAGTCTTCTATTTTTCAACCTTTTCGTCATTGTGGTCTTCTACTAGAGTTGGCCTTCTAATAGAGGTTTTACGGTATATAGACAATGTTAATCAAGAATAACATAGCCAAATTCATGATGATGGAGAATTCAACTTGTGACCAAAAGGTTGCGAATCCCAAACCCACAACTAGTCACTTTGGGGGGAAAAATAAAACCTCATCAGTCAAATAAATGCAAATATAAGCAGTTGAATGTTGACATTTTAGCTCAAACCAGCCTGTGGCTCTAGATTAAATGGAATTTTGTTTTTCATCCGTAGCCCGTTCGGAAGGTTTAAAGTAAATAGTGAAGAAGAAGAAGAAGATGCCCTCACCTTATCCTCTGCTATGTGGTTCTCCTGGGGTGTACTACTGAACTCCGGTATAGGAGAAGGTAAATTCAACAGCCCCGGGATTAACACTCAGCCACCGTGACAGAAAGATTGCCGACGCCGTGTTTAATTGATTTCTTTATCTCTTTCTTCTTATGTTTTCAGGTGCCCCACGGAGCTTTTCGGCGAGGATTTTAGGTATGGTGTGGGCAGGATTTGCTATGATTATAGTTGCATCTTATACTGCCAATTTGGCTGCCTTCCTGGTGCTGGATCGGCCTGAGGAACGCATTACCGGCATCAACGACCCTAGGGTGAGCGCTAAATATGAAGCTGCTTTATATGCTATGAAACAAAGTTTAAAAAAAACGATCTCAATTACTGGGCATGCAAATCTCATGTCCTATAGAAGCGTGTGTAATTAAACTGGTCGTAGACTTGTAATTATGGATTTGATCACACTATTGATCACAAAGATAATATTTTAGGCAAGCATAGAAAGTAATAAGAAGGCTGTAAATTGTATTTTATGCTGACGTTGAGGCAATACTTATTGTAGATGCCTATTATGTGATCAGTGATGTCCAACCTCAGGCCCGTGGGCCGGTGAAGAGCCATATTGGGCCGGTGAAGGTTTAACATGTGGTTGGCTCTTTTGCTGCTATGTTCACATACTTATTTAATGATTAGTCCACATGGAAGAAGAAGTTATGACTGTACACTAATATTAGAATAACTCATTGGAGACGACCTTCAAAAGATAAAATTATTGATTTTTCACTTCTTTCTCAGTTTTTGGCAACTTGACTGAATATAAACATCCATTTTTATGTGTATGTTGTGACTTGCACATTTCACAGAAAAGTCCCCTTATTATAAAAAGTTGGGCACCATTGAATTAAATGAGAAAATATGTTGGGCCTTACCTTAGAACTTCAATTCCCAGAGCTATTTTTCCCCTCTAAGAAATATTTCATGCACATGCTTAAAACCAGAAAATCCAAATTTTGATCTCACCGAACACCGGTTAACTTGAATAATTCAAGATGTTTTGAACAAGCTGCCTCTTAGATGATGGTAGAAACCCTTGCCTTGTCACAGTTCATCTTCTATAACCTCTTGTTTTCAGCTGCGAAACCCATCAGACAAATTCATCTACGCCACAGTAAAGCAGAGCTCTGTGGACATTTACTTCCGGCGTCAAGTTGAGCTAAGCACCATGTACCGCCACATGGAAAAGCACAACTACGAGAGCGCCGCTGAAGCCATCCAGGCCGTGCGGGACAAGTCAGTCGCAGTTCTTTCTAGGCTTTTGCAGGGATTTTTAAAATAAGCCAGAGCAGATTTACTGGACAAAAAAAATAATGGGAAAAATCAGAAAAGGATTTGACACAGATGTTTATGGCAGAAAACGAGGAGCTGAGATATAAATTACCCCTCAGCTCGAAGGGCAACACATTTTCTTCTCAATGACTTAGCAAAGAGCAGAGATGATGCTGAATACAAAGCAGAGGAGGGAAACACATTTTAAAGAACAATATTCACCAGGCCGGGAACAGATGGCAGACCGCCAGTTTGTTTTATTACATTTCCCTTACGGATTTTTAAACATCTGGAATTCGATAATCTCCAGGTTTTTGTCCTGCTTATCGCTATGTAAAAGATGGTTCAATTATATACGCTGTTTGTGTTTAAAAAAGGAGGCGGGGCTAATTAGCAAATTATCGGATAATAGCAATAAATACTCAACACGTTATTGTTCATCTCTCTATTAAAATGTAAATAGCTACATATGTGATTATTTGCATTTTGATTAAAGTGATTTATTTTATATGTTTGGTTAAAGAGATATTTGAAAATGTGTGGCATATTTTATTTAAAAAATATAAAGAGTATTAAAAATGCATGACAA
This sequence comes from Paedocypris micromegethes, assembly GCA_028031935.1. Classification (NCBI taxonomy): domain Eukaryota; kingdom Metazoa; phylum Chordata; class Actinopteri; order Cypriniformes; genus Paedocypris; species Paedocypris micromegethes. Next base: position 6,129,736 of record CM051493.1, read on the forward strand.
AACTCAAGGATTTAGAGCATTTGAGTCCATATTATTATTAAAATCCCTATTTGAATAAATATTATTAATGCATCAGAACATTTTTTCTTGTGTTTTTCTGGAATATAATGTCTGTAGAATACCAACCAAATTAGTTCATCCTTTTATTGTTTGGAAAATACAATGTTACAATATAATTGTTTTCAACTGTAAAATTAAAGAATTTAAATATATTTTTTAACTTCTCCAAATAAAAAAAAAATATATATATATATATTTTTTTTTACTACACTAAACAGATTTTGGATTAAAGCAAAAGATTGAAAAACAATATACGAATACACAAATATTTTTAGGCAAAAATAAAAACAAGAATGCTGACAGTGAGACAGCACTGAGAACCTACAATTTCATATTGGGTATGATAAAGTATTTTACTGTCTTATCTTAAACTTCTAATTTTAAAGTTCCCAATTCCCCAACTTTGATTTCACCAAACACCATTTTCATGCATTTAATCATATTATAAAACTGAAAATAAAATCAGCTTGAAACCTTGTTACCACCTTTTATAACCCAAAAATGTACATTTCCCTACAGCAAACTCCATGCGTTTATCTGGGATTCCGCCGTTTTGGAGTTTGAGGCCTCGCAAAAATGTGACCTGGTCACCACGGGTGAGCTGTTCTTTCGCTCCGGATTTGGAATTGGGATGCGGAAAGACAGTCCATGGAAACAAAACGTCTCACTGGCCATTCTTAGGTAAACTGTAGGAGAATCATCATTCCATTCTTTTCATATATTTTTTCCCTTTTGGCTAAAAATAATCCCAAGGCTTACTGCAATCTGTCGAATGCTTCTTTTTCCGGCATGATGGATTATTTGACTGATCTCTCCGCTATCTGCACTAATAGTTCCCATGAGAATGGCTTCATGGAGGACTTGGATAAAACCTGGGTCCGTTACCAGGAGTGCGACTCCAGAAGCAATGCTCCAGCCACACTCACCTTTGAGAACATGGCAGGTAGGCTGTAAATCAAAGGAACCGAATGAATTGGATTCCATTGCCGCTTTATCTCACCACTGTTACTGAGAATAAATCTGCTTTATGTCAAAGCTAATTTTCATAAAATCCTAGGTTTTGAAGGGCTCTTATTAATAGCCAGTGACAGTCGCCCTCTTTAAGTCACTTGACGGTGTCTGAACACGATGAAGAGCTGTTTTCTGTCACACAGGCGTGTTTATGTTGGTGGCTGGTGGCATCGTGGCCGGGATCTTCCTCATCTTCATCGAGATTGCTTACAAGCGACACAAGGACGCCCGGCGGAAGCAGATGCAGCTGGCTTTCGCCGCAGTGAACGTTTGGAGGAAGAACCTACAGGTACAGGCGCACAAACACCTCCAGGAAACCAGTATAACCAGCGATAGGCCGATCAACCGGCTACTGTTCGTTCTCTGCAACACAGTGGAGATGTTCCAGACTCTCATCAGCCCATGTCTTAAAGCTTTTAAAAAAGGCCACGTTGGACTCATTTCAATCACATACTAGAACATCACAGTCTCAATTAATCAGACATCAGTCTCCTATTCTGAACCGTTTTTAGCTAAAATATATTTTAAAAATACTTAAAAGTATTTTTTTTACTTTGAAATGTCTCCTGCTTGGCTTATTTGGTGTCTTGATAACATTGGAAATGTCCACCAAAATGTGAAAAAAATGTGTTATTACTTATTTTTAACTTTTTATAATTTTTATTTATTTATTTTGCATTTGCCCTTGTAAAAAGGTTTATTTTTTTTACCGCAACACATTGCATAACATTATACTTGCTGCTTTTTATTAAATTAGCGGAAAAACATTCTTGATTTATACAAAAATACTTCCCAATTTGAATAAAATAAATACATCTAAATAAATAAAAATAAATTTAAATCATAAAATTAAAAATAAAAAAAAAATCTCAATATTTTCACATTTTACATTGTCGTCCAAGATTTTATTAGTAAAGTATACTAATTTACTAATAAACATCCAAATTTACGGCCGTTCCATGTAAACGCGCATCTCTTGCCATCCAATTAAAATGCACATCATGACAACACAGCTTCTGCAGCTTCACTATTGCCAGTGGCGTTGCTTTTATCGAGCAGCTTGACACACACACACACACACACACACACATGCTAAACAAGACCGTGATGCTGCTGTGGAGTCGGGAAGATGCATGCTGTGCAGTTTGGCTCCATGTCTCGGCAGGACGGAATTGGAGATCAGAGCGTCCGCAGGGGATCCGAGCGTCTACATAGATCCGTGTCTGCCGGCTTCTGGCCTCTGACTGTAATACACAAAGGGTTAAAGGCCAATAAACGTGCAAATGCTGGTGAAAAGTAACAAGGTCAAGCCTCTTGAGAGAGTTGTCCAACATTCCAGGCTGCTTTAGTGAATCGTACCAAAGACGTTCCCTTTCCGAAGGGATGTGAGACACGGTTATTCCACCTTATGGCCATTTTTAAGCAAGTCACATATTAACCACTAAGCAAAACTAAGTGAAATTGAAGGGATCAAACATCTTGCAGAATAAAAGCTGACAGCTATCTGATTGACTTCACACATCAGAGAGTCGCGTTGCGGAGAGTTAAGTGTTTTAACCTGAAGGCTTTGGCCGCCTACTTGAGTCGCAAGACAAGTGTGGAACGGTTAAAGCGCCTACGTGTTCAGCCCACGGCGTGTGAAAGGTTGTGGAAAACTTTTAATTTGTCTTTTCCTCCCACTGTTTAGAAAACAAAAGCACTGCAATAAATTCCCAACTCTGATGATGCAGATGTTTAACCAAACGCACCAATGAAATCACAGAATCGAAATTGTCTCGCCAAAACCAACACTCGTATGCCAGGTGCACATGCGAATATTCAAACGCCATACACACTGCTTCCCGAATGCATGAACAGTCAGATCTGCCCTGGATGCATTTGCATTTCAAACAAAGCCAGCCATGAGCAGATCAGGCGTCCATGTGATGTGGGCAAGCTGCCCGTTCCAGAGGCACTATCTCATCACAGGGCTTTGAAAAGCAATGGAAGAAAGCGCGGCTGATGAAAGGAGCTCGTACGGTCACTTTGCGCCTCAGTTGATGACCAAAAAGCTATTTTTCGAAATCTAGGCTATTCTCTTTATGAGCATATTTCCATTATAGAGAATACATAGTTGACTCTGCTTGATCAGGGCACATCGAGACGGGCTCATGTTGGTTCAAATTAGATAGCACACTACACTATTTTTTTAGAAAGATAGTGAGAAGAGTTTGACTACTAGGAACTGTATTGAAATTGTAACACGCATGCCCGGAGCAGTGGGCAGCCTTAATTCATTAGATGAACCAGCCGGAGGGGGATGTGAACCTGCAACTTCTTGGACACAAGTTCAATTTATTACCAAGTACTGATACTGATTCTAGATCAGTCTGATCCATTCCAGCAAGAGCCGGAAACTGTTATTCTGATGAAATCGTATCCATGTTCAAAAGACTTTACAGTGCAGAATAGACAACTTGGGTTGGTTAGATCATTCATTATCCTGTTCTTGTAACCAAATTAAGCCTAGTAACTCGTTCCAAATTGCTGGAGCAATACTAGATGTAGGCAATAGGTTTCTTTTAGGGATGTTAGAATTTGTCTGATTAAGAGACTGTTCTGGTAAACCGGAGTCCCGATTAAACAGAGTCAACTGTTTTTACGCAGTTGAATAACAGTAATAAACACTAAGCAGTAATTGAGCAATAATACCACAGCAATAATCACACACGTGCCTGGAGTGATATTTTCAGAAGCAAACGCGTCACCTTTTGAAAGATTCGGGTGATGTTTCAGTCAGCGAGGGAGTGACGGTGCCAGCCGAAGTCAAGTGTCATGTCATTCATTTTGCATTCCCCTTTTGGTTCCACGCACTGCATGTTTTCCGACTGAATTCACTACTTTTTTCCCAAAGCTCTTGTCCCTTCTTATGACCCTGCACACCCCTCCTCCATATTCCCATTATACCGCTCACAGGGGTATAATGCCAAGAGACCATGTTAAGTTTCAATAGTTTATTGATGAGTTGTTCATTTTTCAAAAAAAAAAAAATACAAATGTACGCAAAACTAGTTGCCCTATATAAAAATGGAGCCTAGCTTTTCCATCCAATTACTTTCACTTTGATTTTATTACATTTCTTCAGAGGTGTAAAGAGTTCCTGAAAACCATACTTGAGTAAAAGTACAAATACTTTACTGTAAAAAAAAAGTCACCAATTCCAAGAAGACTTGAGTAAAAGTCGTGAAATATCCAGTTTTGAAAAGAACTTAAGTAATTTACTCGTTCTGAATTTGCGCTTTCAAATTACCAAGAAATGTGAAAAACAAGAAACGTAATTATGAGGTTTTATTTTGGAATACACTATAGATGTGAAATTTACCACCTCAATGTTTCAAAATGGCAGAACAAAAAAGATTATTAAAAAGAACAAAAAGTCAGTCTCAGATAAACTCAAATGTGCAAAAAAAATGCAACCCTAAATATCATCCAGTACCTTTAGCATCCTGGAGATGGCGATATTGCCTCATCTGCTCAAGAAATTAACCTATTTAACCAAATATAACCAATATAGCCAAATTAAGAAAAAGATGCCCATTAATAAGTAGGTTTAGTAAGTGTCTATTCAAATGTAGTGAAGTATACTACTTAAGACCTATTCTCATTTAAAAATGTAGTCAATATTAGTAAAAGATGTTTATATTTTTAGCTTATATTAAGTACAGAGTAACCAAAAAAATACTTAAATAAAGAAACAATGTCCGTTTACTCAAGTACTTTACACCACTGCATTTTTTTCGGCTATCGCTTTTGCTTTTCATTACGAAGCCGTAGAACTGTGGATGAGTGGTGTTGGATCGCACCGTCCACATCAGTCGTCCTCCCCTCTCTATAGTTTCAGTACTATTATCCTCTACACACTCTCACCCATTCTATGCCAGGTTCTTCTTTCCCTTTTGAGCGCCCGTTTGTCTCTAAGCCAGGATGGAAGTGGACAGGTGACGCCATGAATAATGCTAAAAGAGCTACCATGAAGCGCTGTTAGCGTTAGCGAGGTAGCGCTCAGTCTATAGAAGTGGGTGGTCATGGTTGAGAACCGAACACACTCCTGAAGAGAACACGAATAATTGTTCTACATATACTGTATATTTATTTTAGGATAGGAAAAGTGGTAGAGCAGAGCCCGACCCCAAAAAGAAAGCCTCTTTTAGGTCCATCAGTACCAACCTGGCCTCCAACATCAAGAGACGTAGGTCGTCCAAAGACACGGTAAGGAGATTAAGACAATGAAGCCCTGCCTGTACTTCTCTCTCTCTCTTTTCCTTCTCTTCAGCCTACCCTGTTTCTTTTGCTCTCTTCCTTTCTCCTGTCATCTCATCTCTCCTTTCCAACTCATCTCAGACTCTCGTCACCCTCACACATGGAGTTACAGTCTGTCAGTCAGCCATCAATACTCCATCCAGACATCTGTTGGGAAAGCCCAATCGGGGATCGAGTTGTCAGGAACAGGGCAAGTGTGGAGAGGGAACAGAGAGGGTTGTGGGTTTGGCCTGGCAGGACGGGTAGCTTCTCCTGGACTCTCTGCTCGCACATTTTTATATTCTCCTTTTTTTTCCCTCTATATATACCTGTGTCTCTCTCTTGCTGTTTGGTCATGTAGCTTCATCCTCTTTTTATGTGTTTGCTTCCCACAACGCACGAACTCTTCCTTTAATGGCCAAAGACATATAACCTGGGCTGTTCCCCGGCAAACCTGTTCTCCCGAGATCCCTACTTCTATATTTGTAACCCATCCTGTGTTTCCTTTTCTTTGCAGTGCTATGGCTAATGTACAGTAATAAAACACAAGCGACCTTTTACTTACAGGAAATGATTCTCAGATGAGTTTCAGCGGTTACAAGCCACAGTCACAGCGGTTGATGACAATGTGACTCGGATGATTCAGTTCGACTAATCCGCAGGCGAATATTCTCACAGTGATTGACCTGTGGCTTTGTAGATCTTCAACTTCTAAATATTAGAGTTGGCAGCTCATTTTGTCGACGATTTACGCAGCCAGGACTAATATTCCTCATCCTATCCGGAAAAAAAAGCAGTATCCACAGTGCACATAGAGTGTATTAAATCAGTACATACACAAAATCATACACAAATGAGGTTGTCCATGACAAAATTGTGCCGACTAAAACCTTCCAAATTTGCACAGTGAAGAGAGATTAGCAGCAGACTAAAGAGATACTAGGCTCAAATGGGTCGCGACTTTACACTGATGTTTATCCATCACAGTCCTGATCATCCTTTTCTTTTCTATCAGTGTTTATATAAATGGATTTGAATGGTGTTTTGAATGTCGGTGTCCACGCCACATGCCACGCTGCCTTTCTCTTCCTCTACCAGCATGAACCTTAAAACTGTTTGTAGAATAGATTTCTATCATGCTGTTAACCTGCTTGCAGACAGGGGGCGCTGTGGTAATGAATTTCACTTTGAAACAATGGTACAAGCGATTAGTTGCTCCGAGCGAGGTGATCACAACACCCACTGAAGGCGCGTATTGGGACTTTTACTTGTGTCTTTGTTCAAAACCGACATATTTGATCCAATCTGACCTGAAACAATGAGGCATTTCTAGATTTCTAGATGTTACTGTAATGGACTGAAGTGTTCCGCACCTTGTGCCTCGTATCAGCTCTGGCCCTCATATTTCACCGGGACGGTTACTATGGTGACAATGCTTCTAGGTCAGGTAAATTATTAGCCCTGGGCCCGGAGGCAGGCCGCTCTCATTTGTGTCATTAAAGGTTTTTTTTTTCCGAATGCATTTCTCTATCTTGATGTACGATTCTCATTCCAAGCAAGCGTTTATTGTAAGTGATGGAGCTGTAACGAAAATGGCTAGTGGAGCAACAATGACCTTGTTCACTCGCTATATAAGTTAGTCCGAGAATGCTGATTTGTTTTTCAAATACAGCTGAACTCGGCCTGCAGTGGGTGGAGAGATCACTTCGGTCAAAGCAACGCAATGTATAGAACCATCACAAAGGGACCCGTGTAGGATTGTGCAAATGTACAGATTTATATTTATGCTCTTACTTTTTTTTTCTTTTTTTCTTCCCTCCGCATCTTTAGCCGTATCCCACGGACATCACCGGCCAGCTCAACCTGTCAGACCCCTCCGTCAGCACAGTGGTGTGAACAAAGATAAAGAGCTTTTGATAGGTAAACAGAGAGAGAGAGAGAGAGAGAGAGAGAGAGAGAGAGAGAGAGAGAGAACTTCAGTTTTATGAGACAAAACCTTCTGGACTTTTATTCAAACAAAATCCAAACCGAAGCGCAATGAATATGAAACTGGATACTGCGCCAAACCTGCACTGCCACAGAAAACGCTTAGACCATCACACACACACACACGCGCAGACGGGATCACATGCGCACACACTTACACATAAACACACACACATGCATACAAACACACGCACACACACACACACACAAACACACATGCTTCAATTATTTCAATTTTTTTGTCACAATACACGTGTCCTTTTTCAACCTTTTTACATTTCTAACATATTTTTATGTCTTTTGTTAATAGAAACAATGTATTGTTTCTAATAGATATCAACAATTTTTTTGTTCAAATGCCGATATCAAGTTTGTCTTAATTTTTGCTTAAGCATACAAAATAGCCCCAATGAATTTGTTACTTGTAAATGTATTTGCTGACCCAACTCAGATGAAACAAAGTACTCTACAAATTAAAAACAAAACACATTCTCGTTTAAAACAATATTAGAGAATTACATCAAGCAACACAGTAGTAAAAACATTTAGCCGGTTAAATAACAAAAACAGGCAGATAAACTCAAACAATTATATTAAAATTAGATCATTGATGCCCAATCTCCGGCCCTCGGGCCATATTCAGCCGGTGAAGGTTTAACATTGGCTTCACTCTTTTGTTTCTATTTTTACATTTTTACCTATGTGACATTAGTCCATATGGAAGAAGAGTGTACTTATTTATATATATATATATATATATATATATATATATATATATATATATATATATATATATATATATATATGCTAAAATTGGAATAACTTAAAAAGGAGACAACCTTTAGGCCGCACAAAAGAACACATATAAAGAAAAAACAATATGAGTTTTATATTGAGATCTCATCACCCAACGTCTTAATTGTACAAAAGCAAGAACTTAAAAAAGAAAAACCTGAAAAACATTTTCCTTGATAAAGGGAAACCCTGAGTCACATTTCTGAATTACATCAATAAACATCCTTATTCTGAGAATCGATGTGACAAATCTTGACCGACACTCCCCCAAACTAGTTTTTGAGAAACATTTGCAGACGTCCCAATAATAAAGTCAAATAAAAATCGTAAATTTCAGTTTATGCAACTAGGCTGATTTTCATATCTAATCTTGATAAACGTTGTTGTCAGTGAAGATCACACTTCTTGTATTATGAAAGGTTGGGCACCACTGAAATAGATCGATAAATCCACTGTGACTTTCAGTTTGTCAGTAGCAGAATTGTGGCCCCGCCCATGACACACTTAACGAATACAGAACAGCCAATGACAAATAATTTCTGTTTGAAGAGTGAACGAGACAAAGACTGTAAAAACATATCTACATCAGTTTATTTTCTATATATCACAAGAATTCAGTTTATTACTGACTTTATTTTGTTTATTACTGATACCACGATAAAAAATGAGTGACAGTGCCCAACAATTCAACAATTGGGCCCATTTCAGCCTGTAAATACACAAGTTCATACAGAGTTACGCAGTTTTTCTATCAAGTCATTCCTTTCTGTAAAATATCTTCTTTTGTTTATTTTTTATTTATTTATCTGGTTAGGTCTTACTTTCGGGATAACGTGGTAAAAATAAACCAGAGACACCATAAGCAACACACACATACCATGCATATCAAGCACACCACGCATGCCATACAGAAAACAAAAATATGAAATACATTATGAAAATACATCTATCTGCATCCACACGCTTAACTACATGTTCTACCTCCACCAAGATGTAGCTCATCTCAACGATGAATCACCTTTAGATGTTTTTTGACGATTAATGCAGAACATATCTTTACCTTCTTGAAGTATTTTGTGTAGAGGTAGTTTAGATGCTGCACTATAAATAATAACTGAAACGTTGGCACATTTTGATCATTGTGGAACTTTGCTATCCTGACAACGGATTCTCTTTCTTCACTGCCGTCTTCAGAACTCTCTCCTAAAGTGCTCCAGGTTGCTTTGGACACATGCTGTGGACTCCTCGATATCTGATTTCTCTCTCATAGGCTTGTTTTTTCTTATATTTTGTACTTTTTTTATGCTCTCAGAACACCGCTATATGTCACGGGGGTCTTTTTTTTATCCATGAGCTAAATGTAGCAGATCAAAGAAGATCAATGGCGAACACTGAAAGGAACCCGCTGTTATTAAAGAGTGGCGTAGATGTGATGAAGCCAATATTATTACAGGATCTTTTGAGCGTCGTTCTCGTTTTACCTGCTTGAAATTCCCTGTAATAATTTTTGCATCATTGTCAGAAGTTGGTGGCGTGATTCTGCCATCACGACGGGGACCTTTCCTAACAATATAGTTGAATTATAAATGTATCCTCATGTCATTGTAATATATATGAGCAGTGTAATAATATCACTAGATGCTATTTCCATTGTTGTGCTTTCAGCTATTGCTCAGTGGGCTAGTTATTGGTTCTGGGGAAAGTGATCATTTATTATTCAAGTCAGTCTTTTTCTGTGGGCTTTTAAAGCATTCTGAGCGACCATTGCTAATTGAAGTACTAGATCACTATATAGATCCTTCTTCTCAAACAATCAATCTGAGGGCTTCGCTTACAGATGTTTAATTAGAATGTGAACTATGCGTACTGTAATTGTAACAGTAATTTATTGAGCTATTTTATAAGACAGAGACAGAGATATGATGGTTGTTTTAGGTGCAAAGCTGAATTTTTATAGAAAAAAATATCTTATCTAACAATCTTGTGGTCTTTGAAAATATCTTTGTGGGTCAGTTACTGTGAAAATGACTGTGAACTGTCAGAGTAAATTATATGTTAAGCATATATGAATATAATAAACACAAGCTACAAACAAATGATGTATCCACTGATATAATGTTAATAATATATATAATTCAACATGGGATAATGTGTTGGAAGAAGATACCTCTGAATGGTGACTATTTTATCTTTTAATCATGAAATGCTTGTGAGAAGCTGCTAAACTTATATTATCTTAATATTCTAAGAGCATTTGCTTTAATCACATTTCCGACCGTCAAATGTGCTTTTGATGAATATTCCAAATGTTTCTGGAAAATCTGAACAATGTTGAACTGCAAAATTGGTTTGTGCCAATAAATTATGTATAGACATAAAAAATGAATCTGGATTGAATTACTTCATTGCTGATCTTTTTTGTGCTTGTTTGTGCTCGCTACAAAAAATATGCTCCAGCAAATCAATATCCTCATATGTATTTAATTCTACTGTACTGCAAGTGGGAATCCTTGTTTCAGAAACATTCAAAATCAGATATGAGGATTCATAAAAGATTAAGAGCAAAGGTCAGGCAGCTCTTCCAGAATCAAACCGAGGACAAAATAAATCCAGCACAACACTGATGATATTTACTACCGTGTTATATCTACTACATACTACTATAAATTAGGGCTGCTCAGTTACTCATACTTTTCTTATTGACAATTGAGAAGACTTCTACAGTAAAAACCTTGACAAGATCAAAGTTTTGTCGGGTTCTTTCAAGTCTAAACGCAAATAATCCTTTTGAGTAAAATGTCCATTTGCTATTTTTTAGAACTTTATTTAAAAATGAATCTATGTTAAAACTAAATGAATATATATATATATATATATATATATATATATATATATATATATATATATATATATATATTAATAAATGTCAAATTTAAATAGATTTAAATAAAATCATTAAATAGGTTTAAGCTTAAATAATAACACAGGCCAGTGATCATTTTTCCAAACATTTTTCTAATTTATTTGGACTTATTTGGATTTTCTGAATTTACGATCAATTTCATTGTGACAATATCAGAAGACATCACTGTGATTAACATTTAGATGAAAAATGTAATAAATAGCATTTGGTGCAGCACCAAGTACAATTTAGATTGTGCTGTTTGGATTTCAGCGCTATCTTCTAAGCAATCTAGTAGTCTGCCCACATTCATAATTAAAAAAGGAAAGAAATGCACCATAATAATGTTTCTCATCATCTTGGCACTCGGCTGTTCTGATGGGAATACAGCGCAGGCGGAAAGCTTAGCCATTTATTTCACTGTTACGATAAAACGCGTACTTCTGATCAAAGCAGAAGACCACTGTATCTCACCGAGTTCCTCACTACTTCTGAACATCATAAAACGACATATAAACACAACCTCGGTTGATCTTGATCTTACGTTTAAATGCTGTGTTTGGTTTATGCTGATTTTAGTTGCTTATCGACAGTATATTTAATTATCATCGCACCCTCCGCCTCTCACTTTGAGCAGACATGGCCACAATCTGGTAGGAGGAATGTGCTGTGCCAAGGGAGGAGAGGAGGAGCAGCTCAGAATCTGTTTGTTTTGACATTTTGAGCAGAAGTAATGCAAACAGAAGCTCAGGTCAGTAACTGGACACAGCCTGGAGCATCCGACAGACCGTTTCTCATGTGTGTTTGTAAGCAAGACCTCTTACAGCTTTCACATTTACTGGAAAGGTAGGATTTTTTTCCCGATTGAGTTTATGAAACAATGTTTACTGAGTATAAATAACAAGTACAGTCAGATCCAGAAACAGAGTTATTATTGGTTTAACTAATGAGTTAACTAATGATTAACTAATTAGTTAAGAAAGGATTTCAATGTTTTATATATTTCAGTCAATGCTCATTGTAGATCAGATAGTTATACACAAACAATGAAGAAGCAGATCAGACAGAGAACAACAATCTTAATGGATGGACAGATAGATCACATGAGATATAAATGACACATTTACTGCATTTGTAAACACACACACACACACACACACACACACACACACACACACACAGCGGGAGATGGAGAATGGCAGAACTAAATTGATGAACTTAAAATAGATTTAAATAACGAAGACGCAGATCAGACAGACAGCAACAAACTCAATGAACAAACGACTGAGATAAGAATTGACACATTTACTGCATTTGTATACACACACACACACACACACACACACAAACAAACAAACAAACACACACCTTGGCGACCTGCATTTCACTAATGTTTCTTGTTTTTCCAAACAGAAAGCAGCTCGTGACTCATAATTTACTATCAATGCGATGAGTACAACACTGATAAAAGATTGCAGCGTGACTCTGCATCAGTGCTCTGGATCCCCGCTGCTGAAGACGCGGCTCACCGCTGAGAGCTGTCAGACTGGAGCCTGTCTGGACAAACAGCGCCTCCTAGTGCTCTGCCTGGTACTGCTGGCACTCTGCGTCATGGTCCTACTCTTACTGTGGAACTACCAGTGTTTCGTTGTTTACAGAATATGCCAGGACTCAGAACTTCAGAGTTCAGAGTTTGACAAATATGAGGAGATTCATTCTTCAAATGATCCAGCATCGTGAATATGTTAACATAAAACAATAACAGCTTTCAACTAGGTTTAAACGATGCACCGTCAACAAATGCATATACTTATTCAATGCTACTCTGTGATGATCGATACGTTGATTACATTAATTGTGTGTAATTAATAACTTGGGATTTAACAACTGATTTAAACAATAACGTTCCTTTGTAGGCACATAATAATAACTGGCATATTATAAAATTGTCAAATATGAGGATCTTCTCAATTTCCTGCTTAATTAAAACTGCAAAAATTTATTTTCAAGTACAACGGACAGCTATTCCTTTACATTGCTTCCTGCATTCTTCACAAACATTACTTTCCCAAATACATCCACCCAACTAAGCCAACAACCTGTAATAATACAAATGCCTTCTCTTTAATCAGTACAGAAAATGATAAGCCATCGTTCAAGCCTGAAGTTAAAGTAAAAAAAAAAATGAAAGACACATTAATATCTTATAGAAGCCAGTAATGACAATTTGAGGGACGCGATTTTTTGTTAAAACATCTTTTCACTCGAGCGCGTACAATGAAGAAAAACCTGTTGCACCACGTGACCACAGCACAGGGCCACACCCACATTAGTTTACCGCCTGTTTTTAACATGTACGTCACTGAAGTACCTGACTTTAAATCAAACATTCGCCTCCGCCGGCATTTGTCGATAGTTTCCGAAGCTCTTGTTCTCCATGGGAAACCAGCAGCAATGCGAGATCATCTCCGCCACGGCTCTTGTGTGTTTGGCGGTGTGTGGCATATTGCTGATCGTCATTCCATCCGAAGAAATCAAAGGTCCGCCACAGTTCATGGTAAAGTCACGTTTCTCATTAACATGAAGTTTGACTAAACATATCTGAAAGAGAGCGGTAGTAAATAACAATAACAACCACTCTTCCCTATCTAGCACTCGATATATGATGGCTAAAGCGCGCGTGCGCCCTTCTGCTGTCATGTGGACGTTTCTACTTTATTTCCAATGGAGTTTTTTTTTATCTCTCTTCATATATTTTTTACTTGTGTTTGATTGAAAAACATAATGCAAAGCGTGGAAACGCATTATTTGCTTTTAATAGACAGAATTGATACATAAAAAATGAGCTTGTGGTAAATGTCAATGAAAAATCAATGTTTACCAAATTTGTTTTTCAAGATATCTTAATGTATCAAATGTATGTAACAATCTAGTTGTATATTGTGTTGTGTGGCATTTTTATTATATTTTTCAATTGTGATATAAATATAATAGTATATCTGGACATTATAATGCAAGCCCTTGCTAGTAAAGGCGAACCTCAACAAGTAAAAGTAATCTTTTGTACTGGCAGACACCAACTATAATATAGATAAAAAGCCTGTACGCAAACCGTATGAAAATGTGCAGAGACAAAAGTGTCGCTGAAAGAGTTTGACATGTTTTGCCTGAACAAAAGACGTTCAGGTGGTGTCTTGTCCAAAAGACCAGTCTTAGCATGTGTGTGTGTGTGTGTGTGTGTGTGTGTTGGAGAGAAAGCGAGAGAGAGAATGTTAGGAAATAATGAAAGTGCCCTTGTTCTTTTGACAGTTAATCATGAATGAAAATTGTTGAGTTTGCACAATGCGACCGCTAAACCACTTAAGACGTCTTTAATTAAAAAATAGTTTTAAATATTTTATACTTTTTTCATTAATAGAATAATACTTTTGAATATTTTACCTTTCGTAAAACCTTTAATAGAGGACCATGACATTTTTCAACCTTTCCGTCATGGTGGCCCTCGATTAGATGTTTGACTGTTTATAGATCTAAATCTTTTTATAAAGATAATAAATCTTTTTTAACACAATACTTTAAATATAATGACTTGTAATGACAAGATTGAATACAGGAAAAAGACTCAAGACATTACTGTATCAGTAACCATATTTAAGCTAACGTCAGCCTATTTTCAACGTTTTTAAATTGGAAATTGTAAGATTATCAGCTCAAAACAGGCACAAAGCAGTGGAAACCAGATAGATCCATCTTTTTTCTAGAGAAGTCTGGCCAGAAGTGTTCTTCCCGGAAGACCAGCTGACAAAAGCCTTATCTCCAAACAAGAACAAGGACCCCAGACGCGCAACCAAAGTCATTACGAACTATCTTCAGCGTCAAGAAATACTGAAAGTGATGGCATGGCTTCCGCACAGCCCTGACCTCAACATCATCAAGTGTGTCTGGGAATACACGGAGAGACAGACGGATGTGAGAGCGCTTCCACAGAAGATCTGTGCTTAGCTCAAGACGTTTGGATGAACATAACAGCCACATTTCTCTCTTTCACAAACTGTGTCAGTAGAAGAATGAAAAAGAGTGGTTTTGTCAAAAATTGATTTGTTTTCTATTTCGTTGTGTTTATTCAGTGCATTATGGAAATTAAGGAACACGTTGTTTCTGTTAATAATTTCTACAGTGCTTAATGATATTGGCCAAACACTGCATTTTCTTTATTAGTATGGAATCGTTCTGGATGCTGGATCATCACACACCTCCATGTTCGTCTATAAATGGCCGGCAAACAAGCACAATAGCACCGGCATTGTCAGTCAACACTTAGAATGTCACGTGAAGGGTGAGTATCCACACAGATTGTCATATTGTCAATGTACGACTTTGATTTAAAGCAGAATAGAAAGTTATGAAGAACAGGAATTGTCATTACTCAAGATGTGTATGCAGTGTCTTAATCCCAATTTCCTGCTTTCTTTTCTTTCCTACGAACTTCTGAAGTAGAACAATTCAACTGCATTTCATGTATCACACATTGTGTAAAACAGGAACCGATAGTATTCTGCTCCTTCCTTTAAAGTGAAGTGAACTTCCATTATTCTATTCAGGAAAGTGATGACTTGCCCTTCTCCTATTCACTTTTTTTAGGAGGAGGAATCTCTAGTTATGCTGGTAAGAGAGGTGGAGCGGCCCGCAGCCTGGAAGAATGCATGGAAAAAGCCTTAAAGGGGATTCCAAAGGCCAGACACAAACTCTCCCCTCTGTATCTCGGGGCCACGGCGGGCATGAGGCTGTTAAAGTGAGTCCAGAACCTCAACGTGGATCTGAGATCTAGTCGCCTGTTGGAAAAGTAACACGTGTAATGACGTGTACATACGTCTGCATTATTCTTTCATATTTTCAGTCTTTCTAAACCAAAAGAGTCGGATGAAATTTTGAAAGAAGTGGGAGACAAATTGAAGACTTACCCATTTAGCTTCAAAGGTTCCAGCATCTTAAGCGGACCGGAAGAAGGGGCTTATGGGTGGGTCACAGTCAACTACCTGCTGGAGAATTATGTCAAGGTTAGAGATTTATTTTTAAAATGTAGCACATGAATAACTAAATACTTCAATGTATAAAAGCAGCAGGCTATATTTATGTACTTATATGTTAGCTAGGACATCATTTTCTGGAAAATGTATTGTGTGGTGAAAATCTACTCAATATTTAATTTATTGATTATTTTTTGTATACCCTTGATTTACGCATTTATATTTTTCTGTCTCTCAAGGTTCTCAGGAAATGGCCCACACTTCGTTCTCTCTTTTCATTACTCCCTCTTTTTCTCTCTCAGTATCACCCCTCTATAACATGCCTGTTTGTTTAGATTACATAACATATGTTATGATGACATAATATTAAAAGGTTTTTGCTTCAAATTGCTGGCCAATTTATATATTGGACATATATGTATACATATTATGAAATAATATATATATATGTGTGGGGGGGGGTGTGTGTGTGTATTTTTTAACCATATAATAAACAAATAGCGTTGACCAGAATTAACAACATGAACAGACAAAACACCCCCCCCCTCCATTTTACATTGGCAAACTATGTATTTGATATAATCAATTTTAGGTTTTTATGTTTACATTGTATATCAAGTCTAATGGGTGTTAAACAAATCACAGGCAACTTCCTGTGTTGCCCTCTTCTTACTCTGTTACAGTATGGTTTTGTGGGCCAGTGGCTCTTCCCAGGCAGAGACACAGTTGGTGCGCTGGACTTAGGTGGAGCTTCAACCCAGATTACCTATCAGACCAATAAGAGAGTGGAGAACCAGGACAACCTGATGAAGCTCCGTCTGTACGGCCGAGACTATCACATTTACACCCAGAGTTTCCTGTGTTACGGGAGGGACCAGGTGTTATTCAGACTACTGGGTCACCTAATGAAGGTTAGCTGTCCAGGAAATGATCAAGATGCCTTTTTAACACGTGCAGGACATTAACCACTGTGTCTGTGTTCTTCAGTCTCAGGGATCCACCAGCTCGGTAGTTCATCCCTGTTATCCCGCTGGTTACAATGCCTCCGTAATGTTGGGAAACGTGTTCCAGTCTCCTTGTGTGACCAGACAAACTCTGTACAATTCTAGCGACATCCTGCAAATAAAAGGCAGTGGAAACTACCATCAGTGCTTGGGAAACGTTTCACATCTCTTCTCTTTTGACAACTGCTCCTACTCCAAATGCTCCTTTGATGGCGTCTTCCAGCCCAACATCACTGGGAGGTTTTTGGTAGGAGGAAAATATGGATGTTTTTTTTTTTTCATGATTTAATTAAAATTAAATAATGAACTTGCCTAGTTTAAGCGTAATGTCCTTGCATAATCAACCTCATGCCTTCAGAGAAAATAATATCCTTATTCATGCAAGACTGTTGAAGTGATGTGTAAGCGGTTATTACTTTAGACAGCTCAAAGCATTAATATGATTATGCGTTCTATCTTTCTCGCACAGGCGTTTTCTGCTTTTTTCTACACGCAGTCCGCCCTTCAGAAAGCTACAGGCATTGCTGTCACGTCCCCGGCACGTTTGGAGGACGCTGCCCGTGTCCTCTGCAATATGAGCTTTCAAGAGGTGCTGATCTAATTTTGCAGACGGCTATTCTGAGATGACTTTCTTCACATCTCAGCTATTGATCACATCTCGTGTGCCCGCACAGTTTTTATCTGCAGGCTCTTTCATTTTAAGCTTTTATTTCTCTAGCTACTTTTTTTTAACAGTGCATTTATTTATTTATCACTTCATATAAATAATTACCTTAAATCAGAGGCTTTTTCATTTTAAGCAAGGATTTATTTCTCTATAGCTACTTTTTTAACAGTGCATTTATTTGTCACTTTATATAAATAATTACCTTAAATGGATACGTGTCCATTTACTTCATTTAATTCATTTTACTTATCCATTTAAGGTAAACAAAATAATTATATTTAATAATTATATAATTAAGCTGTCAATTTAGTTTAATCAAATAATTAATATAATCTGTAGCTAGAAATTCCAATAAGGGATTCCATTCATTTATTGGCCCGCTTTTCCATTTCTGGGTCAAGGGGAGATGGAACCAATTGCAGCAACTTTGATGGCCAACCAATCAAGCGAAGTAAACATATTTAAAAAACAGCAGTATGACCAACAATTAAAATAAAAAGAGTATAACATAATAAAAGAATCATATATATAAAATACATAACTAAAAAAACGTAACGTAAAGACTAAATTATATACAATGAATCCAAATTTTCATGCTGTGTCATAAGCCAATCTCCAATCACAGAGTGGGACACACAGACACACACATTCACACTCTCGATTCGCGTAATTGTTGTTTTTTGTGTGACTCTGTTAGATAAAGGGAAAGGTCCCTGACAAAGAAAGTCGTATAAAGGACTACTGTGCCGTTTCTGTCTTCCTGCAATTTCTCCTGATCCGTGGATATGGTTTTGATGATTTGTCCTACCCACTGATTTCCTTCCAGAGGAAAGTAAGTTTTACACGAGTGTCTCCACAAATATAAGCTAAACAACTTCATATATGCTTTTTCGTGAGTCATAGTAGGTGCAGAACATTTCTTCATGTCGACACGTATATTTTTTCAGGCTGGAGACACCGCTGTCGGCTGGTCCCTTGGATACATGTTGAGTTTAAGCAACCTTCTGCCGGCTGAAGATGAGTTGCTGAGAAAAACGCTGCGTCCGGAAGCCTGGGGTGCCGTGGTTTTCCTCTTTTCTCTTCTTCTTGTTATTGCAGTGCTTGTTTTGCTGCGAGCGCTTCGTAATAAAGAATCCAGTGTTATTTAATTGAATACAGCAGTGAAAGGGAAGTGAGGTGATGGCAACCAGAACAAAAAAATATTTAAATATTTTAACATCACTTGATTTTTTTTGCACTCCAAATAATCCGTTAGATAAAATCATATTAAGCAAAATATGTTTTCAACATGATGCAAACCTAAAGAACTGAAGACCATGAAATTGATTGAGATGAAACAATTCAGCAAATGTTAAAATGGATTGCGGTTTTAAAAACCCCTGCTTGCTTTTTCTCCTGAATAAGAAATGTCATTAAATATGCATTCACTTAACTTTTCTGCAAGGCATTTTGAAGATTATCTGTTAGAAATGAGCACCGAAGCATGTGATTTGCTTCCTTTTTTCATATTTTCTAAAATGCTTGTGTAAAGGTTCTTACCGAATACAGCAACAACGAGTGACAAGGGAGACTTTTAAATTGTCTTCCAGATCAAATTTCAACAGCCCTTTGGAGTTTTTTTTTCTCATTTTATTCTTCACATATTTTGCTCTTTTTAACTTTACGGATAAAAAAATATAGAACAAGTTCAATTTGTGCTGTTGTGAAAATGTTTGCTTGAATGATAATGAAACAAAGGGCACAGTGAAATATGTATGTTAAAGGTTTTCAGCCCTGAAGTAGAAAAGCAGCTTTATTTTATGGCTTTTTTCTCCAGAGGAATCTCACAGGCTTTTTCTCTTTGACAAAAAAACAGACTTTTATCGCATCCACTTGATCAGATTATATTAGAAAGAACACTTCACATTCCAGTGTTATGAAACAGCAAAATGTATGAAATGTAAATTTAAATAAATGCGTTTTTCACCACAGGTTTTTAAATGTTTTTATTTTTGCAGTGCAGTTTTTTTTTATTAAAAGATTGATGTTGTTTTTTCCTCATAGGTCGATGTCCAGTGGCCACACAACCACTCTATAATTTCTTTAAACTGTATTACATTTCTAAGGACATTTTTAATTAAATAAAGTGTTTCCATTTATTTTTAACAAAATAAGCTTCCAGGGCAATTATCTTTGGGATAAACTTTTAAAAAATAAAATTAACTATGCACTTGTTTTAATGTATCAAGACTTTACTAAAAACAATAAACTGACCAAACATGTCTTGCATAATGATCCTCTCAAAATATTTATTACATTTTATATGTACCGGTAATATAGTTTTTTTTATATTACATCTGAATCGTCGAAATGACGGAATCGAGTAATGAAGAGCGACGATGGCCGGAACGTTTGTGCGGCGGAACCATTTTCAAATTATTTGCAAACGGACGTCTGTTTATGAGGGAGCGCAAACCGAAAGTCTGCGAAATCCAGAAAGCAACGAACCATGCGAGTCTAGTCAAGCTTTTCCTTTCCAATAAACTTTGCATAGCAGAAGCTTGAAATACACACAGTATCTCAGGATGTTCGCAGGACTACCGGAACTTGGAATATCCAACGGGGAAGATTTAAAAGAAACTCTCACTAACTGCTCCGATCCTGTGAAAGCTATCGACCAGTTTCAGGTAAGATCGCCACACGCTAATGAAGTATTTATGAATTAATGACTAGAAGTTTTAAAAATTAGTGTTTATGTAAAATTCCATATGCATGGAGAGTCTTACGTTTTATCCTAAAAAGCCACACTGTACATCATAGTCTACATCATACCCATATTGTACATCCTACTGTACATCCTGCTCTTTTTAGACGGAAAATGGCATATTATTGCCAACGCTTCAGTCTGCTTTGCCTTTCCTGGATCTTCACGGGACGCCGCGGTTGGAGTTTCACCAGTCCGTCTTCGATGAACTTCGAGAAAAACTCATGGAACGCGTGGCCACCATAGCAGAAGGCAAGGAAGATGACAGGTAACTGGAGGGTTTATGGACGCTTATACGGCCAACGCCGAATAATTCTCACTATTAATGCATTTCTGATTTGATCTCAGATACGTGAAGCTAGAAGAGCTTCTTGAGAAAAGCTTTCCGCTGGTGAGGATGCCGTCTATTCAGCCTGTCGTCATGCAAGTGTTGAAGCATCTTCCAAAGGTACCGGTGTCCTGCATCATCGACATAATCTTTTAAGGCGTCTCATGTCAATTTATCTGGTCATTAGTCGACTTTAAATAGGAGTCTTCATTCATTGTAGAAAGGTTCCACATTCCTAGTGTTTCAAGTTCAAATTTTATTCCTCACGTACAAAAACAGACACGAGTTGCGACTTGGTTTTTTCAATCAATTAGCAATTTAAAATAAAAGGAAATAAAAAGCTGATTACATTAAGGAGAACATACAGGACAAATGCATCCTTAAGTCTTCTTATATTCAAAGTTTCAACTTGTCTTGTTTGTTTTGTATTAAACTTTTTAATCGTTATATTTTAACCCATTCGTTTTATTGCTGATTTCAGGTTTCAGTTTTCATTGTTCCACAACTTCTCTATTTCTCATCATTCTTTACAGAAATGTCTTGAATTGGTCTGCAGAAGTCAGCTTCTTCTTACCGATTAAACGTTTTAATTTGTTACAGTCTAAGTTTGGGTTCCATTTCTCCATTAGTTTCTCTGTTGATTATTTTATCGTTCATCATGTTGATCAACTTTTATCTTTCATAAGCGTTTTATAAACGAGGCAACAGCTCTCCTGCATAATTTCCTCAAAAATTGAATCATTTCGTTTTTATGCATGTAATAATATCATTTTTGAATTTTTTTGCCTCAATCAGGTGCCAGAGAAGAAGCTCAAGCAGGTGATGGCAGATAAAGAGCTGTACAAAGTGTGTTCCGTGGAGGTGAAACGGCAGATTTGGCAGGACAATCAGGCTCTTTTTGGGGATGAAGTGTCTCCTCTGTTGAAGCAGTACATTGTGGAGAAGGAAGCAGCTCTTTTCAGCAGTGACATGTCCTTCCTTCACAACTTCTTTAGTCCTTCTCCAAAAACACGCAGACAGGGTGAGGTGAGTATCCCCAGCCACATTTGAAATCCAGTCACCAACTGTGGGATTTGTGATGATTCAAACAATTCAAATTTCAAATTCAAATTTTATTTGTCACATACAAATTATACGTGGTACAACATGTAGTGAAATGTGTTTTTGGTCGTTCCAGCATTTAAACATAGGGATGGGGGAGGTACAACAAAATGTGAAAAAAGGGGGAAATACAATAAAAAGATAAAGAATAGAAATACGATAAAAACAAGGTATCGTATTCAGATCTATTATTTATATTGACATAAATATTCACAAGTCTGTTTCATATAGGTGGTGCTGAAGCTGACGCAGATGATCGGCAAGAACGTGAAGCTGTATGATATGGTGCTTCAGTTCCTTCGCACTCTCTTCCTTCGCACACGGAATGTCCATTACTGCACGCTTCGGGCCGAGCTCCTCATGTCCCTGCATGACCTGGACATCAGCGAGATCTGCTCCGTCGACCCCTGTCACAAAGTACGGAATGCTTTAGTCTTTCACACGTCAAGTTAAAACAGTAATGGGAATGTGTTCTCATCCATCTTTAGTTTTCATGGTGCTTGGATGCCTGCATCAGGGAAAGGTTTGTGGACGCAAAAAGAGCTCGGGAATTACAGGGCTTCCTTGATGGAGTGAAGAAAGGACAGGAACAAGTATTAGGGTATGTTTCTTGTGCCTTTCACAGTGATCTTCAGGTGATGGTGAAAATCCTTTTAAAAGTCAGTGCTGCTCAAAATCTGATTGGCTGGAGAAATGCAAATCGTATTCTGAAGGCGGGGGTGGGGCTGAGGCGACTTTAATCTGCATGGTAACAAATGCTGGCTGAAATGTGATTGGTTCATTGCTTTTATACAAATACTTGTCAGGATACACAACGATATGAAACCAATGAAAGGAAGCAGACAATTTGAAATTATTTGATATAAATACGTATTCATGGACAAATGATAATGAATATCCATTTATCATTCAGATATTTTTTGACCTTTAGAAAACTTTAAATCAACTTTATTCTTTTTCGCAGTGACCTCTCTATGATCTTGTGTGACCCGTTTGCCTGTAACACGCTGGTGTTGAGCACAGTGAGGAACCTTCAGGAGCTGTTGAGTCAGGACGCCTTGCCCAGAGTAAGTTAATATCCACTCATCGTCTTTTTTTGTCTTTTGAATTATTATCCCCGTTGTGCTTTAACATTTGTAATGTGTTTTTCAAGGACAGTCCGGATCTCCTGCTGTTGCTACGGATGCTTTCGCTCGGCCAGGGAGCCTGGGACATGATCGACAGTCAGGTCTTCAAAGAGCCACGAATGGTGATCTCACACGTTCTGCACATAAATCCAAAAGTTGTCTGTTTAGTTTGTGTAAACCTGTGGTAACTGACACCAGGATTTGGAGGTGGTGACACGCTTTTTGCCTGCCATGATGTCCATAATGGTGGATGACTACACGTTCACCGTGGAGCAGAAGCTTCCCAGCGAGGAAAAGACGGCGCTTGCTTATCCCACAACACTTCCTGAAACTTTTTTGAGGTAAACTCACTCTGTACCTCATGGTACCTTCTTGTTCTTCTTAGACGACAACATTTTTCTCATTGTGGGATGGGTGATATGTTTTTCTCATTTTTGTTCTAAAACCTCATTTAAATTTTTTATATGATTCAATGTTTTTAAGCATTTTCTGTTTTTCTTCCCAGGTATATTTTGGAAAACCGGGTGGCGTGTGAGATAGGCCTTTATTACGTGCTTCATATTGCAAAGCTGAGGAATAAAAATGCTTTGCAGCGGCTTTTGCCTTCACTGGGTGAGACAATTTAATATATATAAAGCCAGTGAATGGTTCTTGCTGATGTTGTTTTTGTCCTTGCTGTTTCTTTAGTTGACACTTATAATGACATGGGGTTCGGTGACATCTTCCTCCATCTTCTCACCGGGCATCTGACTCTTCTCTCGGAGGAATTCGGCTCAGAGGAATTCTGTACTGCTGTTTTTGAAAACTTCCTCCTCACGTCCTTTTCAAGGTCTGGGTCTATTAAATTATTATTGGATAGATGGATGGATGGATAGAACCTTTATTTGTCCCACAAATGGAAAAATGTACATGTTACAGCAGCCAGCACATAAGCAAGTAAAATAATACAAATACAATACAAAGAATACAAAATGCCAATACAACAATACAGTATTTTTAGTATATATTAGGTATCCATTTTTAGTATGGAACTAGTGTCATTGAAAGGCCTGGTTAAAACAGTACGGTTAGACGGTATAGCGGAGAATAGAAAAAATCTTCGGTATTCTTATTCTTATCTTTTGAACAGATAATTTTTTAGTATCTCGTGTGCTGTTAATATTTTAAGAATCGCAAAAACATTTTTTACAGTTTTGATCTGGTTTTCTTGCTTGCAGTAAGGAGAACGTTCACAGACACGCACTACGTTTGCTAAACCATCTCCATCAGAAGGTGCTGGCGTCTTACATGGAAACATTATTGAAAACTCTTGAACCTCCAAAACAGGTATTTGTATACCGTAGTCTTTATTTGCGTTTAAAAACCATGTAACGTTAAACAAATATGCATCTAAGAAAATATGCATCCATCTTCTGAACCACTTTTCCAATTGAATGCCAATCAATGATAAATTAAGTATAACAAGACAGTGAGTCTAAGGGTGAATAAAAAACGACCATATGTTTGACAAACAAGACAACTTATAAACTTATTAAAAGGATCCAGTTTTTTTGTTTTTCCAAAGTCAATCTGAGGGTTTTTTTTGTCCATTTATCTAGTTTCTTAGTTTTAATCTTCTTGGTCTCATAGTCTTTAAATAAGTATTTAAATAAATATTCTGTTTTAATCTTCTTAGTCTCGTAGTCTTTAAATTAGTTTTTAAATAAAGATTTTCTGAAACAAGTTTTTGTGAAAAGGTTTTGTGAAACGCTTGTGAAATCTGTATAAAAAGAAGAATTTAAATACAGTTATTTTTTTTATAAAATGACCAAGCCAAACTAGTTTTATCCTCGTATTAAGATGATCTGGTGAATCAGAAATTCTTTATTCATCCCCTTGGGGAAATACTTCTTTGTGTTCTTTATTCATTTGAATGAAATTGAACATGAGAATAAAATACAAAAAAAGTTTGACAAAACAGGTTTAAATGGTTTAAATTCATCCTGAGCTTATTGTCATGTTCTGATGTTTTCTACTGTTATTTTCATCAATTTCTCTTTTTCTGCTATTACAGAGCAGTGAGTCGGTTAAAGAACTCCACACACTTCTGAAAGAGAAGCTTGAAGCGTCAAAGAAAAGCCCTGCGGAAGCAGAAGAAGCCTCGTCTCTGGAGCTCGGCCTTCACCCGGTGTCTGTTCCCCCCACTCCCACCACTCCCACCACTCCCACGACCCCACTGTGAAAGCATCGATTCACCACAACCTCCATCTGTTGACTTTCAGATATGTAGCAGATCTGAGCAAGTCGTTTTATTTTTGTTTTTCCTGCTACTTTTATTAATTTTTAACGTAATGCCATGTTTTGTGTCTTTTCCATGTTAAGAACATTTTGTTAAATAATGTAGATTCTGTGTAATTCATCATTTCCAAAGTGATCGCGTCACGCTTCTGAATTTCTGTTAAAATCCCATGAGGATTGTAAATAAAGTCATTTTTAGAAGAGATGTTTTTTATTGTTCAGAGTTTTCATTTTCAATCCCCAGTAACTAATTTGTTTTAGCCTGTAGTGTCTAAAACATTAAAATATGGAGCTCATCAAGTAACTTCTTCATTTTTGGCATTAAATGTTTTAAACTTTTTAGAATCATGGAAAAATTTGAAATATTGTAATGGTAAGTAGGGAAATTCTACAGTAAAGTGGTGAGTTTGAGGTTGGTCTGGACCTTTCTGTGTGGAGTTTGCAGGTTCTTGTGCTTGTGTGGGTTGACCGTTGGTGTGAGAGAGTGTGGATGTGTGTCTCCTGCTGTGTGAATGGTTAAAGATAATATTAATGGTTAAAGAATGGTTAAAGATAAAATACAGTAAGGTAAAGTTTGTTGAGGAAAAAAAACGCCACCAAAATCACAATGTTGATTGTTTCATCCTCCATTTTAAGTTGATTCCCTTATCTAATGTCTGTATGGTTACAGTGTGACACTTGCTTCCCTGATTACTGTACCACTTAAAAGTAATAATAAACTGTTAATGAAAACATTATTGTCAAATAATTTTCAATGTCAGTGTCTCCACCTAGTGTTCTCTCACGGAACTGCCTTTGTTTTTTTTATTTTTTACCGATCTGAAGGCTTCAGGGCTCAGCAGCACTGTTAAGTTTTATATAGATCTTGAATGAAATCCCTCTAGTCTTATACATTTTTGCATCTTAACCTTAGGATTGTCTAACTCGGCAAAGGTGAAGTAAAAGCCTTGAATTTGCAGCGTAACATAGCGCAACACCTTAGAATCAATGAAGTTATTCCCGTGAGATATTACAACCACACAAACGAAATATAATCGTATTGGGGAATTGAGAGTGTGATTTTATAAGAACCAAGTGTGGCAGTTGTGGTCCAGCGGTAAAGGAGTTTGACCAAATGTGGAGCACAATTTCGTTACGGTCCCTAGCGGCCATATTGACGAACTTATTTACCTACGTATTTTACTTACGGTAGTTAAATGGTCAAGACTCTGGGATGTGTTGTTGGGATCAGCTCCCCGTGACCAAAAAGTAGATAAGCTGAAATTTGTTGTAGACTCCTTTCAATGTTTAAACAGTTGTATGTGTGTGCTGTGATTGCGGGAGTTGCTAGATATGGAGAAGCTTGTTTGGGTTGTAAACAGCAGCTCCACAGTTTGCAGGTCTCAGGCGGGCAGGAGAAGCTCCGTGTGGTACAGTTGCCCGTCCTTGTTCTGTCAGATTAGACAACATCATATTTGCCTCACAGCGCCATTGCTGCCGCACTTCATTATTCATCAAACGTTACAGCAGCTCAAGGCTCCGTGTGCGGACCCTGGGCCTGACAGCCCTGCTGAATATTCCACCACGGGTTTCTCAAAGTGCTGCTATGTGAAAATGCATGCAATATTTCAACAGATGAATATTACAAAGTTGTACTGGAATAGCAAAACATTTGTGGGGATTTTACCACAGGCCGTCCTAGCGTGAAGACAAGGGTGGGAAGTTGATTTATTAAAGAAAAAGTCATGGTTCCTCTTTTCTATACTTACTGGTAACCTAATAGTGTACCAGTAAGTGCATTTACTTTCACTAAGCTTCCACCGAGCACATTGCAAAGGAGTTTGAACATAGTCGTATAGGTGAGTGAGAATTCTGAAAGATTCTGAATATCTTTACACTAAACATTCTACCGCATATCATACTATACAGTATACGGTTGGTGTTTTTATATAGCTTTTCTATTTCTTTACAGTAGGCTTACAGGCATGGACATTTTATTGATTATTGTTTACATTATAATTCAGATCAGCTCCCAACTCAATATGTATTAATTTAATATATTAATGGCAAAAAATGTGTTATTGTGCAATAAAAGTCTCAACGCTAATGCAGCTTGTAAATTCCACACCACTACTAATGTGTGTAATAATATTTTTATTTAATATTTTATTTGTAACAATATAAAAATGTAATATTTTGTACAGGCCACTTCACTGTGTAAAATTGCAATATAATTAATAAAATATTATTGTACAAACTGATTGTAAATAGGACAATAAATGTACATGTATTTGTATTGTAAATCTCCTGATTCAAATAGACATTTTTTGGAGAATATTCTTAAAAGTAAAATAGAAAACAGTACATTGTAGACTTGTCTGCATATAAAAAGTAACAAATTAATAGTATCTAATACGAATATTCCTCACAATTCCAGAAGTCTTAGAAAGATCATGAACACCTCGAGCTTTTCGAACAGCAGTAATACAAGCTTGGAGAACACATGTTTTCCGGAGCCACAGCACATGTCTCTGGCCGTGATGCTGTGTCTGGTTTATCTTCTCGGCCTGCTGCTCAACGGATTCAGCCTGTGGGTCTTCATCTGCCGCATTCACAAGTGGAACTCCGGCGTGATTCTGCAGTTCAACCTCGCCCTGTCTGATGCCATCGTCGCCCCTCTCACGCCTCTCATGGCCTTCTACTTTGCCCTCAAAAGCAACTGGATTTTTGGCGAGCTGGCCTACCAGATTAAGATCGCCGTGCTCAGTGTGCACTTCAACGGCAGCGTGATGTTCCTCACCCTCATCAGCATCCATCGATACGTCACCGTGGTGCACTTCAACCGCTCATCGCTGATGAAGAGGAAGAGCTTCGTGAAGAAGCTGTGCGGCGGGATCTGGTGCTTTCTCATCACCGTTGGCATAATTTATGGATGGATGCTGTCTGTGACCACCGAGAAAGACAGCGGACAGTGTCTCACAATCCACCAGAACAAGTTCACAGAGTCTTATTTTGTCATCAACTTTGTGACTTTTTTCTTCTGGTGTGTTTTACTCATGGCTGTGTCCGTGTTTTGCTACAAAGGTCTGGTCAGATCCGTGTCTCGCATCAACATATGTTCCTCTCAGGGCCTGTCGGTCAAGTCCAAGTCTCTGAGGATGATAGGCATTTGTCTTATCATATTTATACTGTGCTTTCTTCCTCTTAACGTGGTCCGAACCATCGGAGTTGTTGTGAAAAAGTATTATCCGATGAAGTGCAGACTTCTGCTGCGGCTGCAGACGGCGTATTACGTTTGCTACATAGTCGCAGGAATCAACTGCTGCTTGGACCCACTTATCTATTTTTTTGGCTCTAAAAACTTCATCCACGCGTTAAATAGATCGATCAGGGTATTGAGACGCACTAGGAATATTGATAACAAAAGTGATACGGAAACTTTAAGTCACTGTGTGAACAAGACTGTTGTTAACACAGTATTCTAAACTGGTGACCTTCGTGTCAAGGAATGTTATACTGGTTTAAAAAATGCCAATAAAAATAAAATAGGCTTTTAACCTAAATGATTTGCTAATAAAATAAAATGTTTGTTTTTTTTTTTTACCTCTAAGAGGTCAGAAACATTAATTCACATTTTGGGACATTATTAACATGTAATAAGCTTTTATTATAAACTTTTGCCGGTAAAAAATGTGCATGTGCGTAGTGACGTCATCGCGATTGCTGTGATTCTTTAAAGTTGTTTCAGGAAAGACGCAAACGTTAAAATAGTAGGCTTTTATTCATTGTGTATTTTGAACCTTGATGTAAATGAAGTGACAAGTCTTCCGCTATTTTTGAACTCTCGTGAACTAAACACGATATCAAATTTTGATATAAAAGGATTTTATTACCCTTGTCGGTAAATGGGCGTGGTTTGTGACGTCCCCACAGGTAGAACGCTTCCTTTGATTCCCTCGGGATCAGTTTCGCTCGAGCACCTGTACACGGCGGATGAAACGCGACATGGGGAAGCTCCAAGAGTTCGAAATAAGCTTTAAAAGCAACAAAACCCATTACATCCCGGGTGAATCCATCTCAGGGACCTTGAAAATCTCAACCGCGCAGTCTTTGCAGTGTAAAGGTGAGTAAACAGACTGGTTTCATTGTACGTGTCTCGCGCTCCAGACAGCCATTTTGTGTGTTCAGGGTTTGTTCGTCCTTTTCAAAAGACAACTCTAACTCAATACTGTCACAATGTCATGTTTGTTTGCTTGTTTGTTTTTTATGTACAGCATGTTTGTAATGCACATTTCCTGTTTATTTTTTCATTCTTTAACGCACATTTGTAGCTTTTCACGAAGACTCGTCTCGCACGAAACTTTGCAGAGGGTGTTTTATTTACATTCCATAAAGCTGTGTCTGCTTATATAAGTGTAACTGTACAAATCTGTATAAGCCCCACATTTTAATCAAGTCCAAGTTTTATTACATGAGTGTAAACATTTGGCATTGTTTTCCTCAAAGTTAACTGTCATTAATGGGATGTTCAAACGTGTCTGTCACATTGGTTCTTTATCTTGTGGAGAAAAGCAGAAACATAAAACTGACAAATCGTGAACTGAGAGCTCATGAGTTTAAGTGAAACCCGGTCTCAGATCATCTCCCTCCAACGTCTCGTTTTGCATCCAATGCCATTGATTCTCAGGTGTTTACATACAGACCCTTGTGTTCATTCACTTAATTTATTTAAAAAAAAAACAACTGGTCAAGAATATCCTCCGCGTTTTGTATATTTCCGAACAGTTCACTCGAAGCATAAATAAAGTGTGTGTAAGCAGTTGCACCCACCACTTGTTGATACCAGCATCTTGAGTCCATTTCCAGAGCTTTTCTGTATCATTTTATCCTAAATAAACTTGATCTACACAAAACGTCCACTGAATACCCAGTCAAACCATCACATTAAGGCTGCACTTTACCAGAATATGAAATTAAAGGTAGTGTGAACGTTTAGTTGGCTTATCGTAACCGTTTGGCCACCATATCTTATATACTCTATGTATTTTAGTATGTATATTAAACAATATCTTCCAGTGATACCAATAAAAATATACTTTTAGAGCATTAAGGTGTTGATTTGTCATAAAAAAGTCAAGTTCTAAGAAAATAATAAAGAGAGAAGATAATAAAAAGTCACACCTATAATAGGCATGTTTAGATGGCTGAATAAAGAGAAAACGTCATGGATGTGTCTGTGTTTGCTGGTTTCTTGCTAATCTGCTGGTGAACGATACTAGCTGGACTGGTTTGTAGGCATTCTGAATAGAAACAGTCACACTCACAATGACGCTTCATTACATAAACGGGGTTCGCACTGTTTGAAGAAATGTAAATCAAGTCTGTTTATTGAGGTCAATAATCTGTTTACCGTCAGTGTCGTGCTTTACATTTATTTGACGGACATGCGCCTTTCAGGGACATTGAAGCACATTGCCATTAAAGCAAAGAGAATAACATGTATTGGTGAACAGAGGGATGAAAGTATACAATTGATTCTGGTTAATCGTGTTCAAAACGCAAACATACAGACTTATCTGTTTATTTGTGAATTGTGAGTGTTATATTTCTATATTTTTTGTTTGTGCAGTGATGAATAATGAAGAGATAGTATAGCAAATGCCGTCATTTTTAGTACTTGGCACAAAGAACACTTCACAAAGTTGAACTATGTTATTATTAACATTATTATTACAATAACTCCTGTACACAGCCAAGAACTACATCTTATTACAAACTGTTCATTAAATAAAACATATTAGCACAAATTGACATATTCTGCTTTTCTGGGGTGATGGAGCTTCAGATGTTGCATGTGTTTTTATTATTCTATATTTTAGTTATTATTAGTTGATGCACTGAAGTTTGTCATTGGATCCCAATTCTTCTGCTCGGTCCAACTGTACACCAATCTAAACCAAAAATGGGTGAACAAAATATTTTTGATTTGAATAATCGGTTAACTGCTGGTAGTCGAGTCAGCCAGAATTGACTAGGTGTGTATTTTGTATTATTAAACATGGAAACTTCTTTGCTCTTTAAATGGAAAAAAAACGAACTAGATTGTTACACCAGTGCGCAGAAGAACAAGATGAGAAGTTCTAATAAGAGATATTGATCCTACATTTATTTTTTTGTCGTTTTAAATGACTATTGGCTCCCTTGAAGTAATATTTAGGAAAGGTTAGTAAAAGGTTAGTGTGGTAATTGAGACTTTAAACAGCATGTTTAACAGCATCTCTTTCTACCATCAGGAATCAAAGTGAACTGCCAGGGTTTCTGTGGAGTGACCAGCAAAGCCAACGACACCGTCTGGACCGACGAGGAGCAGTATTTCAGCAGCTCAGTCTCAATCGCAGATAAAGGTGCTTCATGCTTTTTTTCTTATCAGTTAAATGATGGATGCTGGTTCAAAACTCTGACATGTGTTTTCCATCTGTTTCCAGGAACTCTGAAAGAAGGCGAGCACAGTTTTCCGTTCAAATTTCTCTTACCAGGTGAAAATGCACTCTGACGCCATTAAACACGTCTTCCTACATTCCATTTTAGAGTTATACACGGTTTCTGGCCAAATATCAACAAAAACCTGATCTGTTAACGTGTAATATTTGTACTTGTTACAGAAAGGCTGGTATGCTTCAAATATTAATTTGGTTTAATTGTAACAGGCAACTAGTGAAAATCCCAAATTCTGGATCTTAGAATTAAAATTAGATTAGAATATTGACAATATTCCTGACCAATAGTGCCACCCCACATCAGCTTATTAGTTCTAATCCAGTCTGGTTCTATGGGCTAGTCTGGAGGATACGACACCAAAAGGTCATGACATAAGACGCTGGCTGCGACAGAGTTCTGTCTAAGCACGTTAGTAGAGAAGTGAAGAGAAGGAAAAGATGTGGAAGCTAACTTACTGACTTTACCATTGCTTTTATCGTCTGGAGCAACTGTATTATATTTTATACATTTTTTTTTTAAATATATTTAAAAATATTTTTTACTGTTCAATTGTTTTTTTTATTTCTAGCTGCTGCACCAACATCATTCAAAGGGCCGTATGGACAAATCATTTACAGAGTTCGGGCTTTCATTGACACTCCACGATTTGCTAAAGACTACAAAATAGAGAGACCCTTCTCCATGTTGAACAACCTCAACCTCAATGAAGTGCCTGGCATACATGTAAGTGTGGATTCTGAACGTCAGTAGAATCATCATTACTATTACAAATATCATTAATATTATGTTGTTTTTATTGTTCATAAAATTGTTATTAATAATATATTATTATATATAGTAATTTATTGTATATGATAGTGTGTAATGTGTGTATATATATATGTGTATTATTATATATATTAGTTATTAGTAATTTTTTTTTTCTGTGCAGGAACCCAACTCTGCTTCTATAACCAAGAATTTCACATATATGATTGTGAAGAACGGCACTGTGCTGCTGAACGCTAAAAGCAGCAAGAGGGGATTTATAGCTGGAGAGATCATTAAAGTGTCGGCTCAAATCGAAAATCAATCAGACAAGTCAACAGGCCATGTGGTTGCAAGTCTGATGCAGGTGAAAAGATGCTGTCAGTTGAATAAATGTTGGCAAATTTTCATCCTGTGTGTTCTGAAATGTAAATCATTTCACTGTCATGCTTTTCAGAAAGTTACATATAAGACCAAGAAACCCACCCATGACCTGCGGGCCGTAGCAGAAGTGGAAGGACCTGGAGTTAAAGGTGGAAATAAGTCCGAATGGAAGGAGCAAATAATTGTACCGAATCTGCATCATTCCTCAATGTCTGATGAAAATTTCATCAACATCTGCTACTACATTCAGGTGAACTTCTATTGTAAAAACACGTTATAGATTTTTTTTTTCTTTATTGGTATAGTTTAATTTGTTACAGATCTATATTAATAGAATTCATCATTGTAACACTATTTATTATTAGGATGTTAAGTCAATCTGCTTGGTGTATTCATGCGTATATACTTTGCCCGTGTGTATAAATGTATACAGCATGTAAATCAAATTTTACATATAAAGCTGTAAATAAAAACATCACAAAGATTATCATCATAAAGTGAGTCATTTGAGTGCTACATGCAAAGAGTTTGTCTAAAAAGATTTTCAACTCAAGCAGGAAGTGCACGGAGCATGAATTCTATCTGTACATGCAAATTGCATTTGGCATTTCCTGTTTCCTTAATTTTTATCTAGCTTAGTCCCATCTCCTGTGTTTTGTTTTTTTTCCCCAGGTCTCTTTGAAATATCCAGAAGTGTCACTGACTTTACCCATCTACATCGGAGGCGTGGCACTAGATCCAGCTCCACCCACTCCCTCTACTTCTGCTCCGCCCATGCCAGCCCCACGCTCTCACCCCTCTCCCGCCCCTTCACCCTCAGCGGCTGCCACTGACTCCGCCCCTCCGAATCTGCCTTCTCAGTCGCCGCCTAAACCGGCTCCCAAACCCCGGCCCCGCAGCTCCTATGTGGCCCCCAGTGCTCCCCCAGCAGAATTGTACCCAGAAATTCCCGGTTTAGCCAGCTACCATGCAGAGATGATGAAGAGTCCACACGAGTCCGGCTCTCAGACGCCAGTGTCTCCTAATGCATTCAGCTATGCTCCTGGACTCAGCTTCAAACAAAGACAGAGCTCCAACAACGCCTCAGCATCTCCCATCACTTCCTCCTCTAACCCTCCTAACACCGAGATGAGCCACACCCCCGCAGCCTCTTCTTCTGGCATCTTGCCTCCAAATTATAGTTCCTCCAATTTTCCACATGGTAGGATCTTGTTTATGCTTAAGTCATGCATTCTTCCACAACATGAACAGTGTGTTAATTGATAATGTTTGGTAATATTTGTTGGCAGAGGCTCCACCATCGTACGAGAGTAGCTGCACAACATAAGTTGCTCCAAAGAAAAATGTGAAGCGATGGAGAAAACACTGAAGACACTTCTTTCTTTTTTTCTTTTATTATTATTATTTTGTGAATATTATAGACCTAGCACTTTTTATGTCTTATACAGTATAAGGTAGAGATCATGTGAGACCAGTTTTTTGAAAATTCCTTGATGGCCGATAAGGAAAGAAATATATATTTTTTTGAAGTGTTTGGCTAGTTTGGTCATTGTTATCCATCTCTGATCCTGTTTTAAGTTCCATTACAAATATAAAGTTGGACGTATTCACATTTTACTTTTAAGCTAGTATTAAAATCAAAAGAATAACCTGTTGAATCTGTTAAAGAATACTCTGATTGTTCTCCCCTTAATACATTATTTTATTGCACACTATATTTTGTATTCTTTTTAAATTACGTTTTTGTGTATAGCGACGGAAGTAATAAAAGTCTGAAACTTGTTTTAATAAATATTCATTTATCAATAATGGTTGTTATTGTTCTTTTGTTTTATGTGTGTTGGGTGTCAAAGATTTGGGCTTTAGGTTACTTCAGGAATAAAGCAACTTTATTATTATGAGGAGTGCTGTAATTTTTCCTTTACAGAAAAGTAAAGGAATAGCATTGCATTAATTTAGCTTGAGATGGTAAAAGATTAGCAAAACTAAAATTGTTTTTTCCGTAATTAGGAGGGTAAAATATGGTAGCACGCAACTCGTCAACAAAATAAAGTGGGATTATAGCTTCAGCCGTAAGAGGGCGCTGGTGTGCACGTGACAAACCTAGCGCGCATGTTTCTGTGCAGCGACGAAAGCAACGGAAAACGCCTCCGAACTTTTGGATTTAAGCCTTGTTTTTATAAACATGAAAACTAGCCCACGTTAACCGGTACGTTAAGTGTGAAGTCACTCTATAATACAGCTATATGTGGTCGAAAGCTGATGTTATTTAAAGTAGCTTACTAGCCTTTGTTATTTACGTTGCGCGGATGTAGTTAGCAACATTGTTTCACGTTTTTACAATTACGCCCACAGAGCGCGTGACACAAAACATTCAAAATTACTATTCTTAATGTCCATCAATGTGATAGAAGCACGAGCATTTCGGTTTATATTTGTTTACATCTTACTGCTTGCAAAATCGATACTAAGAACTTTCCTGCAGTCTAGTCAACGGAGCTTCGTTTGCAACACATGAGTTGAGGGTTTGATTTATAAGGAATACGTTTATACGTGTTTCGATTAAAGTATCTGCTCAAGGGAAATAGTTTTATAGTTTTGTTACGGAGCAGAAGTGATTTGTGAGACTATTGTTTTAGTAATACAGTATAATTATTTATACTTCTAATTACTAGTAAACAATCAAATGCATATTAGTACTATCCTGCAGCTCTGTCAATCAACTAGTTGCGCTAAGTATGTTGTTAGCAACATTGTTAGCAAATGTTTAGTTTCAATGGTTACTTGCATCGAACAGAGCATGGATATGGAACAATCCTGTAAAACTTAACAGGATCTTGTTTCTCAACTTAACGTCTTGTTTTCAGTCTGTTTCAGTTCCCACAGTCATGGCAAAGACCAAAAAAGTTGGTGAGTTTGTGCATGGAATTATTTTCATGTCATTGAATCGAGTTTTTTGTTTCGCTTTTATGCATTTGCTTTCATTTTGGTTACTTTAATCATTGGTGTTGAAGGTTCAGAGGACCCTGCCGACCGCCCAAGGCGAGGTAGAAAGCCCAAATCTCTTGGTTCCTCCTCAAAAGTTGGAAAACCACACACAGTTCCAGACAGGCGGAAAAGCGCAGGTTCGAACTCGCAGCTTTTGAGCAATCAGCTTTTTCTCAAGTCACCTGCTCAAAGCATCATCTCAAGAATGGATTCAACTCCAGTCCAAGATGGAGCTCAAAATGCAGACGTTTCGAGTGTGAACATCTCCTCACCTACGTCCAGACCTGAAGGAGACCCCAATGGAGGACAGAAAGACACCGTGAATCCCGCAGCACGTTTGGCGTGGAAAACCATGGCGAGACCGTCTACTGATTCCATTGTTCGGAAGGTGATACAAATATGTTGCATGTTGTTTTTTTGTCGCATTTTTTTGTAACTCTTCAAGTGGAAGTTTAGACCCTCCTATTATGTTCGGGGCAAATTTTATACTTGAAAGTATATTTAAACGCTTCCTGTGCGTATAACTTGGACTTAGAGAGCTTTATTGTCATTGTCAGAACAATTACGTTTTGTTTGGCAACTCAGCACTAGCAGCAAAGGAAACAAGGTAACAAATCAACATCACAACGTAAAAACAGTAACGTGCTTCACAAAACAACATCACAACATTGACGTAACAACAATAATGTGCAAACAGCATTACACAAACAGTAATGAATAAAGTGAGGTGAACAGTACACATGTGCAAATGGCAAGTGTGAAAATAACAGAGGCATTGAAATAGTGCAAAAAGGCTAAGAAGTGAATAGTGCAAAAGGTCTGAGGTAGTGAATGCACACCGTGACAATTCAGTTCACATATTTGTAACACTACGCTACGTGTTTATCATACAAAGATTATGTTTGGGTCATATTGACGCGTGTCAAAAGTAAAAAAAAATGTAACAAAAATACAAAGATAATGCTCGGGTCGATTTGACTTCAGACAAGATGGAAGCTAAAAACAGTCAGAGTACTAAAGATCAAGTACTATATATTTTGCAGCAATGAGACAAAAAATACTGTCTCAGACGCACAGACTCTCTTACACATACACACTGTTTTGGCGAACGTATTGGTTTATCACACTTATATGTGAATATTAATGGATAATAAAAGGTTCTGAAACGAACATAACAGGAGGGTTACGTGTAAAGATGTAAAGTCTGACAAAATTGTCGCAACTTTCTGGAAATTGACGCCACAGAATCTGTACTTTTTGGTTATGAACTGTGTATAATTTTTTGTTTTTTTTTTTTAAGCAAATGAAGGAGAGAGACAGCCCGTCGGTGAAAGATGCAGAACGGCCATCCGTGCAAAACAGATTATCCGAAGAACTGAAAGAATCACTGCAAGCAGGTGAGAGGAACGATAAAGCCTCATGGAAGATGGAACACTAAACCTTATCTTCTCCAGAGTTTGTTCAATTGTTGGTTGTATCTATCTAGTCTCCAGAAAAAGGAAGAGAAAGATGGGACTGTACAACTTCATTCCAAAAAAGAAAACAAAAGTGCTTAAGAAGCCGAACATATTGTCTCCATCCATTGCACAGGTCAGCAAAATTGTCTTAAAGGACTCCAGCCATTTTCACGATCTGGTGTTTAATCCTCCTCTTTGCATCACTTGCAGGAGACCAGTGATTTGCCTGCGTCTAAAGACAGACAGATGTCAATAGAGGAGGCTTTCAAACACATAGTCCATCTGAAGAAGCCGGACGCTGTGGCTGTGAGCATGGAGAAGGAACATGGAGCCCAGACTCACAGCAGCCAGGAGGCCATGAAGGTTGTTGGTGGTGGTCCTGAAGAGTACACGGAGATGCCTCTGCACGCGCTTGCTGCACTTCCTGCAGGTACCATCCATTTCCTCTGAATGAGACGCCATGGAATTAGTTTTTCTCCACCAGTCTCATTATTTTCAGGTCTAACTGATAAAGGATCTCAAAATGAGACTTGGGATTATAACACAAAATGACATTTGATTTCTTAGAATGTCATGAGAATTTATAAAACAATGATAATTGGGTTTTTGAATTAAATGATTGTTAATTAGTGTGAGTATTTTCACACAAACTGGTCTAAAAATACATTCCAAATCCACTCTGACCATGACATGCTGTTTCAAACGATGCTACAAACTATATATTTATAAATGAAAATGACTTTCCTCACAATTTAAAGCTGGTTTTTTCTACAGTGTTTTTAAGTCAAGTCAACTTTATTTATAAAAGCACTTTTAAAACCCAAGACTGACCAAAGTGCTTTTCTTTAAAAAAACACATCACATAATCCAAAAATGTGATCACAATAAAATTAACAAATAAATATCCATATTACTAAAAAGCACACAAAAAATTAAAGGGACTAAAATGAATGATTAAAATTATCTAGAAATAAAACCAAATTTCATGCTGGGTCATATGCCAAGGAAAAGAGATGGGTTTTTATCATCGATTTAAAATTTGTCAGGGTAGGTGTCTGCCTTTTAAGGAGTATGTGTTTTTGGAGGTTTACCCAAGGACGAAGACAACATGGAGATGGACGACATGCCGGAGCCGCCGCTCTGTAGCTGTCGCATGGAGACGCCGAAGAACCAGGATGTGGTGACTCTGTCGGAGGGCAAGTGCATGGCGGTGGAGAGTGTCGATGGAAAGGTACGGTAGTTCCTGCGATTGGTTCCTCCGAGTTTTGTTGTAAGATGGACACAACTGAATTTAGTTTTTCGTCCGTTCTAGCTGAGTTTATGTAGAAAGGTGATTCTGAAGGAAGAAATGATGCGTCCGTCTTTGAGAATTTCTTTGCTTGTGCTGTGTGAGGACCACCGTGCAGGAATGGTGAAGCACCAGAGCTGTCCAGGCTGTGGTTTCTTCTGCAGAGCTGTGAGTAAAAGGAAGGATTCCATCCACACTGGGATTGATAAAGTGTCTGGTGGTCCTTCATCTATCCAGTAGTGGTGTAAAGTACTTGAGTAAAAAGTCTGTTATTTTAAGTTTTTTTGGCTACTTAGAGTATCAAAAAATATAAGCAAATTTTACTCTCTATTTGACAACATTGTTGATTGAGTATCTGTACTCTTTACTCCACTACATTTGAAAGGACACTTAACGTTACTAGTTACATCGTAATTGTGCGCGACAAGTTGTCAACTTTTTCTACCACGGTTAATTTCTTGGGCTGATGAGGCGATGTCGCCATCTGCAGGATGTTGAAAGTACAGAATGCTGTTTATGTGCTAAATTAGTAGTTTTAGTAGTTTTAACAGTTGCACTTTTTTGCACATTTATGTTTGAGACTTGCTTGTTCTGACATTTTGAAACATTATGGTGTTAAATTTCATTTCTATATTAGGAAACCTCCAAATGAAAAAAAAAAAATAAAGATTCTAGTTTTCCACATTTCTTGTTTTTTTTTTTGCCCAAATTCAGTACGATTAAAACACTCAAGTTTTTTTAATATTGGAATATTAAACAACTTTTACTCAAGACTTCTTGGAGTTGGTGACTTGTAATGGAGTAATTTTTATAGGAATGTGTCCGATCTTTTACGTATTGTTTTCAGGAACACTTTACACATCTGGTTTTCACATCATTTACCATGTTTGTACCTTCTAGGGGACGTTCATGCAATGTCAGCCAGATGGAAACATCTCTCATCGCTTTCACCGAAGCTGTGCGTCTTTTATCAGAGGTCAGATCTATTGTCCTCACTGTGGCGAGGAGGCCGGTCATGCTAAAGAAGTTACGATCCACAAACAGGACGCTGTGACCTCGGTGCCGTCAGCAGCGGTGCCCTCACACAACCCAGATCTTGCCTCAGAGTACGCTTCCATCTTTTCTCCTTTGGTTGGGATTTATCATTGGACTTTCTGTTTACCTTGTCGTGTGATTCACAGTAATGCTAAACTGGATTCCGTGCCCATTGGTGGATCTTCAGACTGTAAGGAATCGCTAGAAAGCGTTCTGAATGCTCTGGAGGATGGCAAGTAAGGATCCTTTACTTTACAGTGCTGTTATCAAATTCTGAAATAAAAAGAAAAATATTGACCAGACTTTCCCGGGGAATTGAACCTACAACCTTAGGGTCTTAGTTCTATGTAATTTGCAAAAAAACATGTAAAAAATTGATTCCAAGAATTTAAGAAATATATTTTGAGTTTATTAATTTGATTTAGTGCTCATGATTATGATTTTATTCTTTTGTGAAGGTATAAGAGTTTCAAGTTTCCACCCAAGCAGTTGGCTTTCTCGGCTAAGAGAGGAGAGCTCCAGAAGATCTTGCACATGCTTGGTAAGAAGCTTCTCTGGTTCACATCGTTGCCTGCTGCTGCAAGGGCTTTTGGGATGAACAAGTGTTGGTTGTCTTGCTCAGTGGAAGGTGTGGATCCAAACCTCCAGTTGGAAAGTGAGAAGAGGAAGACTCCATTGCATTGTGCAGCTGAAGAGGGCCACAAAGAGATCTGTCATATACTTGTTCAGGTACCACTCACGCTTTTTAAGCATCGTTTTTATGTTTTTATTTAACTTACGTTTATACATTGTTACCACAGTGGTGTAACGTACTTGACTAAATGGAAGTATTTTTTTGGCTACTTTGTACTTGAACTTAGTATCAATAAAATAAGTTTTACTCTCTACTTGGGTGAACGAGGCGATAACCCCATTTGCAGGATGCTGAAGGTACTTGATGCTATTTACGAGCTAAATCACGTAAACGTGAATTAGGGGTAGCAGTTTTTTTACATTGTTTTACATAGTTTGACCAAGACTGACTTTTTCTTCTTTTTTATCCATTTTGTTTTGCCGTTTTGATCCATTAAGGTGTTACATTTAATTTCTATATTAGGAAATAAAACCTCATAAAGTTTCAAAACCTCAAAAAATTCTTCTTTTTCACAGCACATTTATTGGTGTTTTTTTAGCCTAAAAGTTATTTTTAAACTGGACACTTTATGACTTGCACTCAACTCTTCTTGGAATTGGTGAATCAATAATTTACTTTTTGTAGATTTTACAGTAAGGCATCTGTCTAATTTCTAGTTTCTTTTTTTTGTTTCTATAGGCAGGTGCAAACTTGGACATGTGTGATATGGAGCAGAGGACTCCACTGATGTACGCCTGCGAGAACAATCACCTAGAAAGTGTCAAATACTTGCTGAAAGCTGGTGCTTCTACTGGACATAAGGTAAAACACAGTGGCTGTCCGTGCGTTTCACACCTTGGCCTTCCGTAGTGCCAAAAACCCATTTATTTATATTGATTTTAAAAAACGTTTTAACATGCAAATATACAGTATAAAGAGCTGTTACGTTGCAGAAAGAAACTCCAGTAGCCACTACAAATGTCATTTTTATGAGACAAACTAAAAGTGAACAAGTTTTTTTTCCCGACTGTTAAGAACAAATATCACCACATCCACAAACTGTTCAATCTTTATACTTTTCCTAGGATAATCGAGGATCCACGTGTCTTCATTTGGCAGCCAGAAGAGGACACACCACTGTCCTTCAGCATCTTCTGTCCATGGCTTCCATAGACATCAACTGTAAGGTAAGAGCATTCACACATGGTTAATGGAGTGTTATTTTCTGCAATATAATACATTTTTACCGTATAGTAATTGTCCACGTGCGTTTTTATTCTCTTATCCAGGATTACGGAGGCTGGACGCCACTTACCTGGGCAACCGAGAACATGCATGTTGAGCAAGTGAAGCTGCTGATCTCAGTTGGAGCTGATGTCCAGACCAGAGATAAGGTCTGTGATTTATGCTCTTATATTGACGCACATGAAACCTTGATTGATGGATCTGGCGTAGTAAATGCTTGCACTCTCTCCAGGAGGACAACATCTGTTTACACTGGGCGGCCTTCTCTGGATGCGATGAAGTGGCTCAGCTTTTGCTCGACAAAAGATCCGGCCTGAACGCCGTGAACATCCACGGAGACTCTCCTCTACACATCGCTGTCAGACAGAACCACTTGGAATGTGTAATGTAAATCGTCTTTGATGACCTGACCTTTGATATACATGCATAAACCATTAGGACGTGTCCCGTTATGGTATATAATTTAGTGTCTTTGCCAGCGATGTCAAGGACTAAAAATAAAAATAGGCCAAGGCTAAAACGAAACATTAAACAAAAATATGCATACTAACTAAAAATTATATGAATACTATTCCAGAATAAATCATCTTTTAAGGAAATATTTATGGAACTTAAATATTTGTTTTTTTTTTTAAATATATATACCCTGTAATAATCATACAGATTGGAAATGTGAATATGCTCAAACATTCATGGGAAAAAGAGAAATAAAAACACATTATTGTAAAACACACTGCATTATGGGATATGTAGTTTGTGTGTCAACTTTTCATAATAGCAGCAGTAACAGCTCCATGTGTTTCTGGTCTTCAGCCTGTTTCTGTCCAGAGGTTCTGATGTAAATCTGAAGAACAGGGAAGGTGAGACTCCTTTGGACTGCTGCGTTACAGATTCCAAAATGTGGACCGTCCTGAACACCAATAAGAAGCTAACTGAGGCGCGAAGAGGCAGAGATGGTCCGAGAGAAGAACTGTTGTGCAGGTAGATCAGCAACTGTGAAGTATTCAATGGCTTGGCTTTTGTCTGATCGTGTGGACTTCTGCTCAGAGATTTGTCGAGGGGTTACGAGGACGTTCCTGTGTCGTGCGTGAATGGAGTCGACCAGGAACCCTGTCCGAATGACTTCAAATACGTTCCCGAGAACTGTTTTACCTCTCAAGTGAATCTGGATGAGAACATCACACACTTGCAGGTGAGAGATCCGGGATGTCTGTGCTGTTTCCATCTGATGTTACATGTCTGTGTGGTGTGTCGTAACAGCACTGCAGATGTAAAGACGACTGTGCTTCCAGCAGCTGTATTTGTGGACAGCTGAGCACGCAAAACTGGTATGACAAGGTACGATGCCTTCAGTCTTCTTTATTCATATTTACATTACCATGTTTTCCCGAAAATTAGCAGAGCTTCGAGAACTGATTCTGACATGAAACTGAGAGTTGTTCATGAAAACTAAACAGGTGGCGCTGTTTTGTCATTCAACTCTGGACTTGAAAGTGGGCCACACCCCCCAGATGAGTGGCCAACCAATCACAGAGCCAGACACGATTATTAGATTTGTGATTCATGTTTTTTTGTGACTAATGAGGGAGATCCATAGGAAACCTATGCTAGATCATGTGAACTTTACACATAAAGACCCCGATTGGGCCACAAACTCTCAATATTGATGGTTAATTTTGCAGACTCTTTTTCTGGCAGACTCTCTTATTCTGCTTTTCACTGAAATTGAAACAGGGGCCTTGTTTATTACATTTTAACGGATGTTTTCCCCTTCATTTCCATCTCTGTCTGACTAAACTTGTTTTAATGGTTAATGATCATTAGCGAAATCAAGAAAATAAGCTGTGATTAAGCTTAAGACACAATTTGAGACGCCTTCTTAGTTTCATGAAGATGAGATTTCTGAAATATGTGGATAATGATTGGATGATTTTTGCTAAACAACATGATTAGGTAATCCGTGTTAATCCTTTTGTGATTATAATACGCTTTTAATCATCATGTTACAGTCATTCTTTAATTTGTGGAAATGATTACTAAGCATCACTGATTGTGTTCAATATATTATAAAATTAATTATACACAGATTTAAGCGTTTTTAGTTGTTTAATGCAAATCATTAAAAATATTCCCAATAACCAGAATGGCCGATTGCTGAAGGAATTCTGCAGGGATGATCCACCCTTTCTGTTCGAGTGCAACCATGCCTGCTCCTGCTGGAGAACTTGCCGGAACAGGGTAATCCAGAATGGGCTCCGGTAAGTTAATAACAATGTAACACTCTAAATGTTTGAAGTGTTTATTGTAATATTACCATCACTTGTTTGCATCAGGACCAG
The DNA here is from genome assembly GCA_028031935.1 of Paedocypris micromegethes. Lineage (NCBI taxonomy): Eukaryota > Metazoa > Chordata > Actinopteri > Cypriniformes > Paedocypris > Paedocypris micromegethes. The sequence continues at coordinate 6,173,615 of CM051493.1, forward strand.
GCTGCAGGTGTTCCGGACTGAGAAGATGGGCTGGGGGGTCCGGGCTCTACAGGATATTCCAGAAGGAACGTTTGTCAGCGAGTACGACACTTTCAATGCATTTCTAGCAATAGAATAAATGTAGCAGTATTGTTCTTTTTTGAAAATATTAAACGGCTATAAAAGACAGAAATGATGAAAAATTGGCACTTTGTGTTGTTTTCTAGCATGTGTGTTTACGTGTGTTACTAACTGGTATCCTTCTCACTCCAAAATCAAAGTTATAAATGAAATGTGCTGCCGGAAATGGAAGTCATTAGGAGTTGTGAATTATTTAGACATGATTTATTTCTTTCGGGTTTGGTCAAATACTTGTGCCCTGAGGTTTTGGCTCTTGTGTGTAGGTTTGCAGGTGAGGTCATTTCAGACGGAGAGGCGAATATTCGAGAGAATGACACTTTTATGTTCAACTTGGATAACAAGGTAGGCGTTTTTTTTAGGTTAATAAAGTATATGCTTAGAATAGTAATATTTAATATTATTGTGACCTTTAGAGGGCGCCATAGCACAATAAAGTGGAAATTGTGTGTGTTTTCAGGTTGGAGATGCCTACTGCATTGATGCCCAGTTTTATGGAAATGTTAGTAGGTTTATGAATCATCTTTGCGAACCCAATTTATTTCCGGTACGTGTGTTCATCAAACACCAGGACCTGCGTTTTCCCCGAATTGCACTCTACGCAAGTAAGCTCATTCGAGCTGGGGATCAGCTGGGGTAAGTTTCTGTTAGTGGTTTTTTTTTTTTTTTTTTAATATATATACTTCTATATTTATATACTCAACTCTATACTCAAACATTTACTTCACTATTCTCTGTTTTTCCCCTCTTAAAGATTTGACTATGGAAATCCTTATTGGGAGATTAAGAAAAAGTACTTCAATTGTCAGTGTGGCTTTTCAAACTGTAGATACTCCAAGGTTGTTTTGGATCAGAACCAGGCAGAGGCTTCAAGCTGAGCGTAAAGTGGTCGGACTGCAGGCTGGGTGGAATGACGTGTACTACACAGACAAACGGACAGTAACCTGAGCTGCCAATTATGCAATGTTTTTAAAAAAAATCTAAACAAAACCCCAATGCAAACGGTTTAATCAGTTTTTCCTGCAGAGCCGGATTGTAACTCTTTTTTTTTAATTTTTATATAAATAACATGTACCATGTCGTATAAAATTAATTGAGAATTGAAACTGATGTTTTTTTCTTAGATGGCTCAAAATACAGAGGGGAAAAAAGTTGCCTGATGTTTTACATTCACATTGAAAGTAACTGTCATTGACATTGTAAATTATTCATTTGATCATTTGTAATTTAGCTCATATTGGCAAATTGCTGGGGCGCTGTTAATTTTTCCAGTGTTGTACACAGACAATCTTCTTTGAAGAAGTTTTTGAATTTTATTTTGTATCTGCTGTTTTGATGAAAAAATCTTTATATGAAAAGATTTCAATAAAGTGGTTATTAATGAAAATTCTTCAAGTGTTCAAAGTAAAATTTTATTCTAACGAGACATTGGAAATCTACAAAAGTGATCGGTTCCATAATATTTTATGCTAAAACACAAGAAATATAATTTCATTTGGAATTGTTTTGTTTTAGCAAAGGGAACAGTTACCGACGTTAAAATCCCTTTGCCTCAAGGGGCGCTGTGACGCTATTGTGTTATTAAATTATGGCTATTAGAAAAGATTAAAATTGAAAACAATTGAGTGTTAAACAGTAATGTGTGCCAAAATACGTGAACATTTTTTTTTTCAATCGTTATGTTTATATGGTTTTTTAAAGTATGGTGCCGACTCAAAATCGTACTTCATATGTAGTCACAAAACTGCTATTTAACATGCATAGAAAATAATAATCCAAACAACGCTACAGAAACAGTAATGCAGATCTTTAGAAAGGGTTCTTAAATCCCATTATCTCCCCCCATCAGGTTACTGAAGCGTTTATGTAAGTGTTTATTTGGCTGGCGGGCGCGCGCCTGTTTCCCCTCTTGCCCCACTGCCATGGATACTGTAACGGTACAGGTGGAGCCAGTGACGGGCTGCCTCGAGGTCACGTGATCCGATTCAGAAGAAACAGCGGCTGCCGACACGGGTTAAAATTTCTTTGCCCGCCTGCGCTTCAGTGGAAGCCGCGTCCTAACGGAACACGCGCGTTATAACGTAAAGGAACTACGTAATAGTTTGTTTCAGCAGCCGGCGAGACTGGATGGAGAGCGTCGGAGCATCTGCAAGGATCTCCGCGAGCCAGGAATCTGTGGCGTCCGTGATGGCAGCGTGATGTGCTTGTTGAGCAGCTCGGCTGGATTTCTAGATCCTTCGAGTCCGTCGTCAAACGGGATTTTTCTTGGCCATTTCCGGCAGCTTTTTGGTGGATGCTGTGAGGTGGACCGTTAAACTTTCACTGACTTTCATCCGCGCGTCGGTTTACGGAGATGAGTAGACGTGTTCTCTGGACGGCTGGAATACTTTAAGAAACTCTTGTTGTAAGAGCTGAAATCGAAGCTGGATGGCACATCTGTACGAATAAGAAGAACTTGTGACTGTGGACCACATCTCGTGTTGTGATGCTTCTTCTCTATCCTCTGTCTGACGTGAATTCGGATTTATCTAGTCAAGTCTACGCGTTTCTAGAATGGCTCGCTTCGAAGACGACCTCCCGAACCGGTATGGAGGCAGTGGTTCTCCGGCGGGTCAAGCCAGAGGGGCAAGCCGCCAGCCAGCGCCCCTGGGCGGGCAGAGGATGTATAAGCAAACAATGGCCCAAAGAGCCCGAACAATGGCAATATACAACCCCATACCCGTCAAACAGAACTGCCTCACTGTCAACCGGTCTCTTTTCATCTTCAGCGAAGATAATATCATTCGGAAATATGCAAAGAAAATAACAGAGTGGCCATATCCTTTTGCCTGGAGCCAAGTGGCACAACACCCGGTTTGTACAGTAAAAAAAAGAGAGAGTTGTCAATGAACGAAGACGTCTGAGTGTAAATAATAGCCGTATGCGACTAGTTTAAACGATTAAAAGTTTGATGGAGCATCAAAGGATCGTATTGTGTAGGAAGAGAGACAGGATGGAGTCTAGAAACACGCGCTGGTTGGAATGACGCGCCGTTCGCAGGGTGTTTCCTCTGACGGAGTGAACATATCTCCGCGTTCTCTCGCAAAAAGGCCGCCGGCAAATGTGTGTGGTTTTGGTATTGTGATGCTTTGTGCATTTTTGTCGGCGAAATGTGGTTTTAAAGTCTACGGAGCGTGTAACGGTTATTGATACGTTTTATCCCTTTCACATTTAGACACTGCGGTATTGATTCTTTTCGATCAGGCAACGAGCCTATCTCGGTCGCTCATGGCAACCAAAACAGCTCTTGCGTTAGGCTTCCTTAATTGCTCTGTGGTCCCTGGAGGACGGCCAGAATAGTGGTCAGAAAGTAACCGGAATATTCCTGATCTTCCGGAGGATTTTTGGCTGGTTAAATGGCCAGTCAATATAAAAGATCATTTTCACGACTTTTAAAAAAACAACATATCAGTTATAAATTCCAGACTGGAATAATAATCTGTTTAGGATGCCCTGTCGAGGATTTGAATCAGTGATAATTGTTTATTTGGTGATTTGGTGACGTTTCATGGCCGGTGCTGTAATTTTATTTGTTTCGCTGTCCAGGGTGCTGAAAGTTTTGTGCACTTGGAATTGAACGTAGCGTTTACTCGTATAAATTCAGCACATTCATGTAAAATTATTTTGATTGAAATGGTTTAAATTATTATTATTATTATTATTATTATTATTATTATTATTATTATTATTATTATCATCATTATTATCATCATCATTATTATCATCATCATCATCTCATCATCATCATATTCTCATCTCATCAATTGGTTCTACTCAAGTTATTGTTTAGTTTTAGATTATTGCTAAAATAAACACACACGCACACACACAAAATCTAAACAACAGAACAAAGGATCCGGATTTCCATTGGCGTATCAATTTCATCAATCTTCTTTGCAATAATTAGTAATAAATACATTTTATCCTTTCCATATTGCTCAGACTTGAAGAATGAGGCTGACACAACTGTGTTTAGCAGTGTGTCATGGGAAATAATTATGGTCCTCACCACTACAGCAGATCTGTAAGCAGTGACGCAGTTACAGGCTTCTGGGAGGGTCATAATATACACAAGGAAGTGAAATCACGTGTAGTGATTCACAGAATATACACCCAATGGGAATGGATTAGGGGTCTCTCAACAATAAATATTTCCACATAGAATGATCTAATGTCTTTCTCTTACTGTAATGAATTTTGTCTGTATTGTCTCCAAATCCTTTGTAATAATCCTTGTGTTTTGGGGTATTTTCTTAACGCTGTTACTCCCTTTGAGTACATGATCCTCGCCACCATCATAGCAAACTGCATTGTACTGGGTCTAGAGCAACACTTGCCAGCTTTAGACAAGACCCCAATGTCAAAACGACTGGTGAGTGGAATTTTTAACCAATTTGTTTAGTCTTTAAAATTCAGTTTTTGAGATTCCTATAGATTTCAAAAGAGTCTTATTGTGATTTGCAAATGTCTTAGTGTTTTAGCAGCATGAGGAATTGTTTTTTTTTTAATTTAATTCAAGTGATTTAATAGACAAATATTCTGGCTTTACAGCAAAAGTAAGCCTCAAAGACTTCAGTTGACTTCATGTAATTTACGTAATTTAATTCAGTAATTCAGTTTACGTTATTTAAAATGTGTATTAGTGTTTTTGAATATGCAAATGACCCTTTTTTTAATTTATCTTCACTCAAAATAGGACGACACGGAACCATACTTCATTGGGATATTTTGTTTTGAAGCTGGGATCAAGATCATCGCTCTAGGCTTTGCTTTTCATAAAGGCTCCTACCTACGAAATGGATGGAATGTCATGGATTTTGTAGTAGTGATGACAGGGTAAGTTCTAATATTCACTAAATTGCCACTCGTTTTATGACTAGCATTTATCACAACACAGCATATTGTTGGCAGGGTTCAAATCTGAACCGGAAAACAAAAATAGTGATATATTTGACGCATCGGCAATGGCTTTTGCTAAAAAAAAAAGTCACAGAAAAAGTAAAGGTCCTATATTTGTCTATTGCTTCTGACACTTTTATATTGCAGCTAAATGTAGAAACAACAATTGGGTCCGCTTGACCCTGGCAAAGTTACAGCCGCTGTGGTCTTGTACATAGATAAATGATGTTTAGGAATCCGGCCTGCAGTCAGACCAGGGGTCCGATGCAATGGGCTTCACTAGGTGCATTCATTGACTTGATGATTGAAGAGTATGCCTAATTTTAACTGTTATACTTAACAAATGGTATAACAAATATGTTTATATATATATGGTATAAAAATTATATTTAATACATGTTAATGCATGTATATAATTTGTAAACAGTATCTGATTGGTCCTTGGAGTTTCTGCTGATGGAGGTTAGAATGACACTGATTGGCTTGTAAAATCACTATGAAGCTTGTCAATCTTGATTTTCATACAGATTTTGTTTAAACTTGAATCTGTAAAAGAAGAGGAGGTTTTGGAATGTGCAGAATCGGAAACACGGCAGTATTGGTTTAGCTAGTTGAGGGACCCCGGGGATGAGAGGTGGTCTTGAGAGACTAGACCAGGACGGGCTGTTAAGGCGAAGCGTATCTCAGTGTAGTTACTGGCTCCACTAGGGAGCGTCCTGCCATTCTTCTCCCAGTGGCAGAGGTTTTTTTTTGTCCATCCATCGAGACTTACGTCAGCCTTTCACATCACTGCAACAAACAGATCCAGTGGACCAGTTCTGTTTCTACAGAGAAAAAGCCTGACAAAATCAGTTTCTCGGTGCAAAGCAGCCGCATGACTCTGCTGTTTGCTATGTTTGTTGAAAATATCATTAATTTCAAATGTTCAGGGTTTGAATTTGAATCAGGGTTTAAGTTTTGTCGTGTTTTTGTAATATCGGTTGGATGGAATTGTTCCCTATAACTGGCAATGTGGGTTACTCAGCGTGAGAGTAAAACAGTGATAGAATTTATATAGTAATACTGTATGTAAATTCTATATTTTAATCTAATCATTGTTTTATTATTTTTAATTTGTTATTTTAAGTAACATTTTTGTCTTTCTACTCTTTTATAACATTTAAGATGTGTTTATGATGTATTACAGGTGGTCTGCATTAAAAAAAAAAAAAAACAAGCGATCTTATTCAATATGACAAATAAATAGATAAATATAAAAACATAAACCGATAATATTCCTACTTCATAAATAGTATTCCGCTCTGCACTGCTGCAATAAAATCGTTAGAATTACTATACTGTATTCTAAAATGCATTACATTTTCATAACACAGTAAAAAACACTTTTTTTTGTTTGTATAAAAAAACAACACAGCACTACAATCAATAAAAAAAGATAAATAAATACATCAATAAACGGGTCAAAAATATTCCCCTTCATAAATAGTATTCTGCTCCTCTATCATTGCTCCAATAAAATCTTTAGGATTGCTAATAGGAACATAAATCAGACTCACTGATTTTACTTGCCGATCAATATTTAACTGAACCAAATTGTGAGCTTTTATAATGGCTGCCTTCCTGGTTCCCAGCTGCTGTACTGGGTGCGGGGTGTTGTGGTGGCTGTGATGGAGCACACGGCCCCTGGGCATCTGCTCTGATCAATCCCTCCTGATGTGCCACGTGGCTTCTACACTGGAGAACTGGGGTCCACGCTTGAAGTTTTCTTTTTTCTTTTTCTGGATTACATGCCTTGTCACATTGAGATTAAGTAGATTAAAGACTGGATACAAATGTATGCTTTATTGTACAAAATAGATCCTCGGCTTATTAGGTTTAAGATTTATCAGAGGATATCAATGATTTTAGACTGAGAAAAAAGACCCTCTTGGATTTTAAATATTAATGACGAAAAACGATGTTCTTCTAGACATGGTTTAATAAAAATGGTTCTGTAATATAATAATATATATATATATTAGGGCTGTCAAAGTTAAAACGTTAATGCATGCAATTGATTTAATTTGTTTAGGCGTATATACATATATATGTATATAGTACATATATATATATTTTTAGTGGTGAGTTTTCTATATTTTTCTAAAGGTTTATAGGGGGGTGCGACAAAAAAAGTTTGAGAATCTGGATTAAACCAAGTCCCCCAGTAGATTGAGTTTCTGCGGCTTTACCTGTCGATACTGGTGTGTTCTTGTGGAGGCTGAAGTCGTTTGTTAAGTGTATCTGAGACTCTCAGGCTTGATCAGACTTGAGCTCACACAGGTTACTTCTGATGATGAAGAGCTCTAGTGATCATGTGTGTTCTTTAAGCTGGTGTTTATTTCATAGATGGATGAGATCCAGTCTCGAGGCTTAATACATTTTCAGCAGTTCAACAGAATGTGGAATTAAACAACTTTGAATGGAAGAAGCGAATTCTGCTTTTTAAATTGACCATATTTACTGTATTAACCCGTTTTTGTACAATTTTAGCGGATCAAAAACTTTTAATCGCCTTTTTCAAATATTCACGTCACGTTACTCTATGCTTTTAGCGCAAAGGCTCATGGGAACCAGTGAGCAGCAAAGCATGATGGGAGGTGTAGTTACAATAGCTAGAATAGATTATTGTTTTATGATTTTTAAGTAAAGCAACAATGAAGTGATACGAGTTACAAGTAAGGTTTGTTAAATAAAGATAAAAATTTGTTTTTATTACAAAAGTACTATAGTACTGTATTTTAAACAGAAAATTAACATATTTTAGCCAGAAACATTTTTTTTAAATGCATTTATTTTTTATTTTGTGCCTGAAAATTCAGGGGTTTATAGTTGCGTAAATACGGTATATCTTTTTCCGAATGTATTCTTTCCCTTTTAATGTCTTTTTCAAGTGAAGTTCAAAGCTTTTGTTTTGTAACCGTGTCACTTTTTTTTAGTAACGAGTGAATTTAATGTTCTTTAAATAATGAAGGCGTTTAATTAAGGAATTAAAAAAATGATTTTCATCAGTTTGGTCACAGCAGACAGAAGCTTCGGTGATTTGAATTTGTCTCTTTGTGTAATCTGATATCAATGGACGCATCTTTACCGCTGTTATGCACAACACGGCGTTTTCTATTGGAAGGCTTTGTCTGTTAAAAGCGTGTGAGGTTTCTCCTGAGAGACGAGGCTCAGAGATGTTCTGCTGCTCCCCACCGAGCCACATCACGGAGACCCACGGGGGTCCGCAGTCTGACAAGTGTCTGCGTGTGATGAGTGAGATCAGGCTGTTTGGATTGGGGGAAGGGTTTGGATTAGATCTCCATCTTTTAGCAGAACCTGATCTCTCTCTCTATCTTTGTGTGGATGTACAACTTTGTCAGGCAGCTGGTATTTTGCGTTTTACTACACACGTTTAAACAGAGTCACCATACTTAGATAATTGTTAAATATATTTAAATTTGATACATTTAAATATCTTATTTATTTTATTAAAACGTACTGCAGTCACGTTTAAACGGAGACGCCATGTTTAGATAATTGTTAAATATATTTATTTAACATATTTATATAATATATTATTATAATATTTTATTAATACTTAATGATATAATTCTCAACCAACATAATATTTAATCAAAACAAATTCAGTGAGTTTGACCTTTTGAATTGTTTCACAAAAAGACCTGCATCTATCTATCTACATGTCTCTCAGTCTGTCTCTATGTCTGTCTCACACTCAACCAACCACCCCCATCCATTTTTTCTTTTTTCATTTATTTGAGTTAATTTTTTGTAATGTGTGTGTCTGTGTGATGGGTTGGCTTGTGTCCCGCCATCATCCCAAGTGTTGATGGGATTTGCTCCAACTCCCCGTGAAACTGTGTGTACGGATGGATAATTTTAATTGGGTTGAATCTGCTGCTTTTATGCAATATTATTACAGCGTACTTAAACGATTCCACAATTATTTTGCTGAAAAACGAGTATGAATTATCTGATTTAATTGTGTATTTGTTTTACGTACCTTAAGTCTCCACCATTAACTTTTAAAGTTGTAAAAAAAACGACTCTACTGAAGCTTCAATCCAGTAACGTTCGGACAAAATGCCCAGTTTTAGTTTCGTCTGGGCCGAACAACAGTCTAGTCGAACTAGGGAGTCATTATTTCTGGCTTATTCTGTTCATTCGTCCTCAGCTCACTTCACTCTTCCCTTTTGTTCTTGCTTGAGCGTCTGAATGTGAAATGAACCTCCTGCCTCTATATTCCACCGCCGCCGCTGATGCTGATGCTGATGCTGAGATCCAGTGGAGTCAGTGGAGCTGTTCTTTCATCTTCAGCATCTTTCATCACACGCTCTGCCTGTAGGATCCCGACCTTTGACCTCTTGCTTCTCTTGAATCAGTCATCAGTTGAAATCTATTCCAGCCTCGCTGGCCTTTCAAACGACTGTCTGTTTGCCCAGAGTGATATTGTGCCGGGCTGCTGTTTGTATTGGCTGAAGCCATTAAACTCATATGTTCTTAAGCACTTAGTCAAAGCAAACAAATGCAAAGATAGAAAAGCCGGCAGAGGCATCATGATTCATCATCTCCTCCGTTTTTAGCATCGAACGGCCTGACTGTGAAAATGTCATTCCAGAGAAAGCCGCTTCAGCAATTTACCTTCGCTTTATTGGTCATTAGAATCTCTCTAAGCACAGATAGCCATCACGGAAATGGCTTTTATTAGGAGCTACAATTTATGGCCTGCTCAGAATCCCGTGAAGCATTTTCTCTAAAATGCTGCTCCTCACAATGGGCTTCATGTTTCAGCATTAGGCTGTGGAAGCCATAAGCAAGGCCACATCATTCCGCATCTTAGATTAAACGTGCAGTCAAAGTTTGTCTTGAAACATTCCAGCGTCGATTAAAAATGCTGATTTTTGGAGCGGAAGCTGGAAGCACATAATAGTGAACGATTATAAGGAACAATATTGGTATGTTTTGTATCTTAATAAATCAATATTGTTTGGAAAAAAACATGCAGCGATGAAACATTTGTATCATATTAAAAATGTACACAGCACAACTTGGACACATGGAGTAATGAACACAAATACACATAACATGACAATAAAAGCATTCAACAGAATTTTCAGAAAAAAAAGTTTGCTTTTTTATATTATATTATGAAAAATACGATAGGTTCAAGCAAATTTAAAAAAATGTACCGCTAAATTTGCTGAAATCAATTGTGTGACAATGAAAAATACTACAATAAAATAATAAACAATAATAAACAGCAAAACTTGCTAGAAAGAAAAACATCTAGAAATAATCAGTGTAAAACAGTGATATGAAGCTCAATTTACATGATAAAGCAGACTTAATGAAAGTAAATAGAAAATGGGGTTTTAAGTACGGTAAATGTGTACAATATTGTCTACACTATTAGACAGTTGCAGCACTGCATTGTGGGATATGTAGTTTGTATTATCGCTTCAGATCGCCAAGCCATAAAATGATAATGAAAATAACATCTGGAAATATACGGATTATCCTGGTGTGTTTCAAGCGACTAAACTGTAAAGTCTGAGTGTGTGCGCTTTAAAGCAGCTTTTTGCTGTGGACTTGTGGTTAAATAGTTGTGACATTAAATTGTTCTTCCTCGCCTCCTTCCTCTTCCTCGCCTCGGTCTGGTGAAAACATCCAGCTGTGCAAATGCCGCGCTGCTGCGGATGCTTGTTTCTGCAGACAGGTGTTAGTCGATGGCGTGATACTGCAGCAGCAGGAAAACAAAGAGATGGAGAAATGCTGGTAGTGTGAATCCTTAACTAGCTGTGAGACTCGATGTTTCTCCCTGAATGAACTTCCAGCTTTTCTCTGGAGTTCTCTAGCCTCTTCCTTTCTTTCATCCCTTTCTTTTTTGTAGAACAGTATTTAGTACCCTGCTCCTGATCCTGATCCTGCTCCTGGTCCACATGACCATGTCAGATCCCATCAGCCCCGGGTAACAGGAAGTGGGGTTGATGAGAGGAAGCGATGGTGCTTTAATGTTATTAGCAGGTCATGTTGAGAGACTCATTAGTCACTGAATATAGGAAGTGACAGCGAGTGCAGGCCACATCGATTATCTTATTCTGTTACATCCGTGATTTTTCTTCGAGGTTTGGTGGATTTGTAACACTTTCATTGTAACACTTTCCAGGCAGCAATGATAATGTCATTATCTATTTTTTGCTACATTTTATTTAACTAATGCTATTTTTTTCCAGATCAAATTAAAATCTGTTAAAATGTAATTACTAGTAAAAATGTTGTTAAAAAAAACAACTTGATGTCCATTATCCCTTTTAATGCAAATTGTATATACATATAGATGCATGTAATATACTATACAAAGTTCTGTACGTATTTACACACACTCATGGACACACAAAGATTTTTATATAGATATTTATCACCTTAATTCTCCTATTTATATATATATATACATATATATATGTGTGTATATATATATATATATATAAATTATTTAATGAATATACGGTAATTGTATATAATACATATATACAATAACATATTTGTTTTTCTTTTTTACAAACACAAAGATAAATCTTTATAATTGTATTTTTGAAATAATATGGTATATTTTATACACTATGTGATATTTCTAATATATTTAATATTTAGTTTGTACACAGACAAAACACAATAGGTAGTAATTAATCTTCATAACTATAAGCCACAAGTTCAGGTTCCAGAAGGGTAGTTTTCTATAGTGAGCCATGTGACGCTTTGTGTCTGGCACTCCTCACATTATCTCCACATAAAGCATTGATCTGTGGTTATTGTCTAAAGAGCTTGAATGCACCAGCGTAATGCAGAGCTCACAAATAATTGCTTTAGTTGCTCTTTCAATTTCAGGGAAACTGATTTCAGAGATTCAGATTTGGTTTTAGTTTTTGGAACCTCACAATCGCCGTGAATCTAAACGAGTTTCTGCATAACTTTGCTGAATGAGAAAAATGTGAAACCATCCGCAACTGCTGAGTTCACTGAATGTTTCAGAATAATTTTTTGCTCTCGCACCATTCAATATTCATATGCCCTACTAAGTTAAGAGGACGTTGAGCTTTTCTGATTCTGGGTTTTTGAAGTGGCCACCGAGGCCTTGTGACCCATTTGCTGTCACCCGCTAAACACTCGTTTTAATTCTGCACATTCGTCATGGATTTGCTTTGATGGTGTATTTTTCATTCCTCCTAACAGTGACGTGTAAGGAGCAGCTTTATTATCAAGTTTGATATATTCACAAAGGGTTTTACAGTCACAGACACTAAGCAAAATGATTGTTACCAGTCAATCATGTGATGTCACTGATATCAGGTCACGTTCTTTAATCAGTCATGTTTGTTTTTATCTTCTTTTGTCAGTTATTGTGACCAATGTGTGGTTTGACCGTGCTTGTGTGGGTTTCCTCTGTCTCAGTTCCAAAACATGAAATCAGGAAAATTTGTGTCCTGCTCCCTGGGGGTGTGTTCCGCCTTCAGGCACAGTTGCTGGGATTGACTTAACTCCCCATGACCCAGAAATAGAAATGTTTTTTTTTTTTTTTAAAAGGATGAGCGTTTTAGCATTTTGACCAGAAACAACAGGTACTTCAAATAGGAAATGGAGGTGAGGACCTGTTTCATTTTCTTATGTTTTCTGTAATCTCCTGCTCTAAAAATGAATTTCTGTTTCTTTTTTTACACCTCTTTCTCCCTCACTTGGTTTGCCATTGTTTTGTAATGAGAGCGATGGAGACTTAGGTCTCTATGGTGATGAGACGTCGGTCTCTAGTGTGTATTTCCCGCTCCGAGGTTAGAAAAGCTATAGTCTTTCCTCTGAGGTGCCATCACAGCTTCTAAAGAATACAAAGTGTGGACTAAATGTGTTTTTCTTCTTCTTCTTCTTCCAAAAAACAAAATAAACAACTTTCTTAAAGGAGGAGGCAAGCTTATGATGGCTTTCGGAAAAATGGGAGAATTAGAAGAACTCTCGCATAAATCTTTACTGGCCAGATGATGTCACTTTCTTAATTAGAAAGTGTGGTAGAGCCTGAGGACAAGCGTCCATTTGAAATCTTCTGCATTCCACCGTCATGCATGTTTCATCCACTGACACAAAAGCTTTGGCTTCTCGGTGGATGGAGATGAGAGAGAAGAGCCGCAGTTGGGCACGTGCTCTGTAATTATGGTGTAATTGTACCCAACACAAGCCTAAAATAATAGACTCCTGAAAGCTTTCCTAATGAACTGTTGGCCAACCCAGAAGATCCTGGCGCATTGATCACTGCCATGTGCGTGGTGGAGATTTTCCCAACAAGCAGAGGAAATGGTGAATCCAATCCATGCAATGCCACCGCTGTAGATTAATGTTAATGAGCTGATTGAATATGGCTGAAATTCTTGCTTTTTTGTGGACTTTTTTCAAGTGTTTTCACAGCTTGACTGTGGCTCTACTGATCTTGACTGGCCTTAAAAAATATTGCCTGTATGTTTTTAATATCTCACATGCTTAATATTTTATATCTATTTAAATTCCAACACATGGAGTTTGCTACATCAAAGTTTGTGGGTTTAATCCCCATAATGAGCATAAAGAAAGAACTGATATAAATTGTCTGTTTAATGTAAAATTGTATTAAATACTGTAGCAAAATGAATAATAATGTGTCATAGGTATATGTTTTATTTAATGATCAGCCAATAAATTCTCGTGTTATATTAAAATAAATGTACACGTTATACAATACAGTATTTGCTACATAACTTTAACTTGTTTTTTTTTTGTTAAATTATCAAACAAGGTTTTTGTGCTTTTATTTTTATTATTTTTATTAAATTTTAATGCTTTTTTTTTCTTGTTTTTAAAATTAACAAACACAAATTTAGTGCTTTTATTCACATTTTTCTTTATGTTTCGTATTTACAGATACACAGTGTGAAATAAAAAAAAGAAATAAAATTGTGAAATATATGTAATAAATGTGTAATTATGTAATTTGTTGTCTCAAATATCACATGGAAATGAAAGCATTCGGATAAATGATGATATTACACAGACGCATCTATTTTCGCTTAAAAAAAACTCTATGATCGTTTTCAATTTTTATTAGCGCCCCGATCCACGGCTCCATTACTATCATCGCTGTGAAAACCCAATAAAATACCGCAGTAGCAATTTGTGTAACTGCTCGAAACTGTTTGTTCTGCATAGCTTCCAGTAATTGTCCCCAAATTACGCAGTTATCTCGCACCTTAGACACTCGTACCCAGTATCCATCTTTTTGCACTGATTGCATTGAGGCGGCAAGCAGCAATTGCATTATTTATTCCTCTCAGAAAACAGCTGAATTATAAAGCTCGCATGGTGCCAATTTTCTAAAACTGTGCATTCAAAAGCGTCTATATTAATTGCTCAATCTTCTTTTCTCAGGTTGTTTGGTGTTCCATTTGTGAAGATGTTTAATCTCATTCACGGGGTCAGTTTTTGTCAGATTAGGACGTGCTTTGTTTTCTCCATCACTTGCTGGTTTTGTCTTGTTTGTTCATCACTGGCTTCTATAGGCTCGGTTAATACGCTGTCAGCCTGAGATCAGTCGGGAATAGCGATTATCATCTCCGTCGTGATGAAGACAGGCAGACAATGAATGATTTCGGCTTTTTTGTGGAAGGTATCGGAGCTGGCTGGAATTTTTCACTAGACTATCAGCAGTGCAAACCTCGTGCCTTCGTACTGAGAATGTGTGATTTTTATTTAATGAGATATGAGATCTCTTCAGCTCCACAGATGTATGTTTTTACGCCTGGGCGAGTTTGTTTACTTGAGATTTTCTTCATTTAGAAATACACGAAATAAATGTTTTCAGCAATTTGCTGTTTTGGTTAAAAGCATTTAAGGCTTTTGTACAAAGAGACGCACATTTACATTATAGTTTTTATAATTATATAATTTGGTTCTATTCCTGCAATCTAACCCATCAATGCATATGTTTTCCAATTCTACAACAATGGGAGCCTGAGCCAATAATAGCAATCTTGGGCCTGAGAGTGAGACACGCCCTGGATTGGTGGCCAACCAATCACAGAGTGGGACACACAGACACTCACTTCCACACTCACTCCAATGGACTATTTTTTAAATTAAAATCTCAGCGCTTGTTTTTTCCTCTCTGTAAACTGGAGACCAGGAGGAAACCTTAGAGTTTAATAAAAGGTCTAATTTTACGACTCTTAAGTTCGAAGATTACGTTGATGTTTTTCTGTCTGTGATAAAATGGAGCAGTAGAAGCAATTAAAGTGTTTTTGGTCTAGATTCCAGGTGTTTCAGAACCTCTTGCGACATATTCTCAGGAATTCTGCTGAATTTTCAGAATTATTGTCTGCCAGCTAAAGTCTAGTGATGAAATGTTCTGAATCAGCAAGTTTGAAAATGTTTGCACGGTACAAGTAATCCCCTTTTAAACAAGCAATTAGATCATATTGTGGAAAAAAATGACTTTTAAGTGTCTGAAAAATACAGTAGTGCAGTATCAGGAAAGCTGTTACAATGTGAACACGTTTCCTTTCCACAAACTGTAAAAGTGTCTTTCTTCCACATCATTTGCAACAAACTACGGTGACAAATCCCGAGTATCTGGAAAGTTCTTTGTCATGGTCAGCTGTGCCATGACAATTTTGACATAACTGTAAGAATAATAAACCAGGGTAACAAAATCCAAGTTTGTGTCCAGTCTACGTTGATTTAAAAGTAAACCGCTTGATTTGTGTCTTCTTTTTCCTAACAGGATTCTGACTGTAGTCGGGCCAGATTTTGATCTTCGGACACTCAGGGCAGTGAGAGTTCTTCGACCACTCAAACTGGTATCTGGAATCCCCAGTAAGTCCCTAAATAAACGTACCACTAACTTAATCCACCGTCCTTCTCATTTAATCCGAGTCCTTGTGTCGTTTAGGTCTCCAAGTGGTTCTGAAGTCCATCATGAAAGCGATGGTTCCTCTTCTTCAAATTGGCCTTTTGCTGTTTTTCGCGATCCTCATGTTTGCCATCATTGGTCTAGACTTCTACATGGGCAAATTTCACCGCACCTGCTTTCGAATCGATAACGGTACGTGAAGACGCTAATGGGTTTTTGTGGCCCGATGCTCAGGTTACTGCTGAGCTGTGGCTAATAGTAATGTTCCTCCATCAGGGGAACGGGCGGCGGATTTCCCTTGTGGGACGGAACCTCCAGCCCGGATGTGTGAGAACGGCACAGTTTGTCGGGAATATTGGACCGGTCCGAACTTTGGGATTACTAATTTTGACAACATCCTGTTTGCCGTGCTGACGGTCTTCCAGTGCATCACTATGGAGGGATGGGTGGATATTCTTTATAACGTGAGTCTAACACTTGGAATTATTTTTGGTTATTTGTCAGTCTTTATTAAGCTTCAGCTTTGGCTTCTTGGAATCGTGGTTGAAAATTCACTTTGCTGCTGCTTTTGAAGATCAGAAGACCAAACTCCAAACACACTTTAAACCAGAACGGAATACACACTTATTAAACACTCTAAATCCAAACGATTTAAAAATATAAAAGTTGAGAAAACAAGACAGGAATATGTTTTTCCAAAATAAAGAAACTTTAAACTACAGTATCAAAATGTTTTGTATCAAAAGGTCCTATCAAAATTACAAAAATATAACATCAAATAAAACGTATAAAAATAGCATCAAAATTGATAATAAATGCTTTTAAGTAATTGTTACAAATTATGGTAATGCATTTATATTATTATTTATATTACAAATAAATAAGTCCCTGAAGGAAAGCTTAAAACCTTTTTTTTTTTCGATTCAATTGAGTTCTACTGAAAAAAATTAAAATTATAATATATAATTTTAAATTATAATATTTTTTAAACATATCTCAAGAGATGAAATGTGCTTTAAATGGTTAAAATTTCAATCACAATAAATGACCACGCCACATTGAAGCAACCCACTAGACAACTCTCAGAAATTCAAGTAGAAATTTACCATGAGTAGAAATTTTACCTGAATAGAAATTTTACTTGAGTAGAAATTGGTAGTTATCAGCGTTTCAAATCGCCGGGCCGTTCAATTAAACAATACCAGACTTTTTTCTTTATTTGTATACTATATAATATACATACATAGTGACACTTTATTACCAATACGTAGTACGTCTGAAAATATTTGGTCGTTCTCGGCTTGGTCGTCATCTTTCATCTGTGGTACGCAGCGTTTAAAACTACTGCTTGCAGATAAGCAGCGAATGATTCTTTGCTTTAGGTTCATCTCGCTTTCACAAGAATGAATAATCTCTCCGTCGAGTTTTTTTAATTACTTTGTGTCTTTCCTTCCTCTCAGCAAGACCCAAAATATCATGATTAATCACAATGTCCTATGAAGCTATTAGTTTAGATTTTATCCCTGTGGTTCTGGAGGAGAAGGTCTGGTCTTTATCCATCTCTGACGGAGAGGATTTCTGTAAATATGTGTGAGACAGCAGGTTTTATCAATGAAACGTGTTTATGGAGTGTCAGGAAGGCTAAGGTGTATTGACAGCTTGACCGGTTCAGCCAGCATTTTAGAATCATGCCTTTAAAGACCTCCTGACACAATCTGACTTCTTTTTAAATTCTGACTAGTTTTGTCACTGCACAGAAAAACCGAGATGAATTAGAATGTTGAGTATGGATTGAAGATCAAATCTTTCTGGTAATGTCAAAATAACTAATGCTCCAAATGGTCAATTTGAAACAACCTCAGATTAGTCACTTTCAGAAAAGTAAGTACTATTCCAAATTATTGATTTGTTGCTATGGAACAAATTGATGGATGGATGGATGGATGGATGGACTGATAGAATGACAGACAGACAAACAAACAGACATACTATACAGAAGGATAGATAGATGCATGGATGGATGGATGGATGGATGGATAGTTAGATGGATTGATGGATGGGTTGATGGATGGATGGATGGATGGATGGATGGATGGATGGATGGATGGATGGATAGTTAGATGGATTGATGGATGGGTTGATGGATGGATGGATGGATGGATGGATAGATGGATGGATGGATGGTCCACAGAGATAGATATATAGATAGATGGATGGATGGATGGATACAAAATTCAGAATATGAAAATATGGATTGATTGATTGATTGATTAATTGATTGATTACATGGATGGACAGATTAATAAAACCCTTTATTCTTCGCAGCAGCAAAAATACACATCGAAATAAAAACTAGTAATAAATGATTTCACAGAGGAAACTGTGCTCAAAACAAAAGATTACTGTATAGGGAGTACATTAATCACAAAGAGTGTGTGTGGCGCATGTGGGCAGTGTGTGTTTTGGTGTCATGGATAAAGACATTTGTTGCGCTGTGTGTGTGTGTGTGTGTGTGTGTGTGAGGCTAATGGTTGTGCGGTGTGGTGAAGGCAGTGTAACGTGAGAGTGCTGGGCTAATGGAGGAGGCTGACGGCTCAGGGCTCTATTGGTCAAGCAAAGCGCTGTGATTTATTATTGCGTGTCTGTTAAAGAAACATCACTGATGTGCTTCTGCTTTCTGAGGTGGTCGTCAAAGACCACCGTCATGATGCTGGTTTAACTTACAGTTGGTGTCATGTTCACCTACGTTTGTCTTCTGTGTTTAGCATAATTGTACAGTGCTGTGTTTCTGATGTATATCATAGTTTTCAGACTATAAGGGGTATTTTCAAACCTAAAAAATGTTTTATTAAGTGCTGTATTAAAAATCAAAACTTATAACTGGCCAGTTCTTGATTTTTTTGCGCCTTGTCTACAGATGTACAGGTATTTATTTATTTCTTGTCATTGTGTTGTGAATAATTACCTGTAATTTAGAAATCTAATTGATCAGTAGATTTAGATTTTTAAATTAAAATTTAAAATGATAAAAAAAATTGGATTTGTGGCTTTGGTTTATGGTTTACCAAAAAAATTGATGATGTGGTTTTAGAGATTGTAGTGGCTGTAGAAATGAGATTTGAGAGCTTTGGTGAGGAAGGCCATGACTCATTTTAGCACCATGTTTTGGACTGTATATTCTCATTTAGATGTGGTGAAAATGACCAAAGTCTGTGAATGGTATTCAAGTCAAAAAATAATTTACAAATTTGTCTTAAGTCATCAACCCATGTAGAAGATTTAGCTCGCAACAGTTTTAACCATCAGTGAAAAAGATCAAGTAGAAGGAGCAAATGAACAATACATTGTTCTTGCGTCTCCCCACCAATGTCCACAAATGATCAAAAGATAAACTTTACAAGTTCACAATTATCTCAAAATCACCTGCTCCCTTTTGAAGACCCATTAAAAATTCTCTGTACTGGGTCATTTCAGGTACAGCAAGTTCTCATTCATTCTTAAATAGAGTTGTGCGCCGACATCAGCCATCTCCTCTGTAATTAGGTGTTCCTGCTGCAGCGTCCGGACTGGAGAGCAGAAAATGTGCATCAAATCAGTAGAAGCTCTCCAGAGATCAATATGCCTTTCCCTGTTTCCTCAGTGTCTCATTCTCAGTTTCGCCCTGACAGAGTCCAGACATGTAGCTCATTCAATGGCTGGAGAAATTTGTATCAGTGTACAAATATGTAGAAATATTATTTTTATTAAAATATATCCATTTATAATTTTTATCAATTCTTCCTCTTTCTAAACTTGGAGCTGGAGCCAATCCGAGCCACTTAAAAGTGGGACACGCCCTGGTTTGATGGCCGACCAATCACAGAGCAGGACACACAATGACATTCGCACTCTCACTCACACTTGTGGGTAATTTTCCAGGCTTCAGTTCAGATGAACGCACTTTAAACTGTATCATTTAAGAAAATAATATCTATGAATATTATGTATTGTTACAAGCTTGATAAATATATATCCTGTATCGTTTCTTTGTTCTAAATCACGACATCTTAATTTTTATCGTTTTTTTTAGCTTTGAAGTTGGTGGCTACTGGTATTTTATCTCACTCTTTTACCACCAGTTTAAGAAGTGCATCTTGCTTTAATGCCCAGAATGCTTTTCTCCCCGTTGCCTAGAAATTAAAGAAGCCGCTTAGAATGTTAAGCTAAGGTCTTTATTGTTCAAAAGCCAAAACAATTTTATATTTGTGAGTTTAATTTTTCACAGAGGCGTTCACTGTGGCTACATTTGTACAAGCATTTGATTTTAAATGTACGATTTTTTCTCCTTGAAGTTAAGAATGTTGATGTGAAATCGAATTCCTAGAGTTTTGATTTACTGGTGTGTTTTTTTTTTAATCGCTGTCCGGTGATAGTCGTATTTCAGGGTCTTGGCGGTCAGAGGAGGGTCTGCGATGTGTGTTATGACAGCTCTGACCGGCTAATGGCCTTGTAAAGACGTTAGCTCTATTGATCAATGTCCTGAAAAATGTGTAAAACGAACCGTTAGCGGGACACACAGTTGGATGGTGTGTGAATATACAGAGCCAAGCCTTGTCTCGGGTGTTTGGTTTACAGCAGAAACACGGGCGGTTTTGCCAGCACTAGCTTTGGCCTGTTGCTGAGATGACAATCTGCTTCTATTGTGTGTTAATAAGCTGAATATCCACATTTTTTTTTAGTTCAGATTAAAATGCTCCTAAACTGTTATGGTATGTTTTTAACCGAACACTTTTAATAGCACCGTCCTTTTTAATTTCTTATCTTGCATTTTGTTTTCAACACTCGGCAGAATATAAATCAATGCAAATATTCCAACACTGGTTATTTTATATATTAAGAAAGTTTTAATCATTACTAGAAATATTTCAGATAATACAGCTGCTAAAAAACACACATACTGCACCAGACTGAAAGTAGATATTTATAGAAATATAACAATGTCACTTATATAAGTATTAATCTGCTCCCTTCCTAAAAAAACGACCAATCCACTACAGACCAAATAACTTGATTAAATCTATGGAATAACTTAATAAATCATATAAAATATTAAAGGTGTTAGGGCGATAAAGCTGAGATCCTTAAAAGACCATAACATGTGTTATAAACAAATAAATGAACAAATAGTTCACACATTCAAAATACTACACATATATATTAATTAATTATTTTTTATTATCATTTAGCTACTTGTGGTGGAAAAAGTGACCCTGCATCACTTGAAACTTCAAAGAGGAGACAATAGCATTTCTTTAGCATTATAGCAGCTATTTTCCGTTTTCTTGTGATCACGCGAACCCGGAGCAGTGGGCAGCATTAAGGTGTGGCACCCGGGGGGCATGTGGGGGTCAGTGTCTTGCCCAAGGACACTTCTTGATCCCGGGATTTAAACCTGCAACCTCTTGTACACAAAGTCCAATTCTCCAAACTTGGGAATAAACAGAACAGACCACTTCGTTGTATTAAATAATAAATAATTAAATAAATCATTAATTTCAATCATTAATGGCTCAAGTGCTGCTAGACTGACATTCTGATGTACGATAAGCAGATGATAATCTGACAGTCTGGTTCCTGCACCAGCCGATCCATCAGTGCACCAGCATCCATCACTTTTCGGGTACCTACACTAGCGTAGTTCCAATTTAGTGAAACAACAAAAGAAAATTTTGCAGAAATAACAATTGGCTGCTTAAATGGCAATTTTGAAACTGTAGGAAAAATCACGAGGGAACAGATGAAGACACGCTGGTTGCTATGGTGATGAGAGAGAGGATGTGAGTGGAGGAGAGAGCTGAATAAAGGTGACGAAGAAGAGGAGGAAGAGGAGAGCTGATTTGTATAATCTTGCTGAATCGGCAGTCTTCAAGATGACTAAAGAAATCTGAGAAATTCGATTGGAGGAATAATTGATACTGCAAGATGCTTGCGATTAATGAGCCACTTGACACGACTACAAGGAATTTTTTCTGTATTAAAAAAGATACGTGTAATAATCTCAACAATTACAGAATTCTTTCACTGTTCAATATACGTATAAGTATCTCAATATTTTAGTAGATTTGTACAAAACGAGCACAAAAATCCATATTTGGCCATTTTTGCAGTGATATTTTCTTCCTGCATTTTTTTTACTTGCATATATATGTAAGTTATTAATATTCAGTAATATATGTATTTATAATATGTAGTCATTCATACAAGATCATTCAAGATCAATAATAAATGTATGTATTTAAAACCTAAAAAAAGCAACTAATTTAATATTTTAACTACAGTTACCTACTGTTTCTATGCTATTATAGGAGAAGTTTAAGTGCACGGATTTGGATGTTATTGCAAAACATGTTGGAGCTTTGTTCTCTCTGCGAAAGCTTTGTTCTCTTCATGTTAAAGCGTCTCGGTAAAACTGTCTGCACAAGATTGAATGTAAATGAGATTTTCCTCCAGTGTTCTCTCGCTTCTGTTTAATTCTTTTCTTTCTCCTTTCCTTCTCGCAGGCCAATGACGCCTCAGGGAACACCTGGAACTGGCTTTACTTCATTCCCCTCATCATCATCGGCTCTTTCTTCATGCTCAACCTTGTTCTGGGGGTTCTGTCAGGGTAAGTCGAAATTCTGATGAAAGATGTGAATTACTGAATATAAATACTTTGGAAAAAGAAAGCCTGCTCTCTGTCCTGAAGAAAGGCATTGAGGATCTGAAATTCAGGGGAAGGTTATGGGAAATGCAACTAGTGTTTCTGACCTAAATTATAAACTGTGTTTTTCACACTAGAAGACGCACTTGAAATCTGTGCGGTTTATAATCTGGAAAAAATAGGGGATTTGTCACAAAATATTAGAAAGGAACCTAGTTTCTTATAATGCGGTGTGCTTAAGCAAGGTTTTGTGGCCAAGCGAAATGAAATTCAAAGGTTTTTGGGGAGCTCGATCTGCTCAGGTTTTTGACTTTCAGAGGGAAAACGTGTCTTCTCTCGATTGCTGAAGAATGAAGTATTCATGAGCTCAATCTGCAGTTAGATAGATAGATAGATAGATAGATAGTAGGTTGGTTGGTTGGTTGGACAGTTTGACAGACAGACAGGAATACAGGCTTTAAATGTTTAATGTTATTTCTCTGTTATTAACTGATCTTTTTGAGTTGATATTCACTGATAAATCTGTTTTAGCTTGTAAGAAAGGACATGATGTTGGTCATTGGGGTTCTGCATTTAAAATTCTGTTGTAGCTACAAGAATATGTTGCTGGTAAAGATGCAAATTTCCGATTTGATCCCTGAAGCCAGAAGAAGTTTACGCTCTCAGAACTCTTGCCATTTTTCTCTCACTGGTGTGTTTTCGTGCATGTGAAGTCATTGTGAAGCGTTCTGAAATGCTGTGCAGCCCCCAAAATATCACACTTTCAAAGGCTGTACAAACTCCTGAGGTGTGAAACGTCTGCACTCGGCGGGACGCAAAGGATGATGGGAGTTCAGCAGCAGATCTAATTAAGTAAAAGTGTTTCTCAAAGCTTTCAAACTGTGGATTCAACGGCTTCACTTTAAAGGTCAAAAGGAAAAATGCAAAGACTAAGATTATACTTATTTTACTTATGTACTTATATTTTTACTTATTTATACTTATTTATACTTATTTTGAGATTATACAGATTATTTCGAATGCATTGTTTTGAATTTATCAAGCCTCCCAGTTATCTTAACCAGCGTTGTGGAAGACCACAAGAAAGATCACATTCATTGACTTTCATTTTGTTGGTAGGGTTCCATTCATTCCCTTTTGTGAAGAGTTTGCATGTTTTTTGTGCAGTGGGTTTCCTCCGGGTCTTTGCTTTACTCCTACACTCCTAAATGAGTTCAACAGAGTTAAAGTCTGCTCAAATTGCTCACAGGTGTGAGTGAGAATGCTTGTGTGTGTGTGTCCTGCTCTGTGATTGGTGGGTATTTGTCCCGCCTCCCAGTCCAGAGTTGCTGGTATTGGCTTCAGCTCCCCGTGATCCTGAAATGGTAAAGAAGTTCAGAATATGGACGGATGTTTAAACAATCTTTGTTTTGAAAACTACAGTTATAAAATATACTTAAAAGGCTGTAATTGGGATGCAGTTTTGTAGTCCAGGGCTTACAGAGAGGTGGGCAGCTGGGTCTTCTCCACCGAACAAAAGGAGTCATAAAAAAGTCATTTCATCCCTCATTTCATCTCTCAAAGCTCCATCACTTCCACTGTGCGACTGCTGTTCTTCAAAAAATCACAACAATAAAGCGACAAACGAATATGTGACTTTAAGTTAGAAGAGCTTAGAAATTTCTATGAAAAACAGCCTGATTAAACAATAAAAGTATTTCTCATATATTATTCTGTAAGATAAATAGCAATTTTATATTTTGTATACATATACATTGGAGTGAGTGCATAACATTTTCATCCATTTGTTTTTTTTTAGTGTTTAGTATAGAACATTGTTAAGACACAACTTCCCAGTTTTATGATTGGTTTTCTTTTGAACATAGTTCTAAAAATGATGCAACATGTCCTTTTGTAGATTTAATACAATATAAAACACAATTATGCATGTATGTTGTATGCATGCAGTATGTTATGCACCATTTATTATGCATATAAAACACATAAAAAAGGCATATATGATATTCTTAACTCCCTCAACCATCTGAAATTGTCTATTTTACTGTACCAAGTTTAAACTAATATTCTGGTACTTTTGTTTAAAAGAGATAATTAAAGAGTTCTGTATACTGTAAATTTATGTAAACAAAACGTATTGCCAGCAGCAAAATTAGCATTTTACTTGCTTCGTTTTTTTTTACCACTCTCAACTTCACCCTCAATCCTCTGTAAATGTTTATTAAAATTTTCCTTTCCATTTTCATTTCAAATGCCTAACCCAGGTAATGCTGCACCCCCGGTTAAAGAGCAGAGGAAGTCCATCATCACGCTCTTCTAATTGGTGTGATAACACATGGCAGGTTGTGAGGGGGCAAAAAAAGAACTGTTTTTTTTTCTTTTTAGTGTTTTTTTTATAGCTCTGGTATGGAGGATGCTGTAACACTTATGAAAATGAATGGAGCTCATTTAATAAACAAGGCGAGGTGAATTATGGCTCTTACGGGCATTGCCTGGCCATTTCTGAGTAGCTCATTTTCTGAAGCTAACTATCTCATCAATCTGTCAAAGAGTTTCTCATTCTAATGAGTGAAGGATTTGACAGGCAGAGCATTGAGTCCTGTGTAATGTCACTCGAGAACATTTATAAAGCATTTAGTATTAATCGCTTTTACTAATTTGTGTTGTTCTCCTGCTCTAGAACTGCTTGTGTGCGTCATAAGCAAATGTCTGTAAAGCTAAAGGTTTATTCCAGCCTAGTGTTCGTTGTTGAATGCTTCAAAGGCCATTTGTATTTATTATATCATGATTATATTTAAATTGAAATCTTTATTTGAATTGAATACAGTATAATGAGACAGACGCTTGATCCTAAAGTCTTGAAACAAATACACACTTCTCTTTAGGTCTAATTTTTTTCTCTATGCTTTCGCTCACTTTGCAAGAAAAAACACAGAGGTGAACACACTCACCAAACTCGGTTTTATCAGTGATGAGGTGAAAAAGAAGAAAAAAATAACAAGTTGTCATTTTGAGCAGTTGTTGCTCCGGGACAACCTTTGAATGTGTAAAGTGGTTTTTTTTGTACTGTATTGTTAAACTCATTTGTATTATTGTATTTTGGATTTATATTATTTTGACTAAAATGTACTGTATTGTTTGGACTATAAAGTGCTCATAATATTTAAAAATATTCATTTTTATAATATTAATATAAGGCATCTTATATTAGAAAAAGTGAGTGTGTGTGTATGTGTGTGTGTGTGTAAATATAAATGTATGTGTGAAAAAAGACTAAGGAATTTCACATGTTCCGATTTTTCAAGATCAGCATTCACATGTTCTCCTACTACACATGTCTGTCTATGCAGTGCTTTAATGTACATTTAAATGTATGTGTGGTCATATTTCAGGGAGTTTGCGAAGGAGCGAGAGCGAGTGGAGAAAAGGCAGGAGTTCCTGAAGCTGCGAAGGCAACAGCAGATTGAGAGAGAACTGACCGGCTACCTGGAGTGGATCTGCAAGGCAGGTCTGTCAACTGTTCCTCACAGTCCTTGAAGTATTCACCCCTATTCACTGTTCACCTAAAGACACTCAGGCTGTTATTCCAGACTGTCAGATCTGGGTTGTCAGATCAGACTTGAGTAAAAGTACAGAGACCTTACTGTATAAATTCCTCCATTAAAAGTCACCAATTCCATGAAGACTTAAGTAAAAGTCGTATCCAACTTTTAAATAACTTACATATATAACTGAATTTTTATACTGAATTTAGGCTCAAAATAAAAACACCAAGAAATATGAAAAACAAGATATTTAATTATGAGGGTATTTTTCCTAATACAGTAGAGAAATTAATTTTAACACCTAAATGTTTCAAAATGGCA
Source organism: Paedocypris micromegethes (assembly GCA_028031935.1). Lineage (NCBI taxonomy): Eukaryota > Metazoa > Chordata > Actinopteri > Cypriniformes > Paedocypris > Paedocypris micromegethes. The sequence continues at coordinate 6,200,175 of CM051493.1, forward strand.
GGACAAAGTGCATTAAAAAGAACAAAACGTCAGTCTCACACAAGTGTAAAAAGTGCAACTGCTAATTCACGTGATTTAGCTGATTAACAGCATTCAGTACCTCCAGCATCCTGCAGATGGCGATATCACCTCGTCCGCCCAAGAAATGAACCGCTTGTCGCACACAATCACAATGTAACGAGTAACAGTAAATGTCCATTCAAATGTAGTGGAGTAAAGAGTACAGATACTGAATTAAAATATAGTCAAGTTGTGAGTAAAAATTGCTTATATTTTTGATTCTCAGTACAAGTAGAAAGCAGCCCAAAAAGTCAACTAATGAAGTCCATGTACTAAAGAACTTTACACCACAGTATGTTTGTCTATGCTGCAACCCTCAGGAAAACTCAACCTGTTGAATTCCCTCAAGCCTGCCATCACAGGACCGGTGTCTTGCTATGGTCGGCTGCGATCCAATCTGATGCATTTGTGCTTGTCTGTTGCTCAACATTTCCTCTTGCCAGCAGCTCCATGGCAACCGAATTGCCTTTTACTCGCCCCACTGACTGGTTCGTGCCCTCGGTCGAGCGATGACGGCCTGGATTGGCATGACTGCCTCTTTCCTCCGCAGATATATTTCTTATAAATCAGCAATATGACAGCTTTTTTGAGGGTTTTGTGAGTTAGTAAGATCTTTTTTGTTGATAAGGATGCTTTTCTGATGTAATCACTTTTCCAAATAGTCCAAATAATGGTATTGTTTTTATTAGGGATGCACCGATACCATTTTTTTTTTGGAAAATTAGTTTGTGCTTTAGTCATGTAATGAAAAAGAAAAAAAAAAAAAACAAGTGGCTAGTTTGGAATTAAGAACATGTATTTAAAATGAAAAGCATCCTGTATGCAACGTATTACAGAATAAATAATTATAGAAAATGTAAACAGTAACAGTGCAGCTCGAGTTTTTTGTTGTAAACTCTGCCGCTTTTGACAGCACAAGGGGAATTAATAAACATGTTTGCTCTTTTGTGCACAATATTTGAATAATCTAGTAACATGTTTCTCTCTCTTGCAAGAATTTGCTGCAGTGTGAGTTGTGTTGGTTTAGAAGCAAACTCTTTGTACTCGTCATTGTGTTGGGACTTACTTAAATTTCTTTAAACGTGTTAAACGCGGGAACCAAAAGCTGGAAAGCCGGACTTCCCATCATTACTGCAGAAGTGCTGGGGGCCGGGCTTTTGCGTGCGCCTCTGATTAACCCTTTATACACGGGTGACTTTTAACGAGTACGAGTACTTTAAAAATTGTGGTATCGAGTTCAATACCCGATAGCGGTATCGGTGCATCTTTTTTTTATATCTAGGCTTTTTACTTTTATATTTCATACTTGATTTTTCCAAGTCTATTCGGTGGATTAAGACGTTTTGGGTTACAGTACAATGTGCCAAATTACCCAAATAAAGTTGCAGTGTGTTGGAACGGATCTTCTCTGCTTCATAGAGCCTGTCAGAAGCACCAAGCCTGGAATTCCATTATGTTTTTCTAAAACAATTCGGTCTTTTTAGTAGCGTTTGTCGCATTTCTCTTGGCTGCACTGCTTTGGGCGCAAGTAATTGAATGTTAAATTTGAGTTTTTTTGTGGTGTTATGTCTTATCTAATTCTCCCAGGCCTTTCACAATCAGCAGAGCTGCTTAATGTAGCATGCAAAATTGAAACGATGGAAGTTTTTTCAACTGGATTTTCTTAACCACAGCAAATAGTTTTGGCTCAGAATTATGTCAGAATTTTTCCATCTTTTGGTTGCCTGACAATAGCTTCAAAGACAACATATCGATAGAATATAATATAATATCTTTATTTTTACTGTACATGTATACAATGTAATTTATATACACACAGTATGCCATGCAATTTAGAGCATCTCACTATTCAGTGCAAACATGAAAGACATGTTTACGATAATTGTAGCTTTGTTTGCTGAGCCCAAAAAAATCAACTCTACAAAATCGCATACTGATACAAAATGTAATGATAAAATGTAATGATGAAGTATATTGTAATAAAACAAATTATATCACAATACAATACAATACAATATTATCAGAGATAGATTTGCATAGAAGTTGTAGGAAATACGTATTGCACATTGAGAGTTGTTGCATGCAAACTATACTGTATTTATTAGCATACACGTTAGAGAAGTATGCAATATTGCACAGTGATTGATCACATTGGCACTTCCTGATGTTAGTAAATATGCCAGTTTAGGGTGGCAATGTCTTAGAGAAAAAAAACATCTTTATTTGTTTGGAGTAAATTGTTCTAATTATTATTAGAGATAAACATAGGAATTTTAATAATAAGATTTCAAGAACAAAATATTTTAAAATCTCAAACAAGTTAAGTAAGTGTCCCTTCCATCTGTGACTAGTTTAAGACTTGATATGATATAAGTTCCACAGTTTCAGCTTCACATACTGTAGAGACCATTATTTTCAATACTGTAAATCTCAAAGTGAGTTGAATGAATCCAGATTAAAAGATTCCGATTTATGTGTGGTAGTGAAAAACAAACAGTTAAGAACTGATTCAAAGTTTCACTGTAAATGTATTGTAACTGCAAAGAGCAACTTTTTTTTCAGAGGAAGTGATGCTTGCTGAGGAAGACAAAAATGCAGAAGAAAAGGAGGACAGCGCTTGGTACAAAAGGAAAGTCAACCCAGGTAAACTGATGAAAATTCCACCTAAAAATGTGCAATTTTTTAACTCTTAATATATTTACAGTGTTGAAGAGAGCAAAGAGAAGTAAAAATGACCTCATTAGTGCAGAGGAGGGAGAAGACCACTTCACTGATATTACCTCTGTTGGTGAGCTCTATTTCCTCTGTATACTGTAGTATACTGTAGTATACTGTAGTTAAAACGAGCACAAAGATTTTTCCATCATCCCTAGCACAGATAAATTACTTTTAGAATGAACGTTTATCATGTTAAGTAAAAGGATCGCAGCAAGACCGGAATTTTTTCCAGCAACCTTTTAATACAATGTAAAAAAAAAAGGTGTCTGTAAATTTACAGTAATATACAGCCAGCTGTGGTTTATTCCAACAACTATTTACTGTGAAAGTATCTCCAGCCTTTATACATATTTTTACATATTTAGAGAAATAAAATGTAGCACCTTAATATTTTTAAATGGCAGGACAAACGAGATTAAAAATAACAAAAAGTCAGTCTCAGTCAAACACAAATGTGTAAAAAAATTATTATTAACAATTATTTACTGTGAAAGTATCCCTAGCCTTTAATACATATTTTTTGCATCTTACTATTGTTTTTAATTCACGGCACAATTCTCAAGTTTACAAGTCTTCCTATGAAGCATGAGTGTCTGTGAAATTACAGTAATCTACTGCCAGATGTGGCAACAGCGGTATACTGTAAAATTATTCCCAACTTTTTTTTTGTTCTGTTTTTTGATGCAACTTTATTTTGTTTGTAAATTACAGCACAATACTCAAGCAAGTCTTCTCAAAAAAAAAAAAAAAAACAAGAACTTGCTGTAATACAGTTAAACAGTGATTTGCTGTAAACTATCCATGTGAGTTTACAGGGAGTTGTCCAGTATAACCAGGCCATGTTTCACTCTTCCTCCACAGCTCCGCAGGGATCTCCGTTCACCCGTACGAGTTTGAAAAGCAGCAAAAACGAAAGCTCGTCATACTTTCGGCGGAAAGAGAAGAGATTAAGGTTCTTCATCCGTCGCATGGTGAAGGCCCAGAGCTTTTACTGGTCTGTGCTGTGTATCGTGGGACTGAACACGCTGTGTGTGGCTATAGTCCACTACGACCAGCCTTTCTGGCTCACGTATGCACTGTGTAAGTACACTACATTATTATGTATAATCTGTAGATGATATGTGTTTAGTGTGATTTGTGGAATATCTATATTTAAATAATACTACCAATTAGCAGTTTTACATGCACTATTCCTTTCCCTAGCTAATCTGCATCCATAATTGTGCCTAAATGAGCCTAAAAATGAAAAACAATTGTTTTGCTTGTGATTCATACGTGTCATATTTAATGTTCTTTGGTCAGTTTTTTCATATTGTATCTTTTTTTAATGTAGCCAGCCATTAATGTTAGGATTTACTAATAAGTTGGTATTTACTTGCTAGCTAGCATGCATGCTAGTTGCTAGTAATGCTTTCTCTCTACGGACAGATTTGGCGGAGTTTGTCTTCCTGGGTCTGTTTCTAATAGAGATGAGCCTGAAGATGTACGGTCTTGGGCCCAGGACCTACTTTCACTCGTCATTTAACTGCTTTGACTTTGGGGTGAGTACCTTCGCTTTAGCTGCAAACCGTTTGCCTGTAGAGATGAGGATTCGGTTTTATTCGTTTCTGTTTGGAAAGAGCGATCAATGGAAGGTTGAGAGTTCTTTGCTTCTCCTTTTTTCACAGTTTCTAAAAAGCAGCTATTATTAGAGAAGCGGAACTTCCTGAAATATCATTTTAAAATGCACTATAGACTGAAATGAACATTTTTTATAATGTTATGTTGTATGTTATTTTTCGTGTTTTTTTTTT
>CM051493.1:6204767-6311231 GCA_028031935.1 Paedocypris micromegethes
TTTTTTTTTAAACATTTAGTGTTAATTTTTACATTTTCAGTTCTGTTTGTTTCATAAAATTGCTTTGAGACGAACAGCTACTGAGGAAAATAAAGCATGTGATTTATAAATAAAAGAACTTGAACACACACATACACGCACTTCAAGAAGAAGTACACTGGATGTATGGACATACATGAGTAATGGATGATGGTATATGCGTACTAATATCATTGTTTGTGTCTGTAAGGTGATTGTGGGGAGTATTTTTGAGGTGATCTGGGCCGCAGTTAAACCAGGAGCCTCCTTTGGCATCAGTGTGTTGCGAGCATTACGTTTGCTGAGAATATTTAAAGTCACCAAGTAAGAGATGAAACATTTTGAAACATATTTTGACTCATTGTATTTGTACATATTTTTACAATAAATGAAATGCACTTTCAAATGACCTACATTTGCATCTTTTTTCAAGATATTGGAATTCTTTGCGAAATCTTGTTGTTTCGCTGCTCAGCTCCATGAAGTCCATCATCAGTCTGTTGTTCCTGCTGTTCCTCTTCATAGTGGTGTTTGCTCTGCTCGGGATGCAGTTGTTTGGAGGACAGTAAGTGATGAGCAGTAGACTATATTATATATAAAAAATATGCAGTATATTCATGGAGGACTTTTATTTTACAAAAAATACTGTAAAACAAAACAAAAGCAAAAAGCCACCTGGGCAACTAAAGATGTCAACACATGCAAAAACTCACAACTCACAAAATGAACATTTTTAAAAATATCAAAAATAAATGGCAAGACAAAGCATGTACGTATATATAATAATATGTATTATATTACGTGTTATATTTAGCTGAAAGCCAAAGGGATATAAAGCAGTAACTGCATCCAACTGTCATGGGATTCCGACAGTTAAGATCCTGAGATAGTAGTTTATTCTTTCCAAATGCCAAGGATTTCTCTCCAAAGATCATTAATATTTTAAAGTCTAATTGAGCATATTTCTTTCAGTCTGAGTTAACCTGGCTGTAGTGCTTCTGTTTTATTTACTCCTCTGCCACATGCTTGACAGACAAGAGCAAGCGCATCCAGAACATACACCATTTCTCCTTTCATGAATTATTGATTTTACGCTGCAATAGCAGAATTGCCACCGCACACAATTCCCGTGCAGTAAATATCATCTCTGCTTTTTATTTGCTGTGTGTAACAAATAAACGTGGTAAAATGACTAAATATTGTTGAATGGATGAAACAATGTATTATTTTCAGGGATGATAACTGCTAGAATAAGCGAAGAAACTCGCTTTTGTTCGTAAAGTGACATCAGTTTTAGGTTTTTGCTGCTTTTGTGCCTTTCTGGTTCTTGCTTTCAGCTCTATCGCACATTAATATTTAGGACGTGGTGATCTGACTAATTCATAAAGACATTTTCTGTGTCTTCATGGGAGCATGAAGCATTGTCATGTCCAAAAAAAACTACACAATGTTACTTTCAACAATTTTTAAAATAATAAAAAAGGTCAGCAATTAAAATAATATAAAAACACTATGATTTATCGTTTGTCTTTGCAAAGCTATAATGGTGTGTGGCCTGAATGTGTTATGGTAAATTTAAGTGATTGAAATTTTAACCCTTTCTTGTAAAGCACATTGTATCTCTGGTGATACGTTTAAAACAATAAAAACTATTAATTTTCTATTTTTTTTAATAGAACTATCATGTTGAATCGAAAGAACATTTTTTTAAGCTTTCCTTCAGGGACTCCGCATTAAAGAGTTAAAGCTTTATTGTAATCCTGAATCATTATTAACTCCATGTCACTTTTTATTGTCTAGGTTTAATTTTGAAGACGAGACCCCGACTACCAACTTTGACACGTTTCCGGCAGCCATCTTGACCGTGTTTCAGGTAGTGAACATCTGGCTGTGTGTCGTTGAGGGAATATTTCTAGCACTTTCCCTGAGTGTTTTTGTGTTGACAGATCCTGACAGGAGAAGACTGGAATGCCGTGATGTATCATGGAATCGAATCCCAGGGAGGAGTGCGCAAAGGAATGTTCTGCTCTGTCTACTTCATAGTGCTCACGCTGTTTGGAAACTGTATCCTTCTCAACAACAAAATGTCAAGCAGTTTTTGTATTTCATTTTCAACTTCTCTTATCAAAAACTCACTTTTGCAAAAAATGTAAAGTTTTGCACAATTTTTTTCACTTTTGCAATTATAGGCTACATTCATTTGGTGTTCAAATGAAAAATTAAAAGTCACTGTGCGTTACATAATCACAATTGCAAATCCAGAGTGTGTATCCCGCCTCCGGCCCTAAGACGCTGAGATAGGCGCCAGCTCCCCGCGACCCTGTAAAGGATGAAGCGGTAGAAGATGACTGAATTGCAAATTGATTGCAATTTAAGAATATGCAATTTCTAAATCAATATACATAGTTTTATTCAGAAATCCCCACATGTATCAAGTTATGTTGAAGTTGAGCAGACAAAAGCTTATATACTAGAAGCTTGTATGGTATATACAGTAAGTGTTTTTTACATTATACAAATTCCATTAATAAAAAAATCGCAATGAATGAATCAATGAATGAATGAATGAATCAATCAATCAATCACATTTTTGGTTCTTTTGCAGACTGAATAGTTTTTTTTCTATTGTGTTAGACATCGGTGTGTGTTTAATCACCGTTTGCAACCACTCCAAACCAATTGTACTTTATTATATTTTTCATACATTTTTTTTTTCTCATTCCTCTAGATGCCCAAATGAACCCAGTCACAGTTATGATAAAGCTGAGCTAAAAAGCTGTCAGTTGTATTTTTTAATATTCATTGTTTTAGTGTGTGTTTTCTCAACTAATTCTTTTGTATTTATAATCTTGTATTCTTGTCCCTTTTCAACCCCGTTCAGGTTCAAGTTTATTTATATAGCACTTTTCTTAGTTCCAGACCAACACAAAGTCGCTATGCAGAATTCGGGAAAAATAGTCTTTAAAGAAAAATATGTCCATTATTCATCTGTGATTCCTTAAAACAACTACGATCAGACACTCTTCTGAACGTCTTCTTGGCGATCGCGGTGGATAACCTTGCCAATGCACAAGAGCTCACTAAGGTGGGCTTGCCACATTTCAGCTCCTCGCTTACAGTATCGTATACGACGCCACCTCGCTTGGGTTAAAGTGTGATGGCGGCGACAACTTTTATTGGTTTCATAAGACTGTCTGTAAGGAGTCTTTTCATCTGAATGATGTGAGCCCTGCTCAATAACTCAAGATAATGAAGCTTTCAACTTGCCCTGAGATTTACAGCTTCAAAATGGTACCAATGGTTTAAAACGATGAGTCCCCTGAGACATCAGCATCTTGATTTGTGGACGGCGGCGTTATTTGCCACGAGATGCAAATCCACACTCATCTATCATTCTATCTCCTCCCAGGATGAAGAGGAGCAGGAGGAAGCCATCAGTAAGAAACTAGCTCTGCAGAAAGCCAAGGAGGTAAAGGAGGTCAGCCCCATGTCGGCCGCTAACATTTCAATCACAGCGTAAGTCAGGGGGCTTTAACCTGAAGTTATTGCCTTTTTATTTCCACAAACCCTCTCGTACGGCTTCCATTGCTTTCCCTTCTTTCCTCACTGCCCTCAATGCTTCTCAAAGTGTTACGGACGTCTGGAACTTTTTGCATTCCATTCCTAATTTAGCACATTGCTGGATGTTTGAAGATTTGTTTAGGTGGTGGTCTTCATAAGTGTCTGTGAGCTCTCTGCACTAGCTAGTGTGCACTGGCCTAATGTGTTTGTTTTGTATGTAGGCGAGTTCTTATTTATTTGTTTTATATTTCTTTTAAATCTACATTTTTGTTTCTAATTTTTTATTGAAATATTTTTTTCTGTTTTAATTTAAAACTGTTTTTTTTTCTGTCGGTTTAGCATTCTGTGTATGTTCGGAGTTTATCGTATTTTTGCAACTATAAAGCTCAAAGAATTATAAAGTGTGTTGGATTATAATGTGCACTCGATTATAAGATGCACTGCTAGTAAACATCTGTTTTTGTATACTTTTTTTACTTGTAAGGAGCACATTTTTAGAATTATAAGGCTTATCGTTGGTTTTTACATTTTTTTAGGATTTTAAGTGTAGTTTGAACATTATTGTTTATGCTGTTTCCCATTAGATGGGTAGAAATCTGCTTTCTAGAAATTCTACATGGCCACTCCACCACCAGAGATTCTCTTTTACACATTTCTTTCTCAGCTTTCTTAGTCAGAAAACATTCACAGTGGTATAGATTAGATACCAGGACTCATTACACAAACACACACACGCACACACACACACACACACACACACACACACACACACCCACACACACACACACACACAGACTCTTAATCAAATCCCCAAAGGCTAGAGATGATAAATGATAAAAGCAATTAGTTTTTTGTTTGGCCTTTTTATGACATAAATGAAAAATGAATTATGTACACAAGCTCGTGTTCTTCCTGCCATGTCTGTCTGCCTTCCACAGAACCACACACACACACACACACACACACACACACACACACACACACACACACACACACACACACACACACACACACACACACACAAACTAGCTATATATAGATATATAGATAGGTCCTTGCTATATATAGATGATTTTGGTATTTCTAATAATAAGCAAAATACCGTCACAAGCAAAAAGTAGAAACGTAAAAAAAGATGTTCTAATAATAATAATAGATTATGTTTTTAGTGCTGACAATAGAAGTAACTACGTGTCCATTTAAACAATTTTCAAGAGTTCAGGAAGGAGGACGTCTTCACTTTCTTTATTTTGCTTTGTTTCACTTCACTTCTTTTTACTCTACTTTTTACTTTACATGACTTTAGTTTACTTTAGTCACTTGGCAGTCACATTTATGCAAAGGGAATTGCTGAATGAGGAACATTAGAAGTAAAAAAAAAACAAATGCCAGTCACGGCTGTCGCTAAACACACACGCACACACACATACACACACGCGCACACACACACACCCACACACACACACACACACACACACACACACACACACACACCATCATGCTTAATCAAGGACAATCCACACACAATATCCAGCATTATTCTTTTTTCCCCTCGTTCTTCTTTCCACCGTCTGTTCTTTTTCTGTACTTTTTCTTGTGTAGTGTTCTTTGTTCTCTGTTTTCTGGTGCGTTGTGGGGACTCTTGCCGTCTGTGTGTTCTTCTCTATGTTTCACTGTGTGCTGTATGTGTTATAGGAGTTATGTCTGCTCACCTGCACATCACTACCTGAGGTAATGGTACCGTACGGAGCATCACTAAACTCAGAAACTCATCCGATACTCACAGCATTGTGTGTTTGACCATTCACGTGCACTTGTCCTCTCATATTCGCCATGTTGTGTGACCACTAAATGATCCTACAAAGTGTTAAAAAATTGCACAATTCTCAAATCTTCTGATAGTTTTAGTTGCATCTCGCAGGTGTAAAGGCAGAAAAGATGAAATATTCATCTAGAATAAGGTGTGTTTTTATGCCAACTAATTCAATTATTATTATTATTATTATTATTGCTATTATTGTTAATAATATTATCATCATCATCTTTTTTTAAGAGATATACCGATTGACTGAATTCATCCTTTCATGGTGTTGTGTTCTTGCCATGGAACTGGAGCTCTTGTCTCCTGTCAAAGTCTCAGGACATGTTGTTGTTGTTGTTGTTGTTGTTGTTGTTGCTCATCACCTGTCTTCACGTCTGCTACACAGACCACCACTGTCTGCTGGGGTTGTGCTCAGAATAAAGTATCAAAATGCATTTTTCTTTGGTTAATGTTTCCCACCATAATTCATGGTACAGACTCATAGAAGTAGTTCAAGTTTTTTGAATGATTTTTTAAAATGTTTTTTTGTTAATATTATTGCATATATACTTGTAGATATTTCCTGGAAGAAGCTGTATTCATAAATACGACATTTTGTTTAATTCAAGTTAATTCCAAAATCTTTCAGTGCATCTAAAATCAAACCATAATCCAATGAATCCATTGAAACACATGAATGCTAAAATTTCAAAATAACATTAAATTAGGTTTAGCTACACTTATATACGTATACACTTTACTTTTATATATATTGTATACCCTTTACTTCACAATTTAATTTTGAACTTCAAAATAACATTAACATACTAGCATTTGGTAGAATGTTCCTCATTTGTATGTTCAGCTTTAATGGGTTTTTACTCATATTAATTGAATATTTGCAATTTGTCCAACATTTTTCAATGATTTCTCCCGGTACAGTGAAAGTCAATGCACATTTCTAATAATCATAGATTTGAAATATAGGATGAGCGAAGCATGATCACCGCTCACCTTCTTACCATGGCATCCATAAAGACCTTCTTTTATCATTTATAGATATATTTCTTCCATAGCTGCGTTTTTTAATGAATTAAATATATATTTTGTATACCGACATACATTTATTTGAAACTCTCCTGCAGTCGCATTTCAGCACCTTAAATAAAAGTGTTAAAAGGAGGGACGAACATGGATGAAAACACCAGCATCACATCTGTCAAATTTAACAGGATTGACCAAATGCTGACGGACATTTTCTGTGCTTTCCTGTAGTAAGGAGCAGCATCGCTCCCTGAAAATGATGTCGGTGTGGGAGCAGCGCACCAACCAGATACGGAGACACAAGCTGGCCAGCAGCGAGGCCTTGTACGAAGAAGAGCTCAATCCCCGTCTGACTTCCAACCTCCACCTTCGCTCCGACATCAAATCCCACCTGGACAGGCCTCTGGTGGTGGAGCCTCGCTGTGACATTCCCATCAACCCTCCCCGGGACTGGGAAAAGCCCCACGAGGCGGGAATGCCAGAAGAAGCTGACCCGTCTTTCCCGGGACCCCCGCCGTCCCACCCGCCTCGCAAACATCACCGCCAAAGACTCTCCAACGAGGAGAACAACGAAGATCCAGGGCTGGTGAAGGACGGACGCCATCATGTGCATCACAGTCGCAGCAAAGAGCATGATGGAACCAAGTGTAAGGAGGTGAAGAACGACAGGAGCAGGAGCAGAGAAGGAGGCCGCAGACATCACCACCAGAGCTCTGCGGATGAGGGGACGGCTGGAGGCGGGAGAGAACATCGACACCATCACTCCCATAGACACAACCGGGAGGGGAATGGAGAGGTCAGCGCCGGGGGGAGAAGTGAAAGGCGCTCCAGGCTTAAGGAAGGAGCACAGAATGGAGAAAGATGCTCCAGGGGGGAAAACGGAGGGAGGAGGCGACACAGGCCCAGGAATGGGAAAGCTCAGTCCACCTTTGATGGTGAAGAACTGATCGGGGATGGAGAGAAAACAGGCGGAAAGCCGCACAGGTAGAAAACTTTATTAATTTTTTTTGCTTTATTATTTCAAATTTACTACAAGATTCAGAACAATAACCAGTTAGCTGTGGAAACAAACAACAATTAATATAAAAAAAGTTACTGATGTTTGTTTAGCAATACAATTTTTTTTAAATAAAAAGTTTTTTTTTTTTTTTATACATCTAACACTATTTTCAATAGTAAAATTTGAACAATTTTAACATGAACAAAACGTTGATTTTGATGGAAAATATCACATATACACATTTTTATATTTATTTTTTTCATTTTATTATACATATTTTTTGGTCATAATTGGTCAGACGTATATGCCAATTAATGTCAAAGTAAGGTAATTTACAGTTTACAACTAAAACATTTATTTGAAATACTTTTTTTATTTTAATGAAATATTATTTTATTAGAAAAAAAAAGCAATTATAAGCAAACTTATACAATTTTAACACTGTACACGTATGGTTTACGTATTTATCATCATTATTTATCATTTGATCTCTTTTAACCATTAAGAGTTTTTTCCATATGTCTTTACTGTAGTTCATGCCTTTGAATTCATAATATTAATAAATAATAACTAATTGAAATGTTACATTATAACATTAAAATTAATAAATGAAATTATGATAATTGAATTTATAACAATTAAAATTAAGAGCAAATGCAAATGTAACATTTTAAACATATTCCTTATTGTATCAGCTACAATCTACAGTATGTAGAATCAATACTACCAACTGCTTGGAAAAGTATTCAAATGATTCGGGAACACTCGTGAACTCAATGCACTTTTATTATGTAAAAAGGCCAACATGCATATTCCACACAATCCCCCAGGCACATGGACGTGGGAGGAGAGCCACTGCCATCCGTGGGGAACAGATGGGGTCCTGAGAAGCCAGAAGACTCCGACAACAAGCGGAACTTCAGTCACACTGGAGGCCTGAGCACCAGCATCCCTGTGACCCTCACATCTCCACCCGGAGAGACCACCCTCATCCCCAGTCAGTCCCTTCTCAAGAGTTTGGTTATAAGAGTGTAGCAGAAATGAGTGTCTGGGTTTGTGGCTTTCAGTGAACAGCATAGACAGTGAAACGATGCCCATGACGGAGAAAAACTTGGAAGATCTCAACCAGAGCAGCCCTCGTCCCATCCTTCCCTTCAGCTCTATGTTCGTCTTCAGCTCCACCAATCCGTGAGTTTAGAGACCGCTCAGAAATGCTACCTGATCTATCTGTTCATCCATCCATTAATCAATCTATCCTTCCATCTGTCGTCGGTCCGTCCATCCCCCTGTCCATTTGTTGGTCTGTCTGCTTGTCTGTATATATCTTTTCTATCTATCTATCTATCTATCTATCTATCTATCTATCTATCTATCTATCTATCTATCTATCTATCTATCTATCTATCTATCTATCTATCTATCAGTGTTTGTGTGTCCGTCCTCCGTGTTTTCATCAATCCATCCATCCATCTATCCATCTGTTCATCAATCTATCTTTATTTCTTTCTGTCTCTCTGTCTGCCTGTATATCTATCTGATTCATCCATCCATTCTCATTCATCTGTCTGTCTGTCTGTCTGCCTATTCTATCTCCATTCATTCAGTCATCCATACATCCATCCGTCTGTCTGTCTATACTTTCTCCATCCATCCAGTCATCCATCCATCCATCCACCTATCCATCCTTCCATCTATCCTTCCATACATCCATTTATCCATCCATCCATCCATTCATCTATCTGTCTGTCTGTTTGTCTGCCTGTCTATCCTATCTCCATCCATCCAGTAATCCATGCATCTATCTTTCTTTTTTCTGTGTGTCTGTCTGCTCATCCATCTATCCATCTAACCTTCCATCCACCAACCCTCCCATCCATCCATCCATTCGTCCATCCGTCTTTTTGTTTGTCTTTGTCTGTCTGTCTATCCATTCACCCTGTCTCCATGCATTTATTAATCTATCTCTGCTTTCTGGGATATGTGAAAAGTGTCTTGGTTTGCAGAGTAAGACGTCTGTGCCACTACGTCGTGAGTTTGCGCTACTTTGAGATGTGCATCCTGGTGGTCATCGCCATGAGCAGCATAGCACTGGCTGCTGAAGACCCCGTCCAGGCCAATGCCCCCCGTAATAATGTAAGCTGTCAGAACCATTTCAGTCTTGACCCAGCTGAACTTTAAATATGATCCATCTTGTGCTTAGGTGCTGAAGTATTTGGATTACGTCTTCACCGGTGTTTTCACTTTCGAGATGGTCATCAAGGTGTGTGAAAACATTTGTACAGTAGAAATGTACGTTTGAAGTCGTAGTGAAATCATTTCTGTTTTGGCAAAAAAAAATCTATTTATTTTAATGGTAAAGAATCCGGTGATTTGTTTTGGATTAACGTTTTAAGCACTACGCTAGCACAATGGGTTTCCCTCTAGCTCCTCTTGAACATGAAACGGAAAAAGCTGTAAAAATTGATGTATGAGCTTTTAAAACGATTCCCAGTGACAATGTTCCCGGTAAAGAATATTTCCCAGTAGCTCAGTTTGTAGAGTGCTGTGGGTAAGCAGGAAATTGTGAATTTGTGAAAAAAATTGATAAGTGTCTGATAAAGGACTGTAAAGTAACGTGAATGAATCCTATGTAAACAAAAGAGTAATTTGTCTGGTACAGTACTAAAATAGAGCATTTCATTTTGGGTATTTGTTTAACCAATAACTGGTTAAAATCTTTAGTCATTCTCTCATCTCAAAGATATTTGTTCCTCCAAATTTCTCTGTAATTCTCAGAAGAATTGCATTTTTGCTCATGCTTGTGCTTTTTATCAATGTCAGTACATATATAGTGATCTCTTCTCTAAAACTTCCAGAGTGTAAATTGAGAAGCAGGTAATGGTGCAACTGGTTTCTTGAGAGGAATTGACTGTTTATTAAGTTTTCTTTTTGACCGTTTTTTCCTCTGTGGCCAGATGGTGGATCTGGGTTTGTTGCTCCATCCTGGTGCTTACTTCAGAGACCTGTGGAATATACTGGACTTCATCGTGGTCAGCGGTGCACTGGTGGCATTCGCCTTTTCGTAAGTTCCTCTTCCCTTTTTATGCTTCCTACATTTTGATATCTCATACAGATCTGGATTTTACATGCGCTGTGGGTGATGATGATATGATAATAATCTTCCATCCCTCTATTAGAGGTGCAGTGATGCTGATCAGTTATTATAATTCCTCATTGCAGTGGTTTTGAGAGGTGCATTTTGAAAGGCTTCTCGTTGTTTGTGTGAGATGCAGTGATGGAGTCTTCTGATGTGATGCTCATCTGCCTCTGCTGAGCTTGTGCTTGTAGAACCAGGATTATGACAATTTTAATATACGTTGAGAATCTTGAGATGTTTACAATTTCAATATACGTTGAGAGTACAGTGTTTGATTTTTTTCAGCAGTACAGTACACTGAGCACTATAATTATTATCTTGATGATTTATGCAATTTTTTGGTCTCTGTGCATGTATACAAACAAATATTTTACTATATACTGCACTGGAAGAAAACAGTACTATATATTGTATTTACGCAATTATAAATTAAAAAAAAAATCTAACTTTAAAACTAATTTTGGCTAATTACAGTACTTCGTTATCTTCTTTTAACAAACCTCCCAGAGAGACACAGCTCACCGCTGCATAAAGACAAAGTATTTCCATTTATTTATGTTTGCTCCTGACATGAAACATTGAAAAATTAAGCTCATTTTATCTACGTGTTTTTTTTTATGTATTTGCAATGAAGCATCCCCAATGTTTTTTAGCTTATAAAAAGAAATGAGTGCATATATTTGCGTAAATACAATATATGTTGCTAACTCTGATTTTTACACTCACACATATTTATGTACACTGTACAATATGTATCAATATGTATTTTTGTATGTTAATGCTAATATACTTGCATTTATTTATTGTGTGTATGTATGTACAGTATGTTTGTATACAGTATATGCGTGTGTGTGTGTTCAAATATCTGATCATGTGGACTGAAACTGGATATCTGTTTTAACTACTGGATGGTTCTGCTTTTTGCATAAAAATAAGTGAAGTGCTGTTTTGTCACTTCTCCTATTATATCGGTTGGTAGTTATGTGTGTGTGTGTGTGTGTGTGTGTGTGTGTGTGTGTGTGTGCGTGTGTGTGTGTGTGTGTGTGTGTGTGTGTGTGTGTGTGTAGTGTTGTCCTGTGTTGTCATGTCTAAGTGTGTGTGTATTGATGTGCTGTCACTGACTCTCCTCTCTTCCTTTCTCTCTCTGGGCCGGAAATCACTTGAAGGAGCTTCATGGGGTAACGCCTTATCTCTCTGTTTCTCCATGTCGGTCTTTCTCTTTCACTCTTCATTTTTCTGTCCATCACGTGTGAGTCGGAAAACGCCTATAGGCGAGCATCGAGGCATGAGAAATTCACAGTGTTTCAGCCATAATCTATCGTTCAGCATCACTTGCACTTTCTCTGCCTCCGAGCCGGATCCTCTTTTCCGTGTCATTTAACTCAAAGCTGTTTGGTATAATAGCCGGTTCCATATGGAATATGGAGATTTCTTTACAATCCCAAGAGACAGAAACAATCTGTTCATCTGTCATTCCTCGTCACCTATCAGAAAGTGACACACTATGATCAATAGCTTCACTTGGATTTACTTTAGATGCAGAGGTGTAACGAGTACCTGAAAACAATACTTGAGTAAAGGTACTTATAAATCACTCCATTGCAAGTTACCAATTCCAAGAAGACTTGAATAAAAGTTGTAAAGTTTCCAAATTGAAAACAACTTAAGTATTTTACTTGTACTGAAATTATGCTCAAGAAACACCAAGAAATGTGAAAAACAAGAAACTTTTTATGAGGTTTTATTTCCCAATATAGAAATTAATTTTAACACCTCAATGTTTCAAAATGGCAAAAAAAAAAAAAAAATGTCAGTCTTAGTCAAACTCAAATTTGCAAAAAAGGGCATCCGCTAATTCACATTAGCGTGATTTAGCGCATAAATAGTATCCAGTACTTCAGCATCCTGCCGATGGCGATATCACCATGTCCGCCCAAGAAGCTAACCGCGATAGAAAAATGTAACAATATAACGAGTGACATTAGTGTTCATTCAAATGTAGTGGAGTAAAGAGTACAGATACTCAATCAAAAATGTAGTCAAGTAGAGAGTAAAAGTTGCTTATCTTTTGATACTCAGTAGCCAAAAAAATAATCGGGTAGCAAAGTTCATTTACTCAAGTACTTTACACCTCTGTTCAGGTGTCACAGTGGCATTACGCTGATGTGCTACGCATGACGTGAACATTCACATGCTGGTTCTTCTGCATGATGATGTGATTGGTCTGCTGTTTGAGAGTGATGATTGGACGGTTTGTACTCTTAACTGGTCTGTTAATGTTACTGTGAACTGGAGATCGCAGTCATTGTTGGTGTGAAGAAGTGCAGAAGACAATTATGAATGTGATATCGGTTGGAAACGTTTTTTTTTTAAACGCTTTTTTAATATACACAGCAAAGACTTTGATTCAAGATTCAAAGAACTTTATCGATGCTAGATTTGTGAAGTTTTATTTTCCGCGTGTTAGTCCATGGCCTCAATCTATGTGTGTTACCAAGCAACACACGAGGAAGAACCGAGTTTGTGAGTGTAATGGTGTTGTGAGTTGTGAAAATGCCACGATGGTAATTTTTTTATCAGGACTTTTTGCACATGTCACTACTATTATAAAACGAACAAGAAAGCTGCATAAAAGGCATTAGAATAACGTTCATAATAAGTGAGAGGCTGTGTTGTGATTGAGAACATGCTTAGATTTGCACATCTTTTTATTATTACTGCAGTTTTTCACAGTTTATTCGTTTTATGTCTGTGCATAATCAAATCATGCAGACTCGGGACAATTTCTTCACTTGTGATTTTTTTTTTCACTCCAAACCAATGACTTTTATTTTGCCTTTTATACAGTCATATATTATTTTTTTCATCTGTACAATGGAATGTATAGCAATTTAAAATGTCGTTTAAATGTAAACGGATCATGTATGACATGCTCTTCCTGTCCTCGGCGTGTCATAATGCTTTGCCTTTTTTGCTTTGTGTTCTTCTCATTTATTAGACAACAACAAAGTGTAAACAGGTGGGGAATCCAGAATAATCTCTTTTCTTTTCTGATGAACATCGCTCATTTTCCCGAATAGGCTGGATGATGTTTCTCACTGTAACTGTACACGTGGTTTCACAGTCTCTGGATGGAGCTTCTAAAACATCTCTGGTAGCTTCCGTCTGAACTCCGAATGTCTTGGTGAAGCACATCTGGATTATTTCGTATTTGAAACGAGTTCAGAGGAAGATCTCAGAGTTTTTAGAGAACTACATGACACTAAATGCATGCTACACTAACGTGCATCAGGAGGCATGGGTGAAGTTGCACGACCTTCAACGACCTTTTTGGGCCAAAGGAGTGACTTCACCATGCTGGAAGATCTCTGCTGACTGGATGTTAGTCCAACGGGACTATTTATAAAGACAGATACTAAATCGATAAAGAGAAAAAAAAATTCTAATGTAACACATTTTAGTAGGCCTTAATTCTGAACTGAAATACGAGATTTCCTTATTTTTAACTTTGGTTTTAAATCCTTTGTCTGCCAAAGCCATCTCTGATATTGACTTTTATTTTAAAAATATATTTTAATAAGGTGCGTCATGACTTTTGAGATATTTAGTTGTTTTCTGATTCAGTGTTACACTAGAAGAACCAAACAGTTTTTTGTCTAACTCAGCCAACAGAGATCAGAAAGCTCAAATCACCTGGCAAACATATTAAAAAGTGTTAATATTGCTCTTTTAAGCTTTATTTCTATAAGTGATTTGTAATCTGATCTTTAAATGTCATATTAATTTAGATTGCATATTTGACTAATATTATCATTTAAATCTTAATTTTTCGATCTTGTATTTGTTATCTTAATAATACAAAAATGATCATATTTCAGTTTCTATTATGGTTAATTTTTTTCAGGGTTTCAGCTTATCCCAACTTGAAGGGTATTTTTATTCTAGAAAAATCAAAAATCTAAAAATGGCCACCAGATGCAAACTTGTTATTAGCCAGAAGGGGAAACTATAGACTTAAAATCTGTAATATTAAACTGTGGTTGCACTGCAGTTGAGAAAACACACAAAAATGACCAAAACTGTACTAAGACAGAAAACATCTTAACATTATTTACAATTTAAACAAGACCTGAAATGAAAAGTCCAAATCTAGATCCTACTGTCACCATACAGATAGCTTAGCATTAGCTCAGCGTTAGCATAGCATTATATTAGCGTTATCTTAGCTTTAGCTTAACTTCATCTGATGGACTCACACCCAAAATAGTGGAATAACTAACAAAGCAATCAAGGTTTAAAAGTGACATTCATGAAGAAAAACTCAAGTGAGAAGAAGATGGGTGAGACAACTAAACCAGCAAAAGAAAATATTAACAAGGTGGCAGGGGAAACTCAAGACGTGTGCTTCACACAAAACATACACTGTCAAAATGCAAGTTCACCTAATTCCTAAGAGAACTGGAATCTGACAGAACTTGCCGTGACTTTATAAGATATTGTAATCTCGGCGGTTATGATTTGAGTATTCAGAAGCTATAAAGCATGAATAATCTCAGCCCAGAGCTGCTCTTTTCATGGTAAACCACTGTGTCCTTTGAATGGCATTTTATTTCCTCCCGTTCATGAACACATAAAATGCATTCAAATGTTTGCAGTCGTTTAATCAAAGTGGCACGTGTGAATAACGTCAGCATAGAAACACACGCATAGAAACGCTACAAGCTCTTGAAAAGAAACGGGTCCTGTCTCAGGGTCCGGTTTCTTTGTTGGTGGTCTGTGGTTCTGGTCCGGTGGTGGATTTGGGATCAATCTTTGTTGCTTTTCCTATTCGTGCATGACGAAGGGCAAATGTCATCTCTCGTTTAAATACACCACTTTTTCCTCAGAAAATCAGTAGAGCCTGCATGCGAAAGGGTGATTTACACTTCCGTCAAAGCATGTGCTTTCCATTAATGATCACCATTCCATTCTGCTAGCAAAGGTCCATGTGTCTATAATATCTATAACACCAACATATATGAGATGTGTGTATTGAGTTGATCTGTGAAGAGGTGAGTATGTATAGATTAGTTTATGTTCATGTCTCATTATTAACCCATCAGATAGTTCCAGCACATGTTGACGTTTCTCTACATTTCTCACATGTTCTTTGACCTGCACAGAGGAACCAAGGGGAAAGACATCAGCACGATCAAGTCGCTCCGGGTGCTGCGGGTTTTACGGCCTCTGAAGACCATCAAACGCCTACCAAAGCTGAAGGTATGTAATCACTTTATAGACAAAGTACAGAAACCCAAATGATGTAGTGTAGTTTCCTTCAAGAAATGTGTTTATTTTACATTCGTGGTCATTTTAACGGCCTGCTTGACCTGTAGTGACCCCCGTCTACAAATCTTCAGTAATTGTTGTAATAGAATGACATCATCTGTTGTTATTGATCATTGTGCTTTGTGCTGATCAATACTTTGTGTTTTTTTTTCCAGGCTGTGTTTGACTGTGTGGTGAACTCACTGAAAAACGTCTTGAACATCCTCATCGTCTACGTGCTGTTCATGTTCATCTTCGCTGTCATTGCTGTGCAGCTCTTCAAGGGCAAGTTTTTCTACTGCACAGATGAGTCCAAAGGCTTGGAGAAGGACTGCAGGTAATGTGGCATTGCATTAAAATAAGGAGTGGTTGTTGTTTTTGCTTATTTTTGCACTTTTGGCGCCCCCTGCAGGCGTGTAGCTGCAACATGTTTCCTTCAGATAGAGAAGTCTGATTGAAGAGGTGTTTTTTGGGTGAAGAAAGGGACTTTGACCTTCAGAGTCTTGCAAAATTGTTCTCTGAAAACATTTTGTATCTTTTTGCTTGTGTTTGTTCCCTCAGAGGGCTATTTTTGGACTACGACAGTGATGAAGTGGCTGCCCAGCCACGAGTTTGGAGGAAGTATGAGTTCCACTATGACAACGTGCTTTGGGCGTTTCTCACTCTTTTCACCGTTTCGACCGGGGAGGGTTGGCCTACGTAAGTCGTGCGAAACTCTAAATGTCCACGTATGGTTGTGAAATCCACCGAACCGGGATTTAAACCTGCAACACTTTGGTGAAAGATCCACCCCACCACTGCCGCTGCCAAATAGATTATGTAATATATTTTTTTTAATAAACAATTCGGAAAAACATAGTACATTTGAATTAGAAATCTATATACTGTAAACTCATACATGAATGGTAGTCAATAACATGTGTATAACCAACATCCTGTTATTTTTTTCTGTATGAGATTAAGTCTCAGAAGAACAAAGTATTAAATCTTCAAATGCTCCTGTTCTCTTATAATAATAATAATAATAATAATAATATTAATAATAATAATAATAATAATAATAATAATAATAATAATAACAAAAGCAGCAACAACAGCAATATGTAGTGTTGATGATAATAATAACAACAATTTATATTAATAATAAATCATTTATAAATGTCTCGCTACATATTTTGAACAATTAATGATTATTTCCCGTATACATTGCCACCTAATATTGCTGTGTGAATGTATTATCATCATGTTATTCATTGAAATGTGGTTTTATTGTAAAAGTCCATGTCATTTCCCAGGGTTTTGAAACACTCTGTTGATGCGACGTTCGAGGAAGAAGGTCCCAGTCCAGGATATCGCATCGAAATGTCCATCTTCTATGTGGTCTACTTTGTGGTCTTCCCCTTCTTCTTTGTCAACATTTTTGTGGCTTTAATCATCATCACTTTCCAGGAACAGGGTGATAAGGCCATGTCGGAGTGTAGTCTGGAGAAGAACGAGGTACGAATACGAGCAATATTAAGCTATTAATGTAATTGGATCTATTACTTTTGTTTGGAATTTGAAATAATTGAATGATTTATTCCTCATATTGATGTTTTTTTTCATATACATACATTTGACTGCTGTTGTGACATGCAATTTCCCCGCTGTGGGACAATTTTCCAACAGCTTTTTCAATTTCAATTTTCATTTAATTCAATTCAATTAGACTTAGAGAAAAGTTGTGATTGCAAAAAGCCTCTTTGGAAAAACAGAGATGGACAGCGGTGCTTAGCAAATCCATCACGGTATTATTCCTGGTTTAATCATACTTTTGACGTTTTTTCTTTCTTTCAGAGAGCTTGTATAGACTTTGCCATCAATGCCAAGCCGCTGACCCGCTACATGCCGCAGAACCAAGAGTCCTTCCAGTATCGCTTGTGGAAGTTTGTGGTGTCTCCGCCGTTTGAGTATTCCATTATGATCATGATCGCGCTCAACACCGTTGTACTCATGATGAAGGTCAGTCACATTACACGCTCTGTAGAGTCTAAATGCAGATGGATTTACATCATTTTTTTACTCATATTTTAGATTAGATTAGATTAGATTAGATTCAACTTTATTGTCATTACACATGTACAGGTACAAGGCAACGAAATGCAGTTTATGTCTAACCAGAAGTGCTATAGTAGTAAGTGCTGAATATCGGTTTCAAGCTAAAATATACAGAATGTACATGTGCAGAGACGTGAATTAAAAGCTATGAACAGAGACTATATTTACAGATACTATGAGCCATCTATGCAGGAATAGATATAAATCTTATTTACAGATGCATGAGCAGAATTTACACTGTATACACAGACTATATACACTGTTTAAGAATTTACACGAGTATGTACAGGCTAGTGCAATGGATTGTGCAGATGCTGATTAATAGTGCAGTGGTTGAGAGGACAGGGCAGGTAGGGATGTGCAAAGCAGTCAGTGGGGCACAGAGTTCAGTAGAGAGACAACTCTGGGGAAAAAGCTGTTCCTGAGTCTGCTAGTCCTTGTGCGTGGAAGTCTGAAGCGCCTGCCTGAAGGCAGGAGAGAAAACAGTTCATGGGCAGGGTGAGAGGAGTCCTTCGGAATGCTGCGTGCTCGACGTAGGCAGCGTTTCTTCCGGATGTCCTCAATGGCTGGAAGTGAAGTCCCAGTGAAGCGTTGAGCAGTTTTCACTACTCGCTGCAGTGCCTTACGCTCCGCAGCAGAGCAGCTCCCGAACCAGGATGTGACACAGTTGGTCAGGATGCTCTCCACTGTGCAGCGGTAGAAGTTCCCCAGGAGAGAGGCGTGAATATGGTTTTTCTTGAGAGCTCTCAGGAAAAACAGGCGCTGATGAGCCTTCTTGATTAGGCTGGCGGTGTTAGTGGACCAGGACAGGTCCTCTGAAATGTGGGTCCCTAGGAACTTGAAGGACGAGACACCCCTCGACGTCCATCCCGTTAATGTGGATGGGATCATGTGAGCCTCTTTTCTCCTTCCTAAAGTCCACGATGAGCTCCTTGGTCTTGCTGGTGTTCAGGAGCAGATTATTATACGTGCACCAGGTGGCCAGATGCTGGACCTCCTCCCTGTAGGCAGACTCATCGTTGTTCTGGATGAGGCCAATCACTGTGGTATCGTCTGCAAACTTAATGATGGAATTACAGCCATGTATGGGCTTGCAGTCGTGCGTGAAGAGGGAGTAGAGGAAAGCACAGCCTCAGGGCTCAGCACACAGCCCTGATGTACACCAATGTTGAGCGTGATGGAGGTGGAGCAGGTGTTTTCTGACCTAACGTGCTGGGATCTGTGGGTCAGAAAATCCAAGATCCAGTTACAGAGTGGGATGCTAATGTCCAGCTCTCTGAGTTTGATGATTAACTTAGAGGGTATTACAGTATTGAACGCTGAACTGAAGTCAAGAAACAGCATTCGTGCATATGTGTCCACGTTTGTTAGCACCGAGTGCAGTGCCATGGAGATGGAATCCTCCGTGCTCCGATTGCTGTGGTAGGCAAATTGGTGAGGGTCTAATGTGGGTGGAAGTGAGTCCTTCAGGTGTCCAAGGACCAGCCGCTCAAAGCACTTCATGATGATGGGTGTGAGTGCTACAGGGCGGTAGTCGTTCGGGCAGGTTGGGCTGGAGTGTTTTGGCACTGGCACAATCGCAGTGGATTTAAAGCATGTAGGAACAGTCGCTTGGGCTAGGGACATGTTGAAAATGTCTGTGAAGACCCCAGTGAGCTACTCCGCACATGCTCTAAGAACGCGTCCAGGGATGCCATCAGGTCCAGCGGCCTTGCGTGTGTTGATCTTGCTCAGCGCGGTGTAGACGTCTGTGGAGGTGAGTATGATGGGTGAGTGGTCGGCTGATGTTGTGATTTTGGTGATGGGTTCTTTGTTGTCTCCTTCAAAGTGAGCGTAAAAGTCATTAAGCTGATTCAGAAAGGAGACATTTGTGTCCGGTAGGGTGGAGTGGCTGGGTTTGTAGTCCGTAATTGCCTGAATGCCTTGCCACATGCGACGAGGATCAGAGTTGGTAAAATGCTCCTCTAGCTTTAGCTTGTAGCAGTGCTTGGCTTTGTTGATGCCTTTCTTCAGACTGGCCCTGGCTGTGCTGTAGGCTGCTGCGTCACCTGACTTATAGGCAGCGTTGCGTGCTTTCAGCAGGAGACGCACCTCCTTGTTCATCCAAGGCTTCTGGTTTGGGTATGTGGTAATTTGTTTTTGGGATGTGACGCCATCTACGGTGGTGTTGATGTAGTCCAGAACAGAAGAAGTGTAGGTATTAATGTCTATCTGGGGGCCGCTGGTGGCCTGGGATGCAAACGTGCTCCAGTCGGTGTCTTGAAACTTCTCCTGGAGTGTTGAGTCAGCCCCCGCCGGCCACACTTTGATGGTCCTCACTGATGGTTTTACACGGTTGATGAGGGGTGAATACTTGGGGGTGAGAAACAATGAGAGGTGATCAGATTGTCCCAAGTGGGGGAGGGGTGTCGCAACATAAGCTTCAGCCATGTTTGTGTACACTTGATCCAATGTTTTGTTTCCTCTGGTGTGACACAAGTTCTGATGGAATTTGGGAAGTACTGTCTTTAAATTACTGTGATTAAAATCTCCAGCAACGATAAAAGCAGCCTCCGGATGAGCAGTTTGTTGTTTGCTGATAGCCGTATGAAGTTCGTTCATAGCAAGCTTGGCATCAGCGTCAGGGGGAATGTAGGCAGCAGTTATGATGGTGGAGGTGAACTCCCGTGGCAGATAAAATGGTCTGCACTTGACCATGAGAAACTCAGCGTTTGCTGAGCAGTGTTGCTCCACAATGACAGAGTTCGTACACCATGATTTATGAATATAAGTACACAGACCTCCTCCTCTGGTCTTACCGGAGTCGTCTGCCGTTCGCTAGGCTAATAGCGTTGTCTGGTATTCCGCTATTTAGCCATGTTTCTGTAAAAATTAATGCGTTGCCGTTCCAAAGTTTCTTGCTGTGGTTGATGCGGAGACGAATCTCATCCATTTTGTTCACCAGCGACCGTACATTGGCGAGGAAAATGCTGGGCAAGGATAGCCGGTGTGGTGTTAGCTTTAGCTTAGCTCTTAGTTCATATTTTGAGGTATTGTCAGCACAGCGATTGTAATGTGCGGTGGTGTGAAGTAGTGAGTAAATAAACTTTACATAAGTATTTTTTGGATAATTTGTACATATATTTGTGTTGTTGAGCCTAGATTCAGCACAAGTAAAATGCTGAAGTTCTTTTAAAATTGGATACTTGCAACTTTTTGGTGACTTGGAGTGATTTTTTTACAGTAAGGTGTCAGTACTTTTACTCAAGTATGGTTTGCAGGTACTCTTCACACCTCTGGTAATGTGTACAGTATAACCATAAATGAACTTTAAGTTTACCATTTATACAACTTTCAAGTTCATTGTCATTGGAGTTGCTATAATTGAGTTGCTAAATTGCTATAATATAGTTAGTGAGTTACTAAATAGTCTTGTACTTTCTTCACTGGCAGTTTCACGGAGCTCCTGACTTCTATGAAGCAATGCTGAAGTATCTCAACATCGTCTTTACGTCGCTCTTTTCAATGGAGTGTGTCCTCAAAATTACTGCGTTTGGTCCCTTGGTTGGTGTTTTCACTTCTATTATTTAAAGAATTGATATGATTTGCAACTCACTGCATTTCACACCATTTTTTTATTTAAATCAATAAAAGATCATTTATAAAAAAAGATTTGCAAATTTATGTTTTTTTTTTACAAAAATAGTGGAGTGGAAATGATTTTTGACTATTAATTCTGTTGTATTGTTCATGTTTCAAACATTGTGGATCTTAAACAAAACTTTTTTTTTTTTTTTTAGAATTATCTTAAAGACGCCTGGAATGTGTTTGACTTTGTGACCGTGCTGGGCAGCATCACAGACATCTTAGTCACGGAGATCAATGTAAGTGTCTTACTGTGCTGTAAAATCTCTGTGCTATATGATCTTGTCTAGTCAATGGACGATAAGTCACAGATAACAATAGTACTAGAGATCCAGATCAATCTTGTTAGATTATCAAATAACCAATGTCATTGTGCTTTTCTGTTTTGCCAAGAGTATGTCTTGACGTCCATGTTGTTGTCAAAGCTGCAACAAACTGTGTTTGTTCTGTAACTATATCTGTTCGTTCTTTGTTCTCTTAATGTCTTCGCTCTCACATCTCGGCTTGTCCTGCCACTATTTTACATCGTCATGTGTAGACCACGGTGAGTTTCTCTCTTGTTGTTCAACTACATTAACCTTCCTTTGCCTGCCATGGTTGTCTGGACGAGGTGTTATATCAGTCTTGTCTGGAAGTGTTTTTGATTTCTTTTTCCCTCAATTTGTTTTGGAAAAAAAATTATATTAAAAGTAACCACCTCCCCAATTCATATTTGATTGTGGCTGCCTCTATTGAAACAGTGTGAGAGCTAGTGTAAATATCATAAACACAGTAGAAATTACTGTCAGATCAGCATCAATTTTTAAGTGTCTTGAACAATTTATTCATTAAGCACTTTTAAAAAGAACATCCAAAGTTTGAACCTCAATTTAAAAAAAGTCTATACAGCAAGTATGAAAGAAGAAATTGTATCCCGCATGAACCCAATTTATATTTCCTCAGCCTGATGTATCCGTGATATTCAAATCTGAATGAGGGACTGAAACAAGCAATAGCTTACTATATCTAAAAGATCTGGAATTCAAACGAGTTGGAAAATAAATGTATTGAGGAACGTAACCATGGGAGCAAGTCCACTACTGGAGCG
This sequence comes from Paedocypris micromegethes, assembly GCA_028031935.1. Classification (NCBI taxonomy): domain Eukaryota; kingdom Metazoa; phylum Chordata; class Actinopteri; order Cypriniformes; genus Paedocypris; species Paedocypris micromegethes. Next base: position 6,227,443 of record CM051493.1, read on the forward strand.
ATGCCGATAAAGTTATGATTTAGATGATTTTTTATAAAAGTTATAAAAGTAAATTAGAGTCTGAAAGTCCTTCTTGGAATGAATCGTCTTAATTTTTGCAATTGTTTTTAGTTTCGAAACAACTTTGCTTAGTTTAGAAAAAAATGTCTTTTCATTACACTACCAATGTATCTTATACAGTCACTATTTTAAGTATTTACGCTATAATAAGTTGTGTCTACTCAAAAAATGCTACTAATTCATTTTTTCAAAACATAAGTAAAAAGCATTACATTAATACTCTTAAATTATGAAGTGTCTTGGAATGAGTGTTTTCTTTGGTGTTCATGGGCCAGATTGGTAAAGTGTGTTTTGTTCACAGGACCACATGCTGAACTTGAGCTTTCTAAGGCTCTTCAGAGCAGCAAGACTCATCAAGCTCCTCCGTCAGGGTTACACCATCCGCATCCTCCTGTGGACTTTTGTCCAGTCGTTTAAGGTAACATAGAGGATTACTTTCATTGAGCATCTTCCCTTTTAATGCGCTTTTCGTTTTTTTTACACGTTTAATTTTTAGGCCCTACCTTATGTTTGCCTTCTGATCGCCATGCTGTTTTTCATCTACGCCATCATTGGAATGCAGGTAGGGAATTCAATATACGGCCTTTTTTATCCGTTAATGGATAGAAATGTTCTTTTTTCAGATGATAGTAGAAGGTGAATGTTTAAAGTGTCCTTGATTGTAGGTGTTCGGGAACATTGAGCTGAACGATGACACGGCCATCAACCACCACAACAACTTTCAGACTTTCCTACAAGCTCTTATGCTTCTCTTCAGGTTTGTACGTTGTATGAAGTGAAGATACAATTAATAAGTCACGTTGAAATATTGAGGAAAAATAAGAGTATCCATTCTTATTTTTTCAATGTGTGTTCTCATTGTATTCGTTTTTTCATGATTTTGTAGAAAATGTCTGGTTTTAAGAGTGCAATAAAAGTACAATAAAATAAATTGACGGTAACTACAGCTGAATACTGAAAGTGTGAAATAAAGTATTTAGCATAAAATCACTCTTTACTTTTTTGTGATTTTTACTTTTTTTGTAAGTTATGTCATACGTTCTTGGATCTTGGGTGTTTTACACTTTAATATTTACTTGGCAACAATTGTAGTCGCAGTGGATAAAAGCCTTGTAAAGCCTCGTGTGCAAAGTAAAGTAATTGTGATATGAGTTAGTTGTCTAGCATTTCCTCCCTAGTTTCCACTGATGGCGCTTTGAAATAATAATCACCTTGATAACACATAATGGAATCCGAATCAATAGTAGTTTACGTCTAAGTACGCTTGATTTGAAGGAATATTGATGGAACAGCAGTTTGAATCATGATCGACTACTCTGAATATCACATTATGGTTTATTCTTCATGTCTCGGGCAGGAGCGCCACCGGTGAAGCCTGGCACGAGATCATGCTGTCCTGTCTGAGCGGGCGCACATGCCACCATCTCTCGGGAACGCTTGGGAAGGAGTGCGGCAGTGACTTTGCCTACTTCTACTTCGTCTCCTTCATCTTCCTCTGTTCTTTTCTGGTTTGTGCCTGTCAGGTTTGTGTGGCTCTTAATCGGATTCTGGTTTGAAATCTCCCTCTTCTCTGTCTAGATGCTGAACCTGTTTGTGGCCGTGATCATGGACAACTTTGAATATTTGACTCGAGACTCCTCCATCCTAGGCCCGCATCACCTGGATGAGTTCATCCGAGTGTGGGCAGAGTATGACCCTGCTGCATGGTATGTTTCAGCCTCCGTTGCCCACCCGATGAAGATCTACTCTAGTGATGCTTATAGTAGCCACAGTTGAGAGAAGAAGCTCCTTTTACAGGTTAAGCTACATAGCAGTGATTGTCCAGTGATGGTGTGTAACTAAGAACCTCTGTTGAAAAGCCACGTGAATGGGAATTTTACATTCTTATCTGCGTCCACACAGCACACGACACACATGTGCTCTTCACGCTTACTTGATATGTCATGTTTTGCTTGTTTTTTTCCGCAGCGGACGGATTTCCTATAAGGATATGTACAATTTGTTGCGCATTATCTCGCCCCCTCTTGGCTTAGGGAAGAACTGCCCTAATAGGGTAGCATACAAGGTTTGCAACCCGAGAACCTTCTTCCAACTCGTACGGACTCTGTGTGCAAATGCCCAGAGAGCCAAACTTGAATGGCTGTGCTATAATGACTTGCCTACACACAAGCACTTGCCCCACCAGACTTGACTGGCTTTGGTTAATGATGCTGGATGGGAAACAAAACTTTCAAAGCCGCGATTTGAAGAATCCATTGGTGCTCCAATCTGACAATTATCTACAAATCGTTTTTTTTTTAACTATCCTTTAATCATTTATGCATCCACGACGAGACCATACATGTAAAACATGTTGGTTTTTACCACCGATATATATATATATAATGTGGATTGAAACCCAAATGGCATTGAAAGGTTTGTTTCTGTGCACTGAAAGAGGAATCTTCCCCTGATGTCTCAGCATGCAGATGCAGACATCTTTCAAACAATGCAGCCATTCTGTCACCATCCACTCCTCGTGTCATATCACTCACCTCTTCCATCTCTCTTTATTAGGGATCAGCTCTTTCACTTCTGACCTCTGTCCTTCGGGATCCATCTCTGGCACTGCCCGGCCAGGATGGCATCCCTGTCCATGACACTGGTGGAAATCTCTAATAACACAGATTTCTATTTGTTTTGTTGTGTGTTGTGTGTTTTGTCCTTTTTCCATTTCATTTCCGTTCCCACTCCCTTCCCGGACCCTTTTCTATTCCCATCTCTCTAACTCCCCCATTCTTTTTTTTTTCTTTCTTTCTCGTGTGTGTGTGTTTTCAATGTCTACACTTGTGTAGTGGCCGTATCAAGTACCTCGATATGTATGAGATGCTGCTCCACATGTCCCCACCTTTAGGTTTGGGAAAGAAATGCCCTCCACGAATCGCCTACAAGGTAGCTCAACTTCACATGCCCCTCCTCCCTTGCTCGTTCTGTCTTCCCATTGGCTTGTCCTTCAGCCAATATCTGTGCTCTTGCAGTGTTTCTCCCCCTTTTTAATTTTCTTTTGTTACCTCCCAAACTTTTTTTGGTGTAGTTGTCTGTCCTCCTCCTCGATATTCAAGCCCCCTTCTGCCCCTTTCCACTTCCTGTATCATCTAGGGATGGTCACAGAGTAATAATGGGTGTGACTGCAGAACCACAATCCGATTATTAACGGAAGTGGCGATATGTTGTGATCTGTGGTCATAACTCATGCGTTTAAACTTGACCCAAAACGTTGCATTGTGTGAGGGTTGGTGCACAACGCTAGCAGAGTTTATTATAGTTATATTTATAACATTTACAGTGCCTAAATTGTCATTTTCAAAAGAAAAATCCATGAAAATATTTTACCTTTGTTTATTTAAAATATCTGACTATAGTTATTTCATTTGAACAAATATCTTACAATTTAAGACATTTGCATAAGGCCAGATGTTGCACGAGCCCAGGAGTGTAACAGGTTTCAGTTTTTTTCTCATGAGGAGCCCAAATTGAGATTACAATATTTTTTTTTTAATAAATGGTTTCATTCCGGAAGGATCCTCGTGTCACCTTTGTTTTCATGGAGCAGTGTATGTGTAATCTAAATTGCTTTCAGTCATGAGAATGATGCACTCGACCTCGCTCTTCCTCTCTTGACTGTCTTTCACTTTTATTCTTCTTTGTCTTGCTTGTGCCGTCTATTTCCCATCCACTGGACCATTGTCTCTTCTCTTTTCCGTAATCTTTTCCTTTCCTTCCAAGTCTCACTTTAACTATGGCCTTTTTCCGAATGTATATCTTGTCAGACTGTCCACCTCTTGTTTTCGTCGTGTTTTCTTGCACTGCTTCTGCTGATAAATGTGTGCTCTCTTGGTCCAGAGGAGCTCAACTCTTTCAATCAATGATTTTAATGCATCGTCTCCTCCATATAATACATAATATAATACATGATGCATTTGCATATTAATACACACTGCATTTAAAGTTTCACTCACTCATTTTAAAGTTGCTTTTTAGGATAAACCCAATTGAAAAGCTGCCAGGAGTATAAATTAGCAAAGTCTAAAAGCCTTAAAGTTATAATTTTAGCTTAATTTTAATACACTACTGATGGACAGTTGCAATTTTACAAAGCAAAGTTAAATTAAATAGCTACATTTTAATTTAGAGCGTTAAAATGACAATCGAGGTCTAGAAAAATGTCTAGCCAAATAAGCATTTACAATAGTCACTCAAATTATCAATTCAATTTCTGCTTAAGATGTAATTTTTGTCCCTAAAACACAGACCTGGGCCAGTTCCTCTCAAAGAACTTATACATCCATGGTCCTTGTCCATTAGCCTTCAGTTCATATCATTCCATTATCTTCCCATTAATATGGAGAATAAATTAATTTAGCTACAAATACATTTGGAACTTTGAAAAAAAATAGTATTTTCTTCCACATGATGGTCCATCCAATAGACACCAATAGATGTCAGTATGACTCCAAGCAGCATCTTCTCCAGCCTGATAACATGACTGAGTGTGCTTTAAAAGCTCGATGTGTGTCATTTCTGAGTCACTGGTTGAGCAGAAATGACAGACTTCTCTTTTCCTTGCATGACCTGGATGAGAATTGCTTGCATCCCCATAAATCAGACGTTTTCCCTCCAAAAATCTTCAAAATTGGTTGAAGATTGGTTTGAAGACCCCAAAATTGGTTGAAGACCCCATGGTTTCCTGGCATGTTGTTTTTTTTTGTTGATTATTGACGCCAGAGTCGAGCTCCTCATGTTCTCTGAAGCCTCTCATGGTTGTGTGTACATGCTTCTCTCCACTCTTCAGTCGGTGTCGGTTTATCACCAGTGCACTTTGGTTGCGGATCGTAGCCTTTAGCAGTGATTGTGAATGTTTGACTAGCTGAACAAACCGTTTGTGTGTTTTAGTTCTAAAAACAGCACAGCAGAATTCTCCCAAACGTATAGTAGATGAATAGTGATTGACGGCAGCGTTTAGATCTATGTGCACACAAACGGTTCTGTTTGAGTTCTTGGGTTCTGGATGCTGCTGATTGTGTTTGTTGTTGAGTGTTTTGTAATGGCTTCCATGGCTTCCTCAGCGTCTGGTGAAGATGAACATGCCCATTGCGGACGACAACAGCGTGCACTTTACCTCCACGCTCATGGCTCTGATCCGCACCGCTCTGGAGATCAAGCTAGCATCAGGTTCAAAGGCCGTTTTAGCATTCCAAACTGTTATGTACAGAGGTGTAAAGTACTTCAGTACACCTTAGGAATTTTTGTACATTTTGTACATTTTTTTTTACTTACTAGTATTTTGGCTACTTTGTACTTGTACTGAGTATAAAAAAAATATAAGCAACTTTTAAATTCATGCAGTCCCAATAAATTCACGAAATAAATAAAGTACAAATACTAATACATGTTCAAACACTATACTCAGTGTTTCTACAGAATTTGTTTTCAGTTTCTTTACAATTGATTCTTTAGAATCAATTGTATCATACTGATGTATACATATTGTATATTACAAAATGTACAAAAATTCCCGAAGTATACTCAAGTAATTTACACTTCTGGTTATGTAATTGTCTACATGTTTTCTAGAGAATATATGAGACCTTGTCTCTCTTTAGTAGACCGTTCCAGGTCGGAATGATTGTTGATGCTAATGTGTAATTACTTTTTTTCCTCTCTGTTTTAATGTCTGCAACTTCTAATTGCACACGCTCACAAAGTTTTTAAAATCTGAACCATTTTATTAAAAGTGTAGAGAATTATAATTGAGCTGATGCAGTTTTTGCGGAGCTTTTCTCCGGTAGTTCAGTTAGTTTAGCTCTAGCATGTTAGCATCACCCCAAAGGTTTCTAGAAGTTTGCAATGATCCACTGTAAGTAAATGTAATTCAAGTGAGAACAATAACATATTTATTTTACGTACATATTTGGTTTTTTCATAAATTCTTGTTGCTTCAGTAATGTGTTGATTTATTTCTAGTTCAATAGCTTTTTGATGAATTAGTTGTGTTACTACTGACAGTAGATCTGTATCCATATTACACTTTTAAAATGACACAAATGTGCATTGAGGAGATGTTTTAATCTAAAGTACTCTTTAAAACCGTAATCTCTCTCTCTCTCTGGGAACAAAAACGAGCAAAATTTTTAGTTCTGCTAACATGCTAAAGCGAAACAGTTTTGTAAAATAAAAGTCCCTAAACTGACTTAAATAACATGTCAGCCATTGCCAATAATCATGTTTAATAATATATTTTTAACATGGTTAACTAATTTAGTTTTTTATTCAAATTAAAAGTATTTGTGTTGGTTTCAACCTCACGAGCCTCATGAATCTCCCCACAGGGATGGTGGCTCAACGTCTGTCCGATGCGGAACTTAAGAAAGAGCTCTCTACCGTCTGGCCAAATCTGTCTCAGAAGACCATGGATTTGCTGGTCACCCCACACAAACGTAAATATAGAATTATTCCCAACGCAAGTACCGTATTTTCTGGACTATAAGCCGCACCTGTATATATGCTGCATCCGCTCTATGAGCAATTTTGAATTGTTAATGTACATGTATGTAACTAAATAGATCCTTTCCCAACCTGCATTTTAACACGGCAGCAATCTATCTACCGTATTTATCTTCATTATCAAAAAATCTGCAGAATAGATGCACCTTTGTATAAGCCATGGTTTAAAACCTATGAAAACAGTAGCGGCTTATAGTCCAGAAAATACGGTAATTCATTTTAGGGATTTATTTAAGGTGGAATGAAGGAAATAGCCACGTCTTAAATATTATTTTGTGTTTATTTCAGCCAATGAGCTTACAGTGGGGAAGGTGTATGCTGCGCTCATGATCTTTGACTATTATAAGCAGAACCGAGCCAGAAGACTTCAGATTCAGCAACAGCAGCAGAAGGAACAGGCCGGACCTGGATCTCAGGTGACTAATTGATAAGAAGACGTATTTTGATAAGAAGAATTCAAATGACAGTTGTTTTTTAAATCTGGAATGACACAGATCGGCTTGTGTGTTGTATTTTTCAAGAGTAAAGTCAGGGCGCTTCTGGAGCCCATTCTCCCTTTAACCCACATCCAAGATCAGACCAGGAACGCCGTAAGTCCACCTTCAGATCTCCCATCGCAGACCAGAACCGACCCCACCACACTTAATGGACACACACAGTGAGTACAAAAACACAAACGGTCTTGGATGAATACCGGCGCTGATGGTGTTCTTTTATTGCCAGTGCTGACAACACAATTAAAGGATCTTCATCCTGGGCATCAGATAAGACAAAGGATGTCCAAAGGTCCAAACGAAGGCCAGTTTCAAGAGGTCAGTCCGAGGATGCTGCAAATCCAAACACTGCCCAGGTACTGTAAAGACACGTATCTTCTCTGACATGACGTGGTGTTTGAATTGTTTTTAATATAGCTAATGTACGCGCAGAGGTGTAAAGTGCCTGAGTAAATGCACTTTGTTACAATACTTAAGTATTTTGCTACTTTGAGCATAAGTGTTTCACAGCTTTTTAAAACGTTTTACTGTGTTGTACTTGTACTCAGTATTAAAAAAATATAAGCAAATTCGATACTTTTTACTTTTGTACTGGTACGACTTTTACTCAAGTCTTCTCGGAATTGGTGGCTTGTAACTTGTAACTGAGTCATTTTTACAGTAAGATATCCGTACTTTTACTCAAGTATGGATTCCAGGTACTCTTTACACCTCTCTGTGCGTATGCTTTAGGAGTCGGTTGAGATGAGGAAGATGGAGAACAGCGACAGCATAGTGAGCTCTGGTGTCCTCGAGGCTCATGGCCGTGCCGTGTCCATGCCCAAACTCAACGCAGAGATGCAGGTGCTCCATCTTCCACATCTTTACACACCACACAATCAGAAAATGCCTCTTTTTAGAAGAAGGCGTTTTAGAGTAGTTCTGATAGTCACTGTATTTACGCTCATGTATTGCTGTACAAGAAAAGCTGTGTTCCTGCCATCTGTTTCCTCAAGCATTTGTTCTATCTGATTGAACAAAGGAAGTAAAACATAACACAATTAGTCATTGGTGCGTTGCCAGGTCTGAGCCCTGGTTCGGTTTTCTGCTTGTACTGGCAAAAAAAAAGTGAAAAGAAAATTGGAATGTAAATATAGTAATTTTGTAATTAATAGAGCGGCACGTTGGTGTAGACTGAAGTTCTCCATGTGCTTGTGTGGGTTTCTTCTGAATTTCCCACAGTCTAAAGAATTTTACAGGTTTGGAGTCAAAAATTAGGTGAGAGTTTGTTTGTGTGTCCCACTCTGTGATTGGTTGGTCAAATCCAGGGTGTGTTTTCAGCCTTCAAGCCCAGTTTGGCTTCCATGTGACCCATAGTTGAAAAAGTGGGTCTGAAATTATAATAATGGACATAAATAATAAGGCACTTAAAAAACATTTAGTTTGTCTTAGATTCTTTTTTGGAAATAATCTGATTTGGATTTGAGAGTGGTTTTACAATTATTTTTTTAATTTCTGTTGAACTGGGATGCTTTTTTATTATGTAAGAAGTCAATTTGCCTAATGATTGTTGTTTTGGAGAAGCAGCTTCACTTGGAAAAATTGATGCTAAATGATTTGAGTAAATATCTGCATTCCATTTCGCCTGACTGGGATTTTGCTTCCATCAAATCCCAGAAGCCTCACCAGCTGCTAATGGCTGGTCAGACTGACTGAGTGCCTTGATTTCACTCCCAAATTTAATTCCCATGCAAAACCAAATCTCTTTAAAGTGCTGAGTGGACGATAAGAGGCATTAGATGCTGAATGTAGAGTTTCAGCACCTGCTAATATGGCCAAATCCCCCTTTTTGTGAGAGAACTTCATTCTCCCACTGGCTCTTGGCCATCTTCAGTTCCTGAAGGAGGAGAGGGGAGACCAGTGAGCCAAAAACTGTCACATTTCAAAGTTCGACATTTGTATTAAATATAAGAAACTTTATTACACACACACACACACACACACACACACACACACACACACACACACACACACAAGCCAATTATGTTGTAATAGTTTTTTTTTTTTCCATGTATTGTTTATTTTATTTTTTATTTGATATTATTTTATTATTACTTTTACAATGTGGTATTGGGATTTTTTTTAAGCATTATGCTAATATAAAATTATTTTTTTTTCTGTATTCTCTGTCCTCGTACTACATTGGGATCCAAAGAGGAGTCATTCACGTCATTCTCCTGGAACTTTACTGGAAGTATGTATGACTTTTACATTTTTGTAAAAAAATGTTTTGTTTTTTTTGTAAAAACTTTTTTGTGTACCTACCTAATATATTGATTAGTGAAATATTTCCTATTAGCTAAAAAAAATTCATATATTGAGATGTAAATTGGCCAAAAAACTTCTGCTAAATTAATGGAAATATACGTATCAAAGTAAGTGAAATTGAAAATAGGACGGTGACAGACGCACCGGTAATTAAAATGCCCTGCATATAGAACAAAAATACATATCAGCTGAAAAAAAGGGTATTGCCTAAATAAAAGCCCGACAGCTGCTGCGGATGATTGTATGTTTTTTATTGTTGCTTTAGATACTTTAATCCAATAATTATTCCCTAGATTGTTTTTGTGGTCACAAGACAAGCCCCGTTTTGATGTTTACAAGATCAAATCTGAATTTACCATGTTATTAGGGGCCATTTAAAGTCAGAAGGCCTTGTAATATTGCAAGAGAACATCTGAAGACACATCTCACTGATCCATCCCTTTGCTTCATTTTCAGACCATTCCCGATTCTCCAATGAGACGCTCAGCCTCTACGTTCACGCCACAGCGCCCCCAGGAGATCAACCTGATGGATTACGCCATAGAGAAACCAGTTCAGGAGCGACATCACCACCATCACCACCATCACCGGTGTCATCATCGCCGAGAACGAGATAAAAAACAGAGATCTCTTGATCGCTCGTTTTCCGGTCAACATAAAACAACAGGTTCCTGAATGTTCTCTTCACCTCAAGGTTCTCTGAAAATATGAGCTTAAAGCCAAACCGACGGCCTTTTTTGTCTCAACTGATATCAATTGCAAACTTTACGATGCATATAGGTGGAAGATCAATGCACGAGTGTCTGACGGCATCTGGCCTCCGTTAGTGAGATAAAAGCGGCTCGCAGACATGCAGAACCATGAGGCCATAATTTATTATCACCTCTCAGCAGGCCAATCGCGAGCAGGGCAGACAGAGCTTCCCGACTGCCGACACTCGTCTGTTTTCTTAAGAACTGGGAAATTCAGAAGCAAAGTGCGAGTGTGAAGAGAAGCCGTTAATCTTGTCCATTAAACCAACTAACCAAACTAAAAAGAACCAATAACCAGTACAAATTAGAATTTCTAAATAATATTTTTAAATAGGTCAATATATTGGTGTATATCTTGTACTTCTAATTGTTATATAAATGATTTGTTGAGAGTTGTGTGTTTTATCAGAGCCCTTGGAGGAGAAGCTGCTGGACCGGGGTCGTTCTCACGAGAGAAGACATCCTTCATCTTCAGAGAAGCAGCGCTATTACTCGTGTGATCGCTACGGCAGTCGAGAACACTTTCCCACCAGGTCCGGAGTGGCAAGCTGTGCCACTTCACCCAGTGACGTCCCGGAGGCCGGTCTCAACAAGCAGGTGGGCTGGTGGTGGAGGTCCGCATCACACTACATTGTACAATGTAACAGGGATGTGTACATCTATAAATATGTAAAATAAATGCTAAAGATTCTTAAAAAATAAATGATACATAAATAAATAGATAGATCTATATTTCAAAAATATCAAAACGAGCTTTTTATGTGGTTTAGTAGATGCTTACACTGTAAAATGTTTGGAGTGAAATTCTACTTTGAAACAAGCTCATGCTTTCTTTGTGAATTGAACTCTTGGCCTTCAGTGTGGCTAACACAAAGTTCAAGTTCAAGTTTATTTAAAGTGGCACTGAAAGTTCCACGATTCTCTGTTCTACTGTTTAAGCTAAATGTTAGAAATGTCAAAAGCTGGTGTCCAGGGCGAATAATTAAAACACACTGGGACACATAAATCATTTGTATATTAATTAATTTAATTAATTATAATATTAACAACTTGTTTTTGGCCCAAAAAAAATATCGTTTACTATTTTAACTTTTTTTTTACCATTATCACCAGTATTTATCACCTTCATTTAAAATTTTTATTATTATTATTAATATTATTATTCAGTGATTTTAATAAATATGGAAATATATTAGTTGAATTTGAAAGTTACTTATTTATTGAAGGGTCAACATTCCAGTCAGATATTGTGTATGATATGACTTTTTCGATCATTTTTGTATTGCATTTATTTCTTATAACTGTATGTATTTATAAAAAGATGGTATAAGCTCTGGCTGTGGTGCGGCCACTCAGACTCTTTCTCTCTTCACTTTTCTTTCACGCCACTTCTCTGTGCATCTGTCTGTTTGTGGACGTCCTCATAAACCTTCTGTGCTTCATCTTTCTTTGTGACATTGTCCGCAACCTTTTCCTCCTTTTCACCCTTCCGTTCTCCTCCGGCCCTGGGTTTCTGTCTAACCTTTGGTCCGTTTTTATCCATGGCATCGTTGTGTCGTTTTGATTTGCATTTTGACTTTTCATCCAGGGCAGTGGGTGGGCTAGGGTCAGCCCGGTGCTGTTGACCTCAGGGGCGAGCACCCCCAGCCGCGGGCGCCGACAGCTGCCCCAGACCCCACTTACCCCCCGTCCCTCCGTGGCCTACAGGACTGCCAACTCCTCCCCGGTGGCATCAGTGGGCTCTCAGGCTGGCATCCTTCCCGCAAGTCCTGGCAGGCTAAGCCGCGGCTTGTCCGAGCACAACGCACTTTTACACAGCGGCTCCGTCTCCAGCTCACCGGCCCCTGTCAGTCGCATCCACTCCGAACCCTTTTTGGGCCCTCCAGACCTCTCCTCTGGACCCTGGGATGCTCTTTATCATGAAGCCCACTTTGTCTTCCAAGAGGGTCCGAGCCCCCCGGCATCATCATCATCACCCAGGACTGTGGGAGGGCCAGTCGTGGCCATCCCGCCGCCTCCTCAACAGCAGCTCCGAGCCGTGCCAAACGGGTACCACTTCACGGACCCCGGGGCCAGCAGGGCGAGAACACGGCAGTATCACACACAGAAATAGGAGGGTGTTGGTGCTAGCATGGCTTTATTACACACACACACAATCTGAATCATGATGAGTTTTATCATCTCCTCTCTTGCAGTCTGTGGTGTTTAAGACTTTTCCAGTTCCCGAGCGGAGCAAAACAAACCCAAGCTCTGCAAATATTGAAAGGGAGAAGCCGGGATGATCAGAATTTGACTAATAGTTACAGGTTTCTTGCCTTTTGAGAACCATTTTTTCCCAAGAGATCTACTTTTTCTCCTCTTGGGAAAAGATGCCAAAACACATCATGGGAATCAGATGCTGTAGAGCAACTTCTGACCACAGTGCAATTTGTATTTTATTGTTTAATCCAGCCTCGCGAAAGGTACACGTCCCATCAAAGTGTTGTTGAGATGCCTAGACGATGAAACCTTTAAATACGTGTCCAGAAATGCAACCGATGTTACGTTCTGAGCTTGTAGCTCCTGACCAGTCCATCATTCCGACATCGTCCGTTCCTAATCCCATGTGTGAAACCTTCAGAATCCATCAATAGTTTCATATCAAGCTTGTAGGAAATGTATCAATTCAAGTGCTTTTTCGTACTTTTGAGGATGTTTTACGTGGCTTCACCATCCTGTCCGCTGGAACTATTGTCATTTCTCCAGACCTTGTTACGAAGTGCCTAACCTTTTGACTATATTGTAGTGATGCAACCTCAGCCTTTTTAGTGCATCGACACTTGTGACGTGAGCGAGCTGCAAGAATGACAACTGATCGCAGGCCTTAATCCGAAGCAAACCTTGGATTCCACACTTTGAATGGAAATGACAGTATGATTGTGTTTGGTTTTGTGTCTTTGTAGCCGCGTCTCCCTTGACTTTTTGTACCACTGGGGTGTGTGGATTCCATCAATTGGGATCAACTATCTATAACCGCAGATGTTATGCGCATATCGATCCCGATGGATTGTCGTAACCGTGTAAAAATGCATGTTTAAAGGTCTTCAGCTTGTTGGATCGTGGCGTGTCCTTGGTGAAGATGCTCAGAGACCACGCTGCCGCTCTTATCTCTCCAGATGCAAGGAGCCAGGAAGAAAGGAGCGGCTGAAAGGTGTGTAGCGGGGCTCCTGACAGAAGTGTGTGTTGTGCTGAGTGCGGGTCCTGGCACCAGTACAGTAGACTGGTCTGTGTTAAGGCTAAACTTTCCCCCTCATGGCAGACCTCCAAACTCTCCCAGACTCACACACACACTCGCCGCTTTCATACTGCCGCCATTCCCCAGCTGCCAGCTCTATAGAAATATGGCCGGCTCTTTTTTTTTTTTATCATACTTGTAACATGAGCGGAGTATTAAACCACCTCGGCCATTGGGAGCAGGGGCTGCTGAGGCCTGGAAGAACATCTCATGTGTTGGGATATTGTTGTGTCTTATCGGTGGCTAATGGACGGTCCGTAATGATACCACCGAACTTTCACTTTGGGGATTGATTCTGCTGATTTCGTGGTTGTGTGTGTCGGGACTTTGCTGACGGTGAATGTTATTGACCTTTTTAATGTTTTTTGGGGAGAATTCTGTTTTTGTGTAGGGCTATGCAACAAGAAGACACTTTGAACAAAATGGACATCATTCATTTGTAGCTTTACCTGCTGGTGTTTCCAGATTCAGGCTTTAGCATGATAGTGACCAAACTGGGTTGTTTTTTTAAATATATATAAGAAAAACATGTAAATTATAAGGTGTGTTTAAAGGTGTAGTTTAGAATGCATACAAAGGCACAATGTTTGAAAAGCAGAAATGGGCGAAATAATTCCAATATTTATTAAATGCAAATGTGTGTGTGCATGAAGCAGAGATGTCCTGTTTTTCAGGGGAAGAGAACAAAAGAAAATCAAATCAACAGTCTGAACAAACTGATATTTTTCTACATGCTCTTTAGAGACACAATACCGAGGTTATGACGATATTTTGCTGATATTATGATTGTTTGTGTGTGATCCGCATATGCATTTTCGTGTCAGAGAACAACAGATCCCGAGAATATGTAAATCTCACATTACAAATGGGAAAATATCAACATAATCGTCCACCAAATCAGTCATAATTTGTTGCCAATTTACAGTTTCCTCTGTATATCATCAATTCGTAAATGTGTCCTTGACTGAACAACGTTTGCATGTTTTTAAAATGTACGTGCATGTTAAAATACCCATGGTTTATCTTCATACATTTTTGATACAGTGTGGCATTTTTGGCTTTTTTTTCTAAATGACGTTTGATATGACTTGATATGTTGAGAAAGAGATGTCAAAACATTTATAAATAAAGTGGGGGGGGGGGCATAAAAAAAGAAGCAGTATTAAAGTACGTTAACAGCTCTTCACATACACATACGAGCTGGGATGAACTTTTATTTGAATTCTGCTACTGTCTTGTTTGTTGCCTGATTTCTGTCTATTGCCAGACTTTGAAATCTGCCGTTGTTTCTACTTCAAAGTTTTGTAAAAAGCAAAAGTCCTTGAAATAAAAAAAATATATATAATACTAAACAAATGGTGTGATTATTTAACGTCGGCAAGTTAATGGATATAAATTAATCCGTAAGTGTCTAGACTGGAAAGGTGAATTTTTTTTACCTGTGCGTGTAGACCGCCTCTGCAACCTGATTGGTCGAGGCGTCTAGCGGGCGGGGCTTCAATGACGACGATGGATGCAGCGTGCGTTTGTAGTTCGTTTGGATTCTGAAGAGCGCAGATAAAAGCTGTTGTGCTTTGTTGTTCCGTAAACTTTGACAGCGCACAGACTTCTCTGTTTTCCGCTCTAATTTCCAAAACCACACTTTCGGTTAGAAGTCTTTTCAATTGTTCTTTACTTTACACCCAGGCTCTTTTGAGAGAAGATGTTGGTGTTTATTTTATCGCTGTGTGCGGTGTCCAAAGCTTTCCAAGACGCTTTCGAAACTGGATCTGGTTCTTCAGAATCAGGTGAGAGATTAAAGTTAAAAATTTAAGTTTGTTGCACTGTCGAAAGATTTAAACTATATACGCTTTAATATTCTAGTATGATGATAATATTGACATAAGAACTTTTTGTCTTTTTATTATTCTGTTTAAGAAGTTTCTATAAACCGAGATGAAACTGTCTTTCAATTATTAACTTTTGTTTTAACGTTGCTTTCTTCTGACTTCAGGTTTTAGTAGATCAACCACTGTAACATAATTTTGTAAATTGATTTAATCCACGGGCTTTTTATTGTTGGTTCTGTTTGTTTCCAATGTTTCTGATTCTGAAAGCAAAAAAACGCGTCTCTTACTTTATGATGCTTTATGAAGTTATACCCTACTTTATCAGAGGGGGCGCTGGAGTAAAGAGTAAAAATATGCTCAATAGTTTCATTTAAATGATGAGATATGTTCCACATATTTTTAAAATCTTGAAATTAATGATACAGTTATACATACTTCTACAGTACCTATTGTAAATTAACAAATATTTCATGAATGTGGCTCAGTGTTGTGATGATGGAATGATTGTCCAGCAAGATGAACAGCTGTTGAACATATTTCCAGTGAAAAGCCATAACCACAATCTGGTTCTTTACATCTTTTTTCTCCCTTCTTCCCTCTCAAACAATCTGGTCGACAATCGTATAGCAGCTTGTCAGAATCTGTGCTTAAAGAAATCCATGTGTGAAATTCAGAATTGGGATTTGTAATTGAGCTTATGTTCGGATAGGCCTGATTTCAACCACCGGCTTGTTGAATGGCTCTTGTCATTTGTGATTGATGAATGTAGATAATCAGAAGATTATTTAAGTGCCTCTGTAGAACATGTTTTTGAAATAGTGGAGCAATGTTTACAATGTCAAATAAGATGTTTCGAAGGTTTTCTATGATCATTCCACTTGGGACATATAGTGTCTTCCTGCATCATCTCTTGTCTCTCATTTAGACAAATACTTCAGCCAGTTGTTGCATTGTTTTATTCTTTCAATATTTATTCAAATCAACAATGTTTTCATATACTCTATATCCTATTTCATAAATGTGAACATTGATATTATTTTTTTATATAATTTTTTATATATAAATTCAATAATTTACTAATTTTTAAAAATATTGTTATACTATTTGTCAAATAAACATTACAAAAAACTGTATCCAAAAATTATTTTTATTCAGTGCCAAATAGAGGCATACAAATAAAACTCAAAAAAATTAAACCCTAATTTTTTTTTTATACAGTTCAATATTTATTAATTCCATTAGTAACAGTTAATATGATCAAATAAGAGACATCATAATATTCAACAGTCAATAGTATTGGAAGAAAAAAATAAATAAATGAGAAAAAAAAAAAACATCTGCTCAACAACTCCTCATGCTTGTTTCTACCCATTACTTTATTTTTTTCCAACAACCTCCGACCAAAACCAGGTGGATTTTTTGGAGCGAGAACATCAGCTGTGAAAATGATGTCAGAGAATTGGGAGAAGGATTTGGGTCTGTTTGTTCTGTAGACAGTTCCTGCATATTTTTTTTTCATTTTGCCTGTAAATTAAGCATCGGGTGTGTCGGTGTCAGTGAAGGAGCTTCAGGCGAGTGGCTGCAGCAGGAGACGTGATGGATGTTGTCCCTGATGGAGAATGGCTGGGTTGAGCTGCCAGGGTAAAACAAGCTTCTCAAACATTTCTGATGGAAGACATTAAATGTCTCCAAGGAAAGTGTGGAACTCCTATCCTCCTGACTGAAACTGCGATATTGAAAAGTTGGAGTGGGAGTTTGAATGTATTTCTCATTCTGTGATTGGTTGGCCAAGGACCTGTGACCTAGCAATGGAGCAGCTAAAAAAAGGAATGGATATTAATTGTGTATTTTCACAAAAATGGCCATAATGGATTGTTATTATTATTATTATTATTATTATTAATAATAATAATAATAATAATAATAATAATAATAATAATAATAGTAAGAGTGTTATTATTATCAGGCACTCACCTTACCAAAAGTGAGTGACTATTATTTATTGTCATTGTTGTTGTTGTTGTTGTGTAATTATAACAAATCTGAAAAAAAAAAAAAATAAATATATATATATATATATATATATATATATATATATATATATATATATAATTATTATTTTTTATTATCTCACGTTTCGGCAACTAAACAATTTTTTATATATCTATTTAATTTTGTGGCATCACAGCAAAGATAATTTGTCCCCATATCATAATATATATGAAAGGTTTTCACCTCGATATAGAAAATCAACAGGAATTTTAGTCATAAGCTATTAGCAAAATTGATTTGACAAGCAAAAAATTTGCTTTCAAAGAAACATTTAGTAGATTTTTAGTGTGCGGCTGATTTGTGGCTGGTGGACAGGAACAGGCCTGTTAGCGCTGAAAGGAAAGTCGGAGTGGATAATAACACTCTGTGGGTTTTCTTGGCACCGTCTTTCCTTCAGGGAATCTTTCAGGCTCTGTTTCTCGAACTCCTTTGAGTTTCCACTCGTGTCTTAATCCGACAAACCAACAGTGTTGATCGGAACTGTCAGATGATGGAGGGTTTGGATGATGTAATAATTTCGTTGGCATTGTTTGTCCGTACTGTATTTGTGCTACATCCTTCAAAAAGTTGCATCATTTAAATGATGTCTAGTAGGATTTTTGCTCTGAACAATCCATTTCTATGATTCATCATTCCCCTCGTGTCACTAAACAGGCAGCTTGTCATGGAGAGTTTAAAGCAAAGGCATTACATCCATTAGACGTTGATGAAAAGCAAACTCTCACCTTTAAGGAATGGCATTTTGAACTCACGATCCCTCTTGTTTTGTCACGGCTTGCCTGGCTCTTTGCTTTGAGACTGAGAATAGATCAAAGCAAAAATCACGTTTTTAGATAGTATCCATTTAACCTGAGACAGTATTGTATCAATATATTCAACTGTTTTTATTTTTTATGACATGGAAAGGAACTATAGACCATGAGGTCTTCATTCTCAAGCTAAAGTAGTTGTCAAATTTACTGCTAAAGCCTGGAGCCATTTTATTCTACATATTTGTCAAACTTTTGAATGATGGACAATCTGATGGCAATCTGATGGCAAGCTGCTGCCGCTTAATTGAGACTGGATAATTTTGTCCCAATTTCCTGTTTAAGTGGACATTTTGGATTTTAAGAAAGTAAGATGAGACCTACTACATATATGTAGCATGAAAATGCCATTATGACCTTTATTTGTAGTAAATGTCAATGTAAAAGTTGTAAAGCATCCTATTTTAAGTAGTGTACTCGTACTGAATTTAGGCTCAAAAAGCACCAAGAAATGTGAAAAACTTTATTTATGAGGTTTTATTTACTAGATACGGAATATAGAAATTACATTTAATGCCTCAAATGTTTCAAAATGGCAGAACAAATTAGATTAAAAAAAGGACAATAAGTCAGTCTCAGGAAAACTCAAATGTGCAAAAAACTGCAACCGCTAATTCACATTCACGTGATTTAGCTCATAAATGGGATCCAGTACCTTTAGCATCCTGCAGATGGCAATATTGCCTCCTCTACCCAAGAAATTAATCGTGGTAGAAAGAGCGTCCCGTGTGTCTTTTTCCTAATCTTGCACATACTTTGTCCCCAAAAAGTGACATTTATATGTTTATTTCTTATGTAACTTATTTCATTTCAGGTCATTACAAATTGGTCAAATTTTCCTGAAAAAAAAGTGTTTTATCCAGAAAAAAAGTATTTGTTGTTTGACAACTTGATTAACAAAATTATATTTGCACTTTGGTTGACATGTTTAGGACGGTAGATGGCTTGCCCTCATGCTAATGCGCAGTGGGTCTTTCATTTGATAGCTTGAAACCCTGTTACTGTACTCCACTGTACACATCCTTTAGATCTCAGACTCCGGGGCTTTCATGAAAAGCCCAGTTCTCCTCTTTTATGCACTTTTATTCATCGTCAGTCGGCACAAGATGTGCATTGTTGAAAGCAGTCCAGGAAGATTCGAATCCAGGTAAGAGGTTGATCTGGTGGCAAGTGGCCAGGCGTGTCTTTGATAAGATGCTGTGGGCCTGAAGACATCCTGTGTGTTCAGCACTCTGTGTTCATTACATGCTGGAATGTGTGTCCTGCTACTGTGACACATCCTATAGCACGACGACGTCTAAGTCTGTCTGTCATCACACGGCTGCTCCAGACCTCTGCGGTTACCGGACAAGGGGAACTCAATATTAAAAGGACACTCCATTAAAGACTGACAAACCTTGGCAACATATTCATCTTATCATATTCAAGGGCGGCATAGTGGAGCAGTGGGCAGCACTGTAACCTTAGGGCACTAATCGGGACTTCAGTCCAAGGTCGAGGATTTTCAGTGTGGAGTTTCACCAACAGTCCAAACGAAATAGTTCTAGGTGATTTAGAGCCTGGAAAATTGCTCTTAGTTGTGAATGAGTGTATGTGCGTGTGTATTGGATGGCCATCAATCAAGGGTTTGTGTCCCGCCCTCAGGCCCAGAGTTGCGTTTAGAAAATAGATGGATGGATGGACTGCCATAGATTGTATATTTTTTGTATCATTCACCAAAAAAAAAAAAACACTTTCTCATTATTTCATATAATGCATATAAATGTACCCGTAGCTTTTTTTTTTGGAGAGACATCGAAAGATTTGTGTTTGTTTGTGTGTATCCATCAAAAGATTTTTTTTGTTAAATTGATAATACCCTTTAAGAATTGGTATTACCTTTTTATTTAAGAGTTCTCAGTACGAGTTGGAAAACTATATTCTGGCGTCACACTTCTTTGTAATAATAATAATTGTAATATTAATAATAATAATAACAATAGTAAACATAATAATAATGATAAGTGTAATACATTTTATTCATCAGCGCCTTTCAGGACACCCAAGGACAAAAAAAACATATGAAGACATGAAAAGAATATTTAATTTTCAGTCTTTGATGCTAAAAGTGTTCTTTTGAAATGTGCGTTCAAATGGCAAGTGAAGCAGAAATGGCAAAAAATAAAACTCTTCTAAAAAAGATTCCATTCGTTTACATTGTTTTGACGCTGATGCCGTGTAATATCAGAGAGTCTGTGTGGTACTCCTTATTGCAGGTTTTAGTGACGTTGATGACGGGGTGTCACACTGACTGCTGTAGGGTTTTCATACACTTGACCGGTGCAGCTGTGTTTGGTGTGTTTAGAGACTGGCCTTGTTGTCACAGAGATGTTTTTCTAGAATAAACTGATATAGTTTCAGTTGAAGAAAGCAGAATTCATTTTAATAAGAAATTTATCGAACTGATTTTACATGCCAGGGTTTTAAATTTGATATCTGGTGTGAATGTGGATAAATTGCTGTAAATGCAGATCAGTTGGTTTTATTTTGTTTATTATAGCACATCTGTACTGTATATACTGTGCATATATACGTTAGTTATGTTTCTTTGATTTCTTTTATTCTGAGGTTATATTTTATATTTTTGTATATATTTATATTTTTTTATTATTCTAATAGATTCACTTTTTTGTAAAACAATCAAATAAACTTCTAAGCTGATAACTTGAAATTAAAAGTCGAGAGAGATCACCAATCTTTGTAGAGTTGATAATGACTATACAGACTTTTACGAAACATTTTAAATGAAAAAAAAAATATATTAAAAGAAATGTACAAATTAAGTAAATAAATAATAATTAGTTTCTTTCTGTGTGTAGATATGGAGTATTGAAAAGTTTTTAGATTTTTAGCTTTTAGATTTATTTACAGTTGTCTTTTTTTTTTCCATCAACATTAGTTACTTTAATGGTGAAGAACATTGTTCTTTTTATATTTTCAGTTAATTTTCACTTTCTGCACACATGCATTTTTCATAATAAACCATACAATCTTTCACTCTCATTCAAACATGCAAATGGAAATGTAGGTAGACTGTATTGGACTGAAATCTGGCACTGGATTAGTAAAGAGAGAGTGTTGTAAGTGAAATCCTATAGGAAAACCCACCTTTCCTGTTTCCAGATTTGGTGTTGGGCATTGTTCCATCATCAAACCCGAATACCGAAGAATAAAAATGCACACAAACCGTCTCTGATTACACAGGACAGCAGTGCAGGAAATGAAGTTTCATTCTGCTTTATTCCATAATTGCTACTTCAAAACTTTTGTTAATTCAACCATAGAAACGAGTCACAAGCCGGCACAAGGAGACCTAATTGAGCATTAAATGCAAAATACACTCAGACAAATATCAGACCTTGCATCTTGAGGCGTTGTAGATGAATAGCGCTTTTGAAGTTTCGGATAGACATTCATCTTTCACTTCCTCTGCAACTGCTGCCAGGTAATTTGAGCAGGAAAAAAAAATCACTTTTTTGTGGAGTCAATGAAGTCAAAAAATAGTTTGAATGGCTTATAATAATATGCTGGTTTCTGTAAATGTAAATCTGTAAATTCTGTGAAAGATCAAATTCAAGACCCTTTCTGTAAGGAGTTTAGTTCTCTATCTTCTTTCGTGGGTTTCCTGTTTTCTGTCCTTTTCTTCCTGATGCGTTACGAAGAACTGGAGTCTGGAAAATTGTTAAAACCAATCACCAATCAACAGAAATCATTAATGTTATTAAGACCAAAATATGGCTCAAGTAGGCTCCATAATTACTTATTACTTAATTATTAAACTTAATTACTAAACTTATTAAACCTCCTGAAGCTAAAATTATTTCAGCTAATTCAATTTTTATTTCAAGAATTTTGAAATAATTTGCAAAACTGCATCTTTTTGCAGGTAAGGAAAAAATAATACTGTATATTGTGCTGTAAAGTACATTTTTACACAAGTCTTTATTTGTTGCTGAGCTCTTGTGCAGATGTGGTGGAGTAGAGAAGACCACACTTTTTGTGTTTTCTCCAAAGAGGTGGAATCAGTTTGGGCTTTAATGCATCACGCATGGACCATGAGCGGATGCAGAGATAACAGGAGAATCTGTTTTGTTTTATCAGTTTTGCACATGTTCTTCGGTCGTTGCTGCTCTTCGGTTTAATCGGCATATTTCTTTTGTGCTGAATCAACTTACTGTTTGTAAGCTTAGAGTATATAAGAATATACGATCTCTTGCTTTCTCTTTCTCTTTCTTTCTCTCTCTCTCTCTCTCTCTCTCTCTCTCTCTCTTTCACTGTGTCTTTTTCAGTTTTATGCTACCTTTACTGCTGTCTATCTTTCTCTACCTCTCTCCCTCTCCCCTTTTCTCTCTCTTTTTACCCCCATTTCTTTCTCTCCCTTTGTACTATTCTTTCTCTACAATATGTTTTGCTCTCTTTCGTTCTCTCTCTTGTTAGATTTCTCTTGACCTCTCTTTTTATTTCTCTCTCGAGTATGTTTGTCTCTCTCTCTCTCTCTCTCTCTCTCTCTCTCTCTCTCTCTCTCTCTCTCTCTCTCTCTCTCTCTCTCTATGTACATGTACATGTCACTCTTTTTCTTTCAGTCTTTCGCTGTTTGTCTCTCTCATTATCTTGCTCTCTGATTCACTTTCTCTCTTGGTTTCTTTCTTTATCTCTCTCTTGAACTTCTCCTCTCCCTCTCTACAATGTGTCTGTCTCTCATTCTGTACATATATACTGTATATATCTCTCTTTCTTTTTCAGTCTTTCTCTCTCTCTCTCTCTCTCTCTCTCTCTCTCTCTCTCTCTCTCTCTCTCTCTCTCTCTCTCTCTCTTTCTAGCTCTCTCTCTATAAACTGTAACTTCCTCTCTCAATTTCTCTAGATTGTATCTCATTCTTGTGAATTGTATAAATTGTATAAATATAAATCAGCCAATTAAAAAAAAAAAAAAAACATACTGTACCACTTTATTTCTAGACAGAACTTGGTTAATTTTCATACCACATTAAAACTTTTCTTTAGTTTTTGAAGGTTGTTGGTCATCCAGTGTGTCTGTGCTATGCAGGTAATGACAGCTTGTGCATCTGTAATGCTGGTGGGTTTGTGTGACTTGATGGTCCGTGAGTGTAAAAACCCTTTTCACCACCATGAACCTAATGTGATCAGTCACTGTCCGTGTAGAGGAAACACACATAAGTGACATCTTTTAATCTGGCTTCACGGTCCAAGGATCATGTTTTGTGGCAGATAAATCATGGCCACAGCGCCGCGCGTTGACATGCCAAAGCTTCGGGTTTAAGTGAAGGTTAATTGTACATTGAGTTCTTCCATGTATGTTCCTCTCAATGAGCCGTCGGTGTCAATGAGTCGTGTCATTAAAGCGATTCCTGACAGAACTCTCCTCTCGTCCAATCAAAATGGAAAACACATTAGACTGCTACTTTGATGTTGGTTTTCTGTCATTTATTTTTGGATGAGATGCTTTTCAAAGGTCTAATCAAAGAGAGTGGGACAGTGTATCGAGGGGCTTTTTTTAAGTTCTACAGGCCGAGCATGGAAAGTTCATCAAGGACCTGCTCAGACGGACTTCAGGGATCAGGTGGGAAAACATGTAGCATTCCATGGGAGTTCTTCACCCCAGACACATCCATCAGAAACGATCCTGACGGTCTCTCCACGGTTGGGTGATGCGTCTGTGGAGAACCTTGGGAAGTTAGTAAAAGCTCTGGAGAGTTCCGAGGTCAGGTCTGCTTTCTGTGATGGACCATTAATACATCGCAGTTCATGAAGCATTTAATATACGGAACTATACATAACAAGTCGTGTTTTTTCCGCAGCTCTGTACAGAATGTTTCTAGACTTTTCTATCTGTTTTTTAGAGGGGTCGGCTGCACATCTGAATCCGTTTACACACCGGGTGGATTTACTAGAAAAGCTCTCAAGTTTAGTATCAAGCAGCAGGAACGCAAGCCTTCGTGAAGAGCACACGGGGTGTTTGGTGCTGGAGATCGGCCTGTATTCCACACTCGCACTGCCTACTGCGGTGGCGTTTGGCACAAGGTTTGATTATTTATTTATTTATTTATTTATTTATGTTTTTATGTTTGATCTCTCCAAATTTAGACGGGAAACATTTATAACAGTTAAAAGATCAACAGATTACAGTTATGTACAACACAATGAACTACACATTTATTTGTTGTGTGTAAGTGTGCGTGTGTGTGTGTGTGTGTGTGTAACGAGGGAGCATTAAAATTAGTTCTATGTAATATGAACAATTTATGAATTTTTAAGAAATGTTATACTGTATATTAATATTTATACGTAGTACATCAATTTCCAAATAGGTTCTGATGTTATCTTCATCTAATTGATAAAATGAAAGTTTTATCAAATAGATAAATATCATTATTAGTATCATAAATACATTTGAACACATTCATCAGTTTTATTTTTATATCCAATAATCAAAAATTGGAATTTTATAACTACCATATGTATTTTTCAGTTACATTTAAAGTATTAGTACACAGAACTTCACAGATAAACATCACAATATGATTGTCGTAATTCAATATGAATATGTGCATAATTTGTTATATTAATATCACAATTAAAGTTTACATTAAAAATTCTTCTTATCCTCACCTTAATTAAAAAACGAGTTTCACGAATGAACATGAAATGAACGTCATAAATCAGTATCAATACGAGTGTTCTAAATAAAACTTGAACCGTGTATTGTTTTAAAAGGATGCACAATACAGTACGTAACACTCTAGTTATAAAGTAAATCAAATGATGTTCCACGTTTATTCACATTCTCTAAATATTACATATATATTGTCTCTTAATATTACATATAAATCAGCGTTACGCATTCTATCCGTGTGTTCCAGCTTTCCAGAGGAGTTCAGTGTTCAGCTGGAGCTGCGGAGTTCTCAGGACGTGGAGCGGAGTGTCCTGACCGTGCTGAACTTCTACAATCACGTTTCGCTTCAGATTCGCGTAGGACCGCACAGCGTAACCTTCATCACAACCCAGCAGCGTGACTACGAGTACAACCAGCACAACATCTGATCTGATCTCTCAGTAAGAAACCTTTATCCTCCTGCTTTACTAGGTTTGCTTCTGGTTCCAGGTTTTCACTGTCTGGTCTGTGGGACTCTCAGTGGCACTGGATCTCGTTCGGGGTGTCGTTTGAGTGGCTGGCGCTTTATGTGGATTGTGTGCTGGTGGAGAAGGTGAACTGGCTTTACCCGTACTTGGGCATCACCACAGATGGCCTGCTGATGGTGGGGGGCATCCTGGAGGGCTTGGAGACGCCCTTTGAGGTATTCCTCATTCACACTCTGCACTGAAGAACTTCTTCCACTTACTTTACAGAAATGGTTGTATGCTTTTAGTTTAAAGGACGTGAAGTGAGCAATTGCAAACCATGAATAAAGCTGCAAGCAGCAATGGTGGCATTCGGGTTTATCTTTGGTAACAATCACAAAACAAACAAAAAAAAAAAACAATGTTTGCCGTTAGCAGAAAAATTTCTACACGTATATAATAGTCTCCAAATTAAATAACACTGCAGATAAAGCAAAATATATACATTATATATACATTTTCTTTAATAAATATAATACAATATTTTTTTATGTTATATTAGCGAACACTTAAGAGGATAATCAATTATATATTATCTATCTATCTATCTATCTATCTATCTATCTATCTATCTATCTATCTATCTATCTATCTATCTATCTATCTATCTATCTATCTATCTATCTATCGCTCTATCTATCTATCGCTCTATCTATCTATCGCTCTATCTATCTATCACTCTATCTCTCTATCTCTCTATCTCTCTATCTCTCTATCTCTATCTATCTCATACAGTATACTGTATTAGAGACCTGTTTTTGTGAAATCTGTTTACCTTTCTGCTATTCTCCTTTCTCGCTTTTTTCATGGTGTTTTTAGTCCGAGTAAAGTGTTGGACGAAAATGTACTGGAGTAAATCAGCCTTACTACCACTGGTTTAAGAAAGCTCTTGTGTAATAAACTGTTGAGCACTCTGGGTGGGATTTCATGTCTTTTTTTTGTCTTTACAGGGAGAGTTGAGACATATAACCTTCGTGATGGGAGATCCAAATGCAGCCAGACATCATTGTGCCGTACGTCACCATGCGTGTGTTCGGAGGAACGGACCAACGGTGTATAAGCGCACTGAGGTAGAGATTTAACAGTGATCTTGAATATTCAAAAGAAGCTGGCTCACTAATGTAAATGTATTCTCCGATGCTGCACCAAGTCGCAGTATTTCTGGCAAATTAAAAATAATCAAACATTTTCTATTGAATAGTTAATTTCCAAATGACACGTGTAAGGTTTTGTCGGTGTTCAGCTGACATTTTTCATTTAGATTTTTTTGACACATTTAGTTTTTTAGGTTTGTAAATAAAAATATGCCGTGTGTGTGTGTGTGTGTGTGTGTCTTACACATTTTTGCAAAAACGACTTGATTTCCCATTTACAGTAGTGACACTTACAGGACTACTTTGATCATTATTGTGCCCAGATGCTTCACCCAATAAACTGGAATCACTATATCACACCAACGGGACTTGAAGCCATAGTACTGTAGTTACTATGTTACTGTAATGTAAAATGTGATTTTAAATGTGAAAAATCAGGTGTAAAGTGTGATGTTATTGACAGAGCTCAACAGCAGGGGGCGCTGCACCTTCAATACCCACAGACCAGGTTTCTGGTCTTGGACACGATCCCAATGAAGGAGATGGACTGGTAAGAAACTACTCTTGTTTAATGATGCACAGTTCCTGTGTGTGAGTGTCAATATGGCCACTAGGGACAGTATAAAAATTGTGCTATGAATTTGTGAAGTTACACAAACACAATAACTATAAAATATCTATCCATCCATCCATCCATCCATCCATCCATCCATCCAACTCTTTAGTAGTCGTAGTGAAACACTGCACGTTCACAGAAGAGGTGTTTGTGTTAATGGCTCCCTGAAGTATTGGCTGGGCACAGCTCTGGGTCTGGGAGGTTCTGTCTCTCTCGACCAGGGCAGACAAACCTCCTCAGAGTATCTCCTCAGCGATCATGGTGCGCTGTCTCTCTGCGGGACGCTGTCTTGTGCTCGATCTGATTCTGCTCGGGTTGTTCGCGGAGGGTAAATGGAGAAGCATGGTAGGAAATGAATCAGTATTTCCAATTAGCTGAATATAATTTATAGGTGTTGATTGCAGTATTTATTTTTGGAAAATATAAATAGAATTTTAAACTGAGTGTGTAATTTATTAATTAAATCTACTGGTAGTGGTGTCAAGTTGTATTAATGTTTGTGATAATTAACTCATTAATATTCTCATTTTCCTTATTTGTTGTATAGTGTATTCTCTATAATGAGAATATTATAGTAACATTCTTGATATTTTCTACATGATGTAGTCATTATATTTTTTTGAGTGTTAATTAGTTTTCTGTGCGATTTTCTTTAATGTAATTTGTTCCCAATTTTTTCCTTCAGCGATTGACCTGTAAGAATTCCTGAGTCTCGTATCACTGATTTACGATGCCTCGATCATTCACTGTTGGCTCGACCGTAATAAACAATTCTTATTTTGCCCTGGGTCTTACATTTTTCAGTGTTCTTCTAGCTTGCTGTCATTGTAGTCTCACTGGAAGGCCCTTGCTTTGTCTTCTACTTCAGGTTTGGTTTTAGCTGACTCCAGATTAGTGTGTAGATTAGGTAAAACATATAGACACTTTCTCTCAAGCATCTGTGGATGATTCTCAGGGTTACTGTGTTTTCTGAGACCTCTTCTCATCCAGCTTCTCTCATTGGGGATGCTGCAGTGTTCGGTTCCAGTCAAAGATGTAGTCTGGAGCTCCGAGGAGGGTTAAACTATTATTTGGGGAACCGTGTTGCCCTTGAGGGGATCTAGTGTCCTTCATCTGAGGCGGCCGCGGACAGTGTTAAGTGCCTGACTGCTCTTTCTCTGTGGCTTATTGTTGGATAAAGAGAGGAAGACTATGGGATGGAGACTCTGGGTCTCCCAAGTCAGATTCAGATGCAGGCTATTGTTGCTGTTTTAACAAAGGAATACTTCTGTAAAATTTTTTTTTATCATTTTTATGCTATATTACAGTTAATTAATTCACCTCTTGAGATCCGAGCTCTGAAATTATATTCATTTTAAAATTGAGCTTAATAAAGTTGAGCCTATTAGAAAGCTGAGCCTATAAAAAATAAAGTTGGGCTTTTTAGAAGCACAATGTTAAAGTGTTAAGTGTTAAAATAAAACGCCATTTTTTTTTTTGTGTTGGAGATATTACATATGTCATTACTAAAAATTTTCTTGTTTTCATCAATCTTTGGTGTTCTAACAAAAGGGACACATCTTACCTAAACATCGCGCTCATAATGTCCCATAAATAATAAAATTAAATACCACTTTATAATACTTTATCAAAGACATGTGTCTCACGCTGCAGCCCACAGAACTTTCGTCTTCTCCGCCATTTTCGCTATAACTGCAAAATGTGCTTTGACGGTCGGACCGCACTAGAGGGTGGTCTAACACCACATCGTCGATCCGTTTTAGCACATCAGGTGTAAACGTAACATGTGGGAAAATTCCGTGATGCGCAGTGACCTGACGAGGACATAAGGACTCAGCAGGCTACATGTAATATTTTTATTTTATTTTTTTATTATTTTTACTGTCAGTAATTATTCAGTTTAAATGTTTCAAAAGTTATTTTAGTCTTAAGTACCTCTTGTATGCAACACATGCCTTTGTGTTGTCTATTTTTTATGCTTAGAGATTTATATTTACTGTATTATGATGAATTAAGATACTATTCTAGATTCATTACAAGATTACAATGGGATTAATCTCGATTAACGTAGTATTATATATATTGAAATTGAAATGTCCTTTATTTGTCCCACAGCGAAGAAATGACATATGCCGTATATCAATTTCTTATTTAATATAAATCATGACTGATTTTTTTAATATATAATATTTATAATATTATATAATTTCTCTTGAGGATTTAAGCCATGTGGAGATTGTCTTACAGTCTGACCTTTTTTTGCCTCCACTTCTAGAACCCTACTGGAAGCAAAGAGTCTCCCACTGGAAAGAACACGTCTTCATCACATCCATCCAGAATTCCAAAGCCGTCCATTCACAGCCTTGTAGTTGTGGAAGAATCTGAGCATCACACATCTCCTCGCCGATATAAGAACACCAGTCCGTCAAAAAAGATCCAGCCCGTCATCCTCAAATCCTCGGAGGAGAACCTCACTTCTCAAAAGCTGAGAACTGTGTTGAATGAAGACCTTGTGGATCACCTTCCTTTAAAACTCTCTAGAGACATTGCTGATCTGGATTCGGCCTTTAATTCAAAGCCTTCAGTTGGTCAGAATGGTTTGGTTGTGACATCAGTTCCTCCAGCAAACCTCGAGTTAAATCAACTGGTTGAAGAAGGTTTCATACTTTATTCTAACAGTTTATCACCTTCCTCAAGTGAAGATGATCTTATCTCAGAAAACCAATATAAAGCACCAAGAAGCAATAATAAAGATGGTCTCAAGCCCTCGCTGGTTAAACATGGTGATGTTATATCAGGAATGGATGGACAGAAATACAGACTTCTGACTGGACCCCCAGGACCTGTTGGACCTCCAGGGAAAAGGGTAATCCTCCATGACATGTTTAGAGATAAAAACAATAAAAGTATAATACTGTATAAAGTAAAATCCCTATAAAACCTTGATACTCATATTTTATTGGCTGATCTGCACGTTGGAGTAGTAGTAGTAAGAAAGAATAGTTAGAATTGAGTAGTGCAAGACTCAAGTTCCATGTACATTTTGAGATTTTGTGTTTTGATTGGATGGATGGATGGATGGATGGATGGATGGATGGATGGATTGATTTATTGATTGATTGATTGATTGATTGATTGATTGATTTTCGATTCCACTCTGAGTGGGAAAACTGTATTGTAATAAATTTCCAAACTTGGTTTTGGCAAAAAAAAAAAAATCAAGAATAGATTGTGGTGCTCAAATAATAGAATCATTATTCACTTCTTAGATTCCGAAATATGTTAATATGACCACAATTACACACATATCTTCTTCTAAATTATAACCTTATTAGACAAAAATGAAGATTTGACTCTTTCAATGATTGATGGGCTCTTTGCGAGCGGTTGGAGGTTTGGCTGTGCTCAGCAGATCAGGACACTTCAGTGTAACGTTACATCATGTGCACCAAAATGAAAAGAACATGAGCTATAAATATTCAGTATTTTATAAATATTGATTTGCTTAAAAATGGCTAGATGGACAAGTGAAATCCAGTCTTGTACAATTGCCCAGAATTATTTAGTTAGCATTTTATCACGTGAACATTCAGTCCTACATAGTTTCAGCTCTTCTTGTTGCATTGGAGATGGTTTAATCCACCGTATGTGTGTAATAACCGTGCTGTTGTTTACACAGGGCTGTGTGGGTAACAAAGGCATTATGGGATACAAGGGTGACAAGGTAAGAAGAACCCATCCTTACTGAATCATGAGATCATCAACTGTCTTTTTAATGCATCTTATGATTCTCAAAAGGGTTCTCACGGAGGACGAGGAGCAGATGGATCCAGAGGAACAACAGGACCTCCCGGTTTACCAGGCCTCCCAAACTTCTACCTATGGAGAAACACCGAAGACGAATGGGCTGCGTTCAGAGTAGGTTTAATACATCTTACTTTTTAAAATTCTCAATGACAGAACATGCCATTAAAGGAACAGTTTAGGTCATTTTGCACAACATCCAGCTCTTTCTCACCAATGTGGATGTGAATGAATCTCCGGCCTGTGTGTGATATAAAACCCTTCCAGTTCTTGCATTTTTGTCTGTTTGTGACTCCAGTACTTAGTGTGTAAATCAGTCATTTCAAACCCTCAGATCGGACCTCCCTGTATAGACCCGTGATGTAAGGCTTGGCGTCATTTAATGGTTATTTGAGGAGTGTGTGTGTGTGTGTGTTGGCTGGATTCTGTGCAGTGGTCTCCTGAGAGACGGGTGTTTGTAGATGATCGTGGGTGGGAAAATAAAATTCTTGATGATTTTGCAAAACATGTAACTGTATATTCCATACTTTACCTTGAGTGACAATGAGTTTTTACATGTTATTATTGGGCATATTAATATGCAGTATATAAGCGACTGTATAATATAAGTACATATGTGTGTGTGTGTGTGCGTGTGTGCGTGTGTGTGTGTGTGTGTGTGTGTGTGTGTGTTGTGTGTGTGTGTGTGTATAAATAAATACTAGATAGATGGATAGATGGATAGATGGATGGATGGATGGATGGATGGATGGATGGATAGAAAGAAAGATAGATAGATAGATAGATAGAATAGATAGAAGAGTTAAAACAGAGAACAGCAGATTCTACACAAAGAACAATTACCAAAATATGGTATACATTTAATGGGATATACATATGGATATGGATACATATGTACAATTTAGATTTTTTTTTTATCTGATGTACGTACATTGTAAGAATAGTATTTTTGCTTTATGTCTAGTTTTAGCCTTAAAACCATTTATTGTTAATAGCTCTTTTCCAAAATGGAAAGTATGTGTTGTACATTTTAGACTTTGACCAAAAAAAACATGTTTATTTTGCCATGTTCATGTATTTCGTCTGCTGCTCCACTTCTCAATTCCAACAAGTTCCATCAACACACATGATAAAGCGCCATTCAAAATCCTTGTCTTACACTCAGTTTCATCACTCATTATATCACATTCCCACAGTGCGGTTCAGCACAGACTTTCATCTTTAAGCTCTCGATGTTCCATTTTCATCTCAAGCGACTTTGAAAAATGCTGTTTTTCTTTTTGGAGTCTGGTCTGTTTGGACGAGCAGCATGTGAACAGGGATTCTTCCAAATTGGTTGGTTTTACTGCAAGTTGAAATATTGTGAACATTGTGCGCGCTCGTTTCTGTTGGTGGAAGGAACCTTAAGTAAAACCAATTGTTACAACACTGACCTGGAAGACTGATTTTTGTTGTACTGGGACAAGTGCACTGGGAGGTCCGGGTCCCCAGCATGTCTACCCAGCCACCTTCACTGAATCAGCCTTGCTCTGCTGCCAAATTGAGCGAAAGCCAAAGAAAATGTTGTATAAAGCAGAGGTAGCCTGTGTGATTTAATAACAGCGGGATTGTGAACGAGTCCCGATGTGGGTTTGAGGCCTCTGCTTTCCCAGCTCTCACTGAAGAAGACATTCTGACTGTCGCTCAGTCTTCTCTGTTTGAATAAGCCCAGAGCTTTTCAGCACCACCTGGTTCTGCACGTCTTGTATAGATTGGAC
The DNA here is from genome assembly GCA_028031935.1 of Paedocypris micromegethes. Classification (NCBI taxonomy): domain Eukaryota; kingdom Metazoa; phylum Chordata; class Actinopteri; order Cypriniformes; genus Paedocypris; species Paedocypris micromegethes. The sequence continues at coordinate 6,260,012 of CM051493.1, forward strand.
TGGAACACACATTCGTTAGGAGCTTGAAGCGCTCGAACTGACGATCTGTTGAGCTGCGGGTCATTAAGAAAGTGAAACCCTTAATCGTTTCTCGGGGGAGACATTTACAGGGCATGCATTTAGCCAAGCTGAACACACACGCACACACACACGCACACACACGCACACACACACACACACACACACACACACACACACACACACACACACACAGAGAAAAGCCCAATGAGCAGATTTGGTTGAGTATTTTTCTCAATGACACTTTGGTTGTGTCGTACCAATCTGAGATTCAAACCTGTGACCTTTTGGTCAAAAATTCTGAAGAGCTATTTGTTTCAGCTGAGTTGATTTTCAAAGGGCTCGAGAAAGGTAGTCACAAGTTAAAGTTACAATTACCCACCACTGGGCCACGACATTTGAAACGGTTGTTTAGTAGCAAACATCGATCAAGTGATGAAACACGTGGATGAAAGTTGAATCTCTGTGGATGTTTTACTCCTCAGGACAGATTTAGAAAAATGCGAGATTGAGGTTGCCATAATTTTGCTTCCCAATCAGCTCCTGGACACCATGTATTTGACCCCGCCCACTGATGCTTTTTGTCATATTGACCAAAACTCTAAAAGTAAAATTTACTTTTTCGAAAAATCTTTTTTTGAATTATTTTGTCTAAAATATTTCTCCAATACTACTTTTATTACTCATGCTCAGAATTCATGCATTTAGTTAAACTTCTTTTGAACAATGAAAAAGGGTGACATGGTGTAATTTTCTTGTCTTGTTTGTCCTGCAGAGAACATCTTATTACCAGTTGCTGGCTGCTGGATGGCCTGTAAGTATTTCAAACTGATAAATACTTTTTTTATCATCAGACCAAAAATGCGAATTAATAACCTAAATGATTTAACCTTTGATTAAAGATGACAGTGTTGAATTTAAAATGTCTGTCTTTTCTATAACAGGGTTTTCTACAACTTTTCAGTTAAAATACTTTATTTAAATGTAATACTTTTTCTGATTGATGCGGGAATACTTTGTCTGTAAAGCATGTTTTATTGACTTGTATGTTTGATCAACTGTATTATATTAGACAACAGTTTTATTCAGAAATAGTTTTAAGAGATGTTTTAAGAATGTTTTACCACAAAAGATTTTACTATTTTTAAAAGAATTCAACATGAGTGTATCTAATTTGTTGAAGTCTTTTTGAAAGTGGTGTATTTATTGCTATTTATCAACCGTGATAGAGATGTTTTGCTTTTTGAAGTGTACAATTGACAAAGACCATGTTGCCATAAATAAAGCCATTGAAGCTAAGATGGTATTAAAAAAATCAAACAAATAAATAAAAAATAAATGTATAAATATTTTTTTCTTATTTTATTTGTAGAGACTGCTGGATTCAGGGTCTGTCAGTCTGTTCTCGGTCTAGCTACTTGTCTTTCTGGCAGTTTGTTGGTCTATTTGTCCTTCTAATCCCCATTCATCTATCCATCCATTTCAGAGGGAACCTGGACTTCCTGGATTAATGGGTGAAACAGGGAGACCTGGTTTACCTGTAAGTAGCGTAATCTTAACACTAACTACTAACCATTATTGTAGTGTCTTACAAAAAGATTTAGCGTGCGCCTGCCAGAATAGTCACAACCAAATTAAGATTAAATAAGTATTAAGTATACATATCCTTTATGTGTAAAACAAATTCCATACGTAAGGATGCTTATTAATAGTGTGCATTTTAATCCAAAATATAGGGCGACTACAATTCTTAAAGCAAAATGTGTTGGTTTATTTCTGCAGGGTTTACCAGGAGACCCCGGTGATAAAGGACCACCGGGTCACAGAGGTGACATGGTAATCCAGCTATCATTTCTGGATTACCTGTGCGGTGTTTATGTAATTACCATGACCAGGACATGAATTTCTAAGCACACGTTATGTTGCAATAGATGCTTACATTATCTTTATACTATATAATAAACTATCTTATTTGGGTAGCATGGTTAAACATCATTTAATTATAATTTATTTTTTTACAATACAGAATAAGTTTAGTGTTAGTAACAGTTGTGTAACTGTAGTATGGTTTTATTGATACTCTCATTAGCTCAGTGACATCATAGCTGAAATGGATAATTAAATAAAATAATGTAAAATATTGTAATACATATTTTTTCCAATTTACATTATTACATTTACATTGTTTACATATGCATTTACATTATTTGTACTTCATACAGAGTATGAACGATGGAGTACATCCAAATCAAATTGGTTGCTTTTCTTTTAACATTGAGATTATTTAAATACGCTTAGGCTCTTTATTTTAGGGCGCCATGGGACCAAAGGGAGTTCAAGGCCGGGACGGAACTCAAGGAAGAGATGGAGAGAATGGTTTGAATGGAGTGATGGGTTCTCCGGGGTTACCTGGTTTACAGGTGAGAACAAAAGGATGTGATGGAAAAAAAGAAAGATACAATTCAGTACAACAAAAACATTTTTGTGTTGTTTATATATTGTTTTACATTTAAACAATATTGCTCTGGATAAACTCGGCTTGCAGTGTGATGTTTTTATTTTATCCTATCTCTTGATGCTTAAAGGGTCCTCGGGGCTACAAAGGAGAAACAGCGCCATCTGGAGACAAGGGAGATGAGGTACAGTGTTGTTCAGAATTAGTTCATATTTCATGTGCAGATATATATCCGTTCACGTCAATATTCCGTCTGTCTCTCTCCACTCTCCACTCTATACTCTATACTCCTCTCTCTCTCTACTCTCTCTATCTTTCTCACACACTCTATCTTTTCCAGGGCTTTCCTGGTGCACCTGGTTCCAGAGGAAGTAAAGGCCTTTCTGGACAAAAAGTAAAGGATGTCTACATTCGGAATCATTATGTAGTTATTATACTGTAGTACTAATGCTGCAACTTTAAATTTGAACATTTTCCTCCGGCTTTCTTGTCTTGTTAAGGGCTCAAAAGGAGAAAAGGGCTACTCCGGTATGGCTGGTCCTCCAGTGGGTTCTTCGCTTGTTTTATACAGATAATAAAGTAGCCGTTTATGTTTATGTTTAGCCTAACTTTACCGTTTATGTTTCTTATTAAAGGGAACAGTCGGTGTGCAAGGAGTTGAGGGTATACGTGGTCAAGCTGGCTCCAAGGTAAATTCAACTCCTTAGATTTTTTTCTTAATGTTATTTTTCTTAATAATAAATAAATAATACCATTTATCGTTGTTTGTTTGTTTTTTTTTTTGCCATTTACGTTTAGGGAGAACCAGGCCAAAGAGGAAAATGTGGACCTCCAGGGCCAGAGGTCAGTCTTGGTAATTCTTCAGAACCTAGCTGTTCATTTAACCTGTGTAATAAATGTGTAATGAATATGTATTTAATGAGGATTTGATACTCTAATATATGAAATAGAAGGTTAGCAAGTCTGTGTGTGTCCCCTCAGGGAGCCCCCGGTGCTACGGGATTCGTTGGCTCGCAAGGTGTCAACGGCTCAGAAGTGGGTGGAGTCTGTCTCATCAAACGTGATTTTAAGCAAAACAACAATGTGACGGATTCTGTCAAAAGCGGCAGGTGTCTGTATAATGTTTTGATGTTGCAGGGGAATGACGGACCACCTGGCCCGGTCGGGCGGAAAGGCCCTCAGGTACGGTGACGATTTATCTGTCATCAGTTTGTGAAGTTTGAAGAAGACTCACAGACTGAAATGATTCAGTATGGAACTTGTTTAAATTTTTTCTCACAGGGCCCTAGAGGATTAGAAGGAGATCGAGGACCACCTGGTCAACCAGGACCTCTGGTATAAGTCACTTTGAGAAAGTAAATGTGTGCGTGTGTGTTTGTGTGTGTGTTTGAGTATCATTCTGTTTAAAGTTCTCTCTCGTTCTGCCCTCTCTCTCACACACACACACACACACACACACACACACACACACACACTCTGCCCTCTCTCTCTCTCTCTCTCTCTCTCTCTCTCTCACACACACACACACACACACACTCTGCCCTCTCTCTTTCTCTCTCTCTTTTATATAGACATATGGACGGATGGATGGATGAGGTTAGACGGATCGAAAGAAATAAAAATTCATTCAACTCAATTGATGCTAATTGCTGTCTCTTTCAGGGGTCTTTAGGTCACACAGGTCTACAGGGTCTCAAAGGTGACATAGTAAGTAATGAAATAATCAAATCTAATTTAATCTTATCTAATCAAGTAATGAAAAAATCTGTGTAACTGAGTAATTACGGTAAAGTTCGCATATAACTCATGAATTAACGAGTTTTAGTTCATTTATTAAAGTTCATATTTGACTTGTCCTTTTAGAATTTAGTTTAGATTTTTTTTTGTTGTTGTAACAGTGTAATACTTGTGAAGTTGGCATAACAAGTTTTTTTTTTTTTTTCAAAAATGTTTGTTCAAAAAGTACAATTTTTGAAATTGGTTACATTTCCCAAATCTGTTTACTGTACCGTGATAAAGACATTTTGACACGTTATTATTTTGCTAAAATATATATATTTTTAATATTGACATTTTTTTGGCAAAATGTTTTATTTATTTTAATAGGGCCAGCAGGGGGATATGGGCAACAGAGGCCTGCAAGGCATTGAAGGGCCAATGGTAATATTATGTCCAGCCTTTTTTTGTGAAAATAATTTTAATCTTTAAATTTAAATTTCATGGCTCCAAAAACATTTTTACAGGGCTTAATAGGCAATTCAGGTCCAAAAGGCTTTCCAGGTGTCACAGTAAGATACACCATGTGAATCATAGCTGTTTCTGTTTATATAAACAAGCACAAAATTTAATTTAAATTCAATTCAATTTCTCCAGTGTTTTTTTTGTGTTGCTTCTCTAAATTATCCTTTCAATTCAGGGAAACCAAGGACCACATGGAGAAAAAGGAGACACAGGGCCCAAGGGAGAAAAGGTAATTTTTAGCAAAGCATTACATGCATTACTAACATTGTGGTAATCGCCCACGTCCTGTTTGGGCATTTTAGGGACCACGAGGGGACCGAGGGATTATGGGTCCTCAGGGTGAACGAGGTAAATCCGGACTTTTTGGGACGTCTGGAGATAAAGGTCAAGCAGGAGCTCCTGGTACACAGGTAGGCAATATACCGTAGAATATTTTTCAAAAGTAGATGAACAAAATCTTTCAATGGCTGTTAAATGTTTGTTCTTTTCCCACAGGGTGAAGAGGGAGAAGCCGGGCCTCAGGGAATGCTTGGAAAAGAGGGTCAAAAAGTGAGATGAGTTTATGACTTTCAGGTGGAGCTGTCACATAAAAAGAACATTCTATACTTCATCTTTTCACATTAATCCACCTGTGAAGTGGAGAATGTCCGTGCTTGCAGTGTATTTCTGACGGTCATTTTTGTGTTTCTCATAACTAAGGGAAGTCGAGGAGAAGTCGGCGAGAAAGGAAGATCTGGACCAAAGGGAAATAGAGTAAATTATGAATTTTTTTTTAAATTGAATGTGAAATGAAAGTCTTGAATTTTGAAGTGCTTAATAACATACAAGCTACACAATTTTCAACATATATTTTAGCTTACAGACCTGATTTTTGCTGGTGTTTTTCTCAGGGTCGATTGGGTCAACACGGTCCTCCTGGTGTGACTGGATCAGTGGTAACGAAATACAGTGGTAACTGTACTCGAAAAGGATGAGTAGATGTTCACTGTTTTCCTCACAGGGTTCACAAGGTCCGGCTGGTATTGAGGGTCCAGACGGAAAGCCTGGTACACAGGTTCCCATTCCTTACATTAATATCAATTATAACGCATATTTTCTCAGTATGTTAAGTGTCTATGTTGGTTTATATACAATAACAGTGCTTTTAAAAATGTGAATTAATTGTTCTTTGAATTTCTTGCAGGGCTTGACTGGTTCTCCTGGAAATCCTGGAGATAAAGGACCACAGGTATGACCTTTTTTTTTTTTTACACCAACACATAAGATATTTGTTGTAAACCTGATACTTTATAGTTTGAACAACTGCTGGGTTAAAACTAGTCAAAGTGACAAGCTCTCAATTACGTTTACCGTCATTTAGCGATTAGCGTTTAGCATTTAGCTTTAGACTTGTAAGAACTGTTATTACATGCATGTAAAGACTTGCTACAGTGAAAGATTCATTGACTATAAAACTTAACAAGGTCTTAAATGTCTTGTACGGTTATTTTAAACATTAATGTAACATTTGTGAGATCATCGTCTTCTCTTTAGCACCAAAATCTTTTCCTTTTTGTGGTTTAGCCTATGCTATACATTGAGTCAAGTTTATTTGTTTTGTGCTTGCTTTTATGCACTTGATGTTATATTTTAGGGAATGAGAGGATTGATTGGTGAAGTAGGGAAACAAGGCCCTCACGGTTCTCGAGTAAGTACCGTACTACAAGTTCTGGTGTCATTTGGGTCACAGAAAGATATAAAAAATGTAATTTGCTGACATTTGAGTTAAAGCACATAGTATCTTATCTTATTAGGGTTCACCTGGACGACCAGGCCAAGATGGAGCCAAAGGCCCTGCTGGTGAAAGGGTGAGACGCCTGTACTGTTTATTATCAAAACAAGATCAAAATACTGTAAGTAATATGCACAAAATCATTTTTGTCAGGGATTTACAGGAAAACCAGGAGTGATCGGTCCACAGGGTCCAGTAGGAATGTTTGTAAGTTTGAGATTGTCAGATATTTTGTGTGTGTTTATGTATGTGTGTTTCTACAGTGAATATATAAACGCTGTATACAACATTATTGTATAATATATGTGTCATTTCGGTATTTTCAGGGTTATTCAGGACCTACAGGCCTTCGTGGGATCCCAGGTCACACAGGAGTGCAGGTTAGATCTTTTAGCTGGAGAACGTCTGCTATTATGATTTCTAATGATGTTTCACTTGCTTTGGTGTAAATCTGCAGGGTGAACGGGGAATCAGAGGATCTGTGGGTAAACCAGGAGAGAGAGGTTCACCCGTAAGTCAGCTTCTAAGATAAAATCGTTTTGTGACTTCATTTAAACAATTTTGTGATGAAAGGCATGACTTTATAAATCACAATTCTGACTTGATAACTCGCAATTCTGACAAAACAACTTGCATTTCTTAGGGAAAAAAAATTATATTTTATGCTTGTAGATTATTTTCATGTTCAATTTTTTATTTATTTATTTATATTTTTGTGCTTCCACAAAAACGAGATGAATTTCATTTGCCAGAAGCAAGTGCAAACAAAGCAATGTCATGGAAACGCTGGAAATCTGTAGACTCGGAAGCTAAGTCCAAACCCATAATTAATCAAACTATAAATATAACAACGACAAGCGTTTTTCACGCACGCAACATTCCAAGATTACTATGAGATTCATCTAGATCTAAAAAATGAATTACGTATTTAATGTTCATTCTTCAGGGAACATCAGGACAGATTGGTCCACGTGGTCTTCACGGACCAATGGTAAACTTCTCATATAATTTTTATCTGTGTGTGTGTGTATAACTTTTTTAAGCATATTAATATTTTACAAATGCTGTTTTTTAATGTTGCCTTGTATATTTCTTTAAGGGTCATCTTGGCCAGACAGGACCTCCTGGTTTACAAGGAGCACCCGTATGTTTTATTTGTATGACTATAATTGAATTATTCAAACCAGTATGACTAATTTTATGTTGTGTACATCAATGTGGAGTTGGAATTTTCAGTGTGAAGTGGAATTTACTCTCTGCATTTGCGTAATTTTCCCAACTCTTCTATAACGTGTTGGTGGTTGGATGAATGATTAAAAGAATGTATTAAAAAGTGTATAGAAGTTTTTGGAATGCACTGTTTGACATGTAAAACACATGAATAAAACATGAGAATATAACATGAGTATATAAAAATGAGAATATAACATAAGTATATAAAACACAGGGGTCTCCTGGTCGTCCTGGCCTTGTGGGTGTAACTGGAAAACGAGGACCGTCTGGGAGCCAGGGACCTCAAGGCCTGAAGGGAGGTCAAGGACTAACTGGACTGCCAGTAAGTGATGTGAGATTTTAATTTAAGCATGAGATTTTAGTACAGTGATTAACAAAAAGTTTTTAATTCTATTGTAAATTAACAAATAAATAAAATATATTATTATAATAATAATTCTACTGTAATTTTTAGGGATTAATGGGAGCGCCTGGAATGGTTGGTCAAGCTGGAGAAAAAGGCGAACAGGTATAATAATCTAAAGTTAATTGAAAAATTAATTGAAACGAAACAAAACTTGAATTATTCATGCGTCTTAGGGGCTGCCTGGACCACCAGGAAGTTCTGGTGTCATTGGATTGGTCGGGCAACAGGTCAGTTACTTTTAATATACTCCAATAGAATTTTTTAAAATCCCTTAATATATTAATTTACCGTAATCATTTTTTAGATAAAACTAATGAGAAAATTTGACTTGATTGTCTTAAAACAAGATCATCTTATATAATTTTTTTATTAATATGTGATACTTTTTTCATCACTGATGTTTAATTCGTTTTTTAAAGGATTAAATTTACCCATTAAAATTCCATCTCTGTCTACCAGGGCTATCCCGGTCCAGTGGGTATAGATGGATTTCCAGGACCAAAAGGAGAATATGTAAGTTTCATTTAAAACAGGTAAAACATGGAATACTGCGCTGGTTTAGTACCAGGAGGCTTTGCCCAAAACTATTTGATTATGGTTGTACGTATTATTCTTTTAAGGGATTACCAGGACCTGTTGGAAAACCAGGTGTAAATGGACCTCAAGGAGAAACAGGTTCTCGAGGATCTCAGGGAGCGCAGGGTGAGGCAGGTCCACGTGGTAAAGAGGTTCGTTTTGTGATAACTTATGATATACGCATATTAATTTTTTCAATCTAGTTTTGGTTCACAAAAAAATCTGGTTTTGTGCTTTCTGCTTGCTGAATAAAGGGAGACATCGGACCTCCAGGTCATGTCGGAGATCCAGGCAACAAAGGGCAAAAGGTAAATGACAGACAGACGTGTTTAAGATTTCATTTTTCTAACAGTTCATTTTTCATGTTTTAGGGCGACCTTGGACAAAGAGGGTTCTCTGGGCATCAAGGGTCACCTGGAGGTTTTGGTGATCGAGGAGACCGAGGAGACAAAGGCAATAAAGGCTTCGTTGGACTGGAAGTTAGTGATTAAAGTTATTTTTCTAACAAAATAATTTGTACACAGAATTGCTAGCATGAAACCAACCTAATAAGTTGTGATATGATCTTCTATAAAAATCTAGAAAAAAACAACGAATGATCCAAATTGCCAGAGTTGATTTATTCAAATGTGTATTCAATAGTTTAAATGATTTAAATGTTCTCCAGGGCCAGAACGGATTGGTGGGAAAGATTGGTCCATCTGGCTTGATGGGGTTAGAGGTAGGATTTTTATTTCAAATTGTCCAAGACCCTTGAGTCTCAAAAACATTGATTAAAAAAATTGTGTGAGTCTAGTTAATTCAATTGAAATGCAGGGTTTTTTGGGTCCCCCGGGACCACCAGGAGCCAATGGTCCACCAGGCCTAAAGGTATCACAAAGCTCTCGCCTTCCTTTCATCAACGTATCCTTTAATAGGTCAGGATTACCTTCATTCATTTTCAGATTGTAACAGGCCTGCTCTTTGTTTCATAAGGGGGGAACGGGACCACCGGGGATGTCCGGCTCTACAGGAGATCAAGGTGATCAGGTAAAATCTGGTAAAGTTGCGTTTACAGTACAGCTGGAGCTGGTTCGCATCACACCACTTTAGCTCAAATTCCCTTTAGTTTCCACATAAAATGACGGAAATTGAGAGAACGTGCCAAATAAGGTCTTGTTCCTCAGGGCGTGGCTGGGCGGAGAGGATTTAAAGGGGTGATGGGAAACGTTGGACCACAGGCAAGTGTAGCTTACAAGATTATCCCAGTAACAAACAGTTTGGAGGCAATTACTGTAATGGTTATGTTGCAGGGGCCCGTGGGTCCCAGAGGCCCTGAGGGTTTATTAGGCTCAAAGGGTTTGCCAGGGATTGAAGGAGCCAAAGGTGAACCAGGAAAGCAAGGGACGACAGGACGACAGGTGAGGTTCAGTAAAAAGAAGGCCTGGAATTAAACACAATGGTTGGGACGTTCAAACCAAGTGTTCTCGCTCTCTCTCTCTCTCTCTCTCTCTCTCTCTCTCTCTGTCCCCCTCCCTCCCTTCCTCATAGGGACAACATGGTCTCACTGGTGCTAAAGGACTTTCTGCATCTATGGGAACAAAGGTAGACTTGTATTACTGCTATGTGGTACCCCGACTTACAAATGTCCTTTAGATAACAAAAATCCCAAGTAACTAAATGCGTCACCGCGAAAATGTCCTTGCAAGCTTATAAAATAATTTCGCTATATGACAGGAGCACGTCTTTTTCTTACCACTAGCATGCATGGAGATGAGAGAGACAAGACGTGTGTAAAACTGTTGTTTAATCTTCTTTGCACGTCAAATAAACAAAAACCAACAGAAACATTAGTTCGTGTCAAAGATCTTGCTCACAAAATCTAAAATAAACTAGTAAAAATAAACAGAATGGCGATGTTTTATTAAATTTTTTTTCTCCCTAAGAGAACATCCCCCGTATTCTCGTGAAAACAGTGGCGTTGCTTGTTCACTGTTCTAGTGAGATTACGGTAATCTTTTCAAGATGGCGGTAACTGTTCATTTGAGATGATCTGTAAATCATTATATTCTGTATCTTTATAAGCATCTGCCAAATGGCAAACTAAACAACTGCTACAGTATGTAACATGTTTTTATTACATTTATTACCAATATTTTATAATTTATAGAAACATTGATCTGTCTGGCACAGCAATTTGTGAAGGCACAGATTAGACGGATTACATGTAAAATGCGGCTCAGCTAACGGAATTTTTGCCGAACGAAGCGGCTCTCTGTGCAGATTTTGTAAGTCTGGGCCCCACTGTATCACAAATGTATAAATAACAAAGATGGCATTTTAGAACCTGGAATAATAATGTTCTTTTCTCCCTTTAAAGGGACCACCAGGGGACATGGGCTCTCCAGGCCCTGTGGGCTTACCTGGACCTCAAGTCAGCGTTTTTGTCATGTTTAAAAATCAATATTAATGTCTAAAAGTTAGTAAAGCTACAAGTGCAGTACTCTGTGATGTTCTCCAGGGTCCCATTGGAAAGCCTGGACCTCAGGGAAGCAATGGGCCAAAAGGTCAGAAGGTCAGAATGGCGATATTTATATTTACCGTACGCTAAGTTTTATGGCACCAAAAACGTAGGTGTCTTGTCAGAAATTGTAGATCATTTGAAATGATCAATGATGAAAATGAATAGATGATAGATAGATGGATGGATGGATGGATGGATGGATGGATGGATGGATGGATGGATGGATGGATGGATGGATGGATGGATAGATAGATAGATAGATAGATAGATAGATAGATAGATAGATAGATAGATAGATAGATAGATAGATAGATAGATAGATAGATAGATATTCAGTATCTTTTGATTTTCCATTTGCAACTTTTTAAGGGAAATTATGGCCAAGATGGACCTCTAGGAAAGAGTGGGCCTGCTGGAAGTACAGTGAGTAGAAGGATCAAGCTTATTGGGTCTTTGTCTGATAAGAAAAGTCCAATTCAATTATAATATTATTCAAATTAAATGTACAAAATAATAATTGTTGTTGATATTTTTAGGGGAGAAATGGAAACACTGGTCAGAGTGGTCTCACGGGACCCAGAGGAGAGAAGGTGAGGTTTATTCACATTATTTATTCACTAAGTGGATTTTTAGCATCAATTCTCTGACGGTTTTCCAACTTTGCCTCGATGTCTCATAGGGCCAGCCGGGAGAAATGGGAAAACCGGGAGCTAGTGGCGGCCTAGGACAATATGTAAATGAAGACATATAGTATTTCACAACCTAAACACACAGAAACTCATGTTTTATTCATGAGGCCATTCAAATGAGGACAAATCAATGCACCGTTTGCTTATTTATTTCAGGGTTTGGCAGGCACTCGGGGTGAGAAAGGAGACAGCGGTGCACGGGGCATCGAGGTGAGTGGGTTTCACTTTGGAATTGTAATGAAGGAGCTGGTAATGGCAAAAACTGAAACCTCGAGGCTCACTCGTCTTTCCTTCACCAGGGACAGAAGGGCGACACGGGACCACCTGGTCCTCCGGGGAGAGATGGACTTAAGGTTCTTGGTTTCACCTTCTTTAAACATGGGAAAACAGTTTCTCAGTAAAGATTTGGTACATGTTTTATTGCATTTTGTTAAACTTTCAAATTTGCCATAGTTTGTTTAAATTTGTTGTTTCAGGGCAATCGGGGTCTTAACGGGGAAAAAGGAGCACATGGACCAAAAGGAGAGCAGGTATGATTGACCAAACGTGTAAGGAACTTATTGAATGTGATTTGTATTTAATGCATAACGTGTTTGTTTAGGGGGACATTGGCCCACCCGGAACTAGAGGGTCACCTGGTCTTCCAGGACTTCCTGTACGTCTTCTGCTTTTTTGTTTGTTATTTGTTTATTTCATTAGTTGCTTTTTAGTTCATTATTACTTGCCTGCAATATATGTTTCCATTATTAAATTGTGTTGTTTGAATGTTTAGTTTAAATACAACTGTGGTAAATAATGTACAACACTGCCATCTAATGAAAAAGTAACGTCATTACAGGAAAAACTCACTCATAAATCTACAAATTTTACATATGTTTTCATAGGTTTCTAAAATGTATAGTAACACTTATTGCCCATTTTGGTTCAAATGTGGTACAAACAAAGTAATCAAAGTACATGTAAAATAAGTATGGTATGGACATTAAGCGTTTTATAATTGGAACATGGTTTTTATTGGCCCACATGAGCCGTGAATCTAATTTTAATCCTATTTCTTTACAAGAAATAAAAATTATTGATAAGAGTCTTCCACTTTTTACTTGATGACCCTGGGTGTTGACTAGCGACTGATCAGGCTAATCAGAAACGCCCAATTTTAGTTTGCCCAAGATTTTTTTACACATTTAGTTTTTCTGTCGATTGCCTGTCTGGTTGTTTACTTGTTTACGTTTTTGCATTTTTTTGTTGTGGTGCATGTCGCTAGGTTTCCCTTTGTTTCTAAACTCCATTTCCCATGATCCATTGTTTCTATACATGTTGTTTTGATGTCTCACCTCACTTTTTAAACACATAATTTAATGATGTCATGATTTTATTACATTGCTAACTTATGAATTATATTTCAAAAATTGATCAAGATCAGTTATTATTTGAGTTTGTGAAATGCAGATCAATCATTTTGTGCTCACTTTCTTCATAGGGGCTGTTTGGAGAAAAGGTATAGAATTATTATTGCCGATGAATAGTTTGTTTTCACAAATACAGTATGTAGATAATTAAAAATGCTTCTGATGAAGGGATTGAAAGGTTTTTCTGGACTTCTGGGACGTAAAGGAGAACGAGGTCCTGCGGTGAGTTTATCACTTCTCCACGTATAACACACAAATCAACCATTAGTTTTTCTTTTTTTTAGGGACCCCCAGGGGCTCCGGGTCCTTCAGGATTATCGCTGAATTTAACACTTACTCAGCTAAAAGTATGTTGCTTAAACTGCTTATTGATTTAAACGCACATGTATAATGCATTGTCATAAATAATGCGTACAGGAGCGATGTAAAGGAGGTAATTGCTGTCTGTAGATGATAAATCTGATTTTTTTTTTTATGATCAGGACCTCATGTTCTTATCAGACAAGCCCAACTATCCTCTAATAAGGACACTGCTGGATTCCCTTCAGCAGGACCTGCGCTTTTTCCTGGATCCTCCAGACGGAACCAAAGAACATCCAGCCACCTCCTGCCTGGAGCTGATGCTGTGTCATCCAAACTTCACTAGTGGTCAGAATCATCATCTGGAGAGCATTGCGTTTTGTTGTTAAGGGTTTTGTGTGATTGGATTCTCGTCTTAGGAATGTATTATATCGATCCAAATCAAGGCAGTTCTGCTGATGCTCTGTTAGTATTTTGCAACTTCAGCGCTGGTGGGCAAACATGCTTGACTCCCACCCGGCCACAGGTACGCACATTCATTTATTACAACTCGATTGTGACGTGTGCTGCTTATTAAATGCATGTGTACACTGAATTTTATAGTCAATGGTTTTATCCATTTTTTTCAAGGTTCTATTGATATGTTAAGTGTGTCTAGTGCTATTTGATGTTTTTTCAAAATGTTTTTTTGCTTTTTTAATTGTTCTGAAATGTGAAATGTGACCAGCAAGAAGCATATTGTCATTGATGCAAAGATGGCGTAAAAATGTTGACAAATTCAAAGGAGTCGACTTTGGTTTATTGGGACACACTCGAGTTTTTCTCTGACGGAAGGAAAAATTATGTTTGTTTTTTTTTTTTTTCCTGTACTTTTATCCAGTCATATATGTACAGTATAGTACAGTGATAAAAAAAAAAAAATCACACACTAGTCAACCAAACTTTGGTACATGGTAATCGAGAGTTTGGTACATGATACAACTTCTTTGACTAAAGTGACTTTTTGACTTCTTGCTGTCTCGCATTCTTCGTCCCAATAAAGTGAAATTTTGTCCCGAGTGCACAAACCATTTTAGACTTATGTAATAGGATTTGTTCAAAATGCCATGGTCCAGGTTAACTGCAGCTGACTACGTGCTGGATTTGTTTTTTTTGGTGACCGTGTTGTGCCATTAACCGTCTTTCCTGACTAAACTGCCCTGTTCTAGCTACAATAAGACGAGACTGTACTGTACGTAACTGTACCGAAACGTAATGTACGTAACATAAAAATGCCATCATGACCTTTTATTTGAAACACATACATTTCTCCCTTATAGATAATTAGACAAATAGATATTCTTTCTTGACTAAATTATCAAAATATTTTAAATGATGCTCAGCTTTTCACTGTTTATCCTTTAGGATGAATCCTATTCATGGTTATGCTATAGTAACAGGATGTGCAATCTTATATGCAAACTTAATTTACAGTTTACACTTTACAGTCATTTGGCAGACGCTTTTGTCCAAAGCGACTTACAAAAAGAGGAGCAAGTGAAGCAATTTGTCTAAAGAAAGCAAACGTTTCTGTAGATGCCGAGGAGATCCTGGCTCAGGGATTCCAGGCCGGACGCCTTTACGTGGCTGAGCACTTTAAAAGGAGGATTCCAGGTGGATCTGGCAACAACAGATAGTTGATCCATGTTGGTTGTTTTTTTTCCTGTCGGTTAATTTCGTTGTTCCGTTGCAGTTTGAATACACAAACACTAGTGTCGTGCAGATGAAGTTTCTACGACTGAACAGCAGGATTGCAACTCAGAACATCACGTTCTCGTGTCAGCCCACCAGCCGCCAGGGATCATGGGAAAGGGAAGTCAAGTTTCTCGCCGACTCCAGAAGAAAAAGCTTCCTGGGGACTCTGCGAGATTGTGAGGTGAGATCATTTGCGGTCTGTGTTGATCTTCGTTTTATGCCCTGCATGGCCTCTGTGTGGCGCTATAGAATTATACAGTAAATAGACTTTTTTTTGTTCACTTTCTACATCACTGCTGCCTGTCACTTTACTTTGCTTGTGCAATATTCCAACACACCAATATCAACCTTTATTCCACATCTTTTTACCAACATTCTGCATTTTTTCTGCCTTTTGAAATTTTGCTGTATATTTAATATTTTCACATTTTGTATATATTGCAATCTTGTATTTTTTATTATATTCAGTAATACTATATTTTGCCTTTTGTGCGTTGTATTATGCAGTTATTTGATATATTATATTTATTCATTTATTTTTTATTCTGTGTGGATGTTTTTTTTCCATTTATTTATTTTTTCCCCCCATATTTTTTTATTTTTGCACCAAACGGAGTAGTGTTCCAATTTCATTGTAACCTAGATACAATGACAATAAAGGCATGCTATTCTGTTCTGTTCTATTCTGTTCTATTCTATTCTATTCCAGTCCAGTCCAGTCCAGTCCAGTCCATTTTACAGTAGTCTATTCAAGTCTTTTCTATTCAATTCTATTCTATTCATTTCTGGTGTTTTCTAAATTAGTTTAGTCTAGTTTATTTTGCTCTATTCAAGTCTTTTCTATTCTATTCATTTCTGGTGTTTTCTAAATTAGTCTAGTCTAGTTTATTTTACTCTATTTAAGCCTTTTCTAGTCTATTCCATTTTAGTTGTCTAGTCTATTCAAGTCTTTTTTAGTCCATTATATTTTAGTTGTCTAATCTATTCTAGGTTATTCTAGTCTATTAAAGTATCTTCTAGTCTAATCTATTCTATTCTAGCCTGGTCAGTTGTGGTCCAGTGGTAGTGTCCCTAGTGGCCATATTGACAACTCACTCCTTTATTTTTTTTTCCTTCTCCTCTCAGCCTAGGACCCTGGTTACCGGCCCTCAAATGTCTGGGTTCCAGTTTGAGACTGAAGATCTGGAGCTCTTACCCATCAGAGATGTGGCTTTATTCGGCCACAGTGACACACCAGAAGAGTTTGAGTTCACTATCGGACCGGTCTGCTTCAGCTGAGAGACTTCTGAACTCACGAACACCATCAGGATGTTTCGTGCTCTGCTGAAGTTTATGAACCACATGAAGTTTCACTTTTTCCTTCCGTTCCGTCAGGTGATTTTTTCCTTGTAGCGACAACATGGCGCACATCTTCTGAGGAGCTTAATGTGCCGCTGGTTTTTGTTTACAGTAATCCGGATGAATAATAATACTATTTATGATGTTTCAATGAAGTCACCTCTTGCATTTAGGGATGCAAAACTCACGTAATTCCTCATCAAGCGCTTTGATTCAGGTTCTGTGTTGCACTTTTTGACAAAGAGAACTGGTGCGCGACATGGATAGAAATATGTGGAAGGTAAAACCCCGATCTGGGTCTTGATTATTTCTGGGGGGGTTTTGTACAGTAAATACAGCTTTTAGTGTTTTACCAAGTCAAAACTTAAATTTCGTTATGAATTTATATTTATTCATTTTGAACTTATTAGTATATGGTGTTTTGCATTACTAAAAATGAATTGGGAAAGCAAATTGCACGGTGTATATAGAAAATTACTGGGGATTTTTAACAATGGCCTCAATATGATAAACCTGGAGCAGCTTGTAAAGAATAATTTAATTATGGCGGTAGTAAAGTGTGTATTTGTGCTGTTCATTGTCTATGGTGCTTTTTCTTTTGTGTATGTTTGTGTTGTTGCTTTATTTGTAGTTTTGAATGAACAAAATAAACTAAAATGAAACAGAAATTACAATTTATCAAGTTTGTAAAATAATTTCCTTGTTAAAACACAAGAAAAGGAAGTAAAAACTATGAAAAACCAGCGGCTTTTATGCTTATTATTTCAGTGGTCTTCAGTTTTCAGCGATTTGCAGTCTATTAATTGTTTATTATTAGTAGCAATTCATAAACTATTATTTATTATTATTTATTAACCCAAATTAAAATATTGAAACTAGAATTGACTAGAATACAATTTTGTATATCTAATGCAAGGACATCCTTACTAAATAAATAAATAAATAAATAAATAAATAAATAGTTACCAGCTGTTATTGTTGTTTATTCATTAGTATTATTATCATTAATATTATTAACTGACAAGATAACATTAGTTGTTATACATACAATAGGCATACAGCTATGTATATTATATATTTAGAACTGAATACAATCATTTAATTTATCAATAATTAAATTGATCAAGCATCTGATTTGTTTCAACCAAACACACAAATTGTTTTGGTACAAGCTAATACGCTTCTTTGTTGCTGTTGTTGTTTTCTTTGTTAGTGTAAGTAGTTGCCAAAATTTAATTGTTAATTGCAGTTTACGGTTTATCAAAAGTACAGTATCAGTTACACTGTGAGTGTCGCCCTCTAGAGGCCCGAAAAACAATACGCATTTATATCACGTGTTGCACTTTACCGCAGACTCTTCCGCCCCTAGAAACGGAAGGCGGAAAAGTATGGCAAGCGGATGGCGACTCGTCGTAAAACAATTGTGACTAGTCACAACTCATTTCAAGATATCTTCAAATGTATTTTGACTAGTCACAATTGCATTTGCAGATATCTCTAAAGTTGGAGATATCTACAATGGTCACATTCGAGATTTCTACAATTCTATTTGAGATATCTCTAAATACATTTTGACTAGGACTAATTATATTTGAAGATATCTTTAAATATAAATCGACTAGTCAAAAATCATATTAAAGATATCTTAATGTTTTAATGACTAGTCAAAAATATGTTTTAGATTAGGGTTATTTCAAGATATCTTAAATTAAACGCATTTAGAGATATCTTCAATTATATTATGACTAGTAATACATATTTGCAGATATCTTTAAATATTTTACTACTAGTAGAAGTGTAATTGAAGATATGTCTAATACAAATTAGCACTAGTAACAATATATTTGAAGATATCTCTATTTATAATTGTAGATATCTCTAAAGTAATTCAAGATATCTTTAAATCAATTGTGACTAGGAGAAACTCATTTAGAGATATCCGCAAATATTTTTCAATGGAAATCTATGGGGCAATGTGACTAGTCGAAATACATTTGAAGATATCTTCAATTGAATTGTGACTAGTCAGAATGTATTTAGCGATATCTCGAATGCCATTTATGACTAGTCACAGTTGATTTGAAGATATCTCTAATTTGTGACTAGTCAAAATAAATTTGAAGATGAATTGTGACTAGTCATAAATGTTTTACGAGTTGCCACGAGGGGGTAAATGTTAAGGCCGCTTGCCATACGCGAGGGGATAAACGTTAATTCCGCTTGCCATAAGTAGCCAATAGAGAAACACCAGCAGATGAAAAGGCAGAAAGATGGTTCCTTTAATCCTCCTGACATCAACATTGCGGTTCTTTGAGATTCCCACTGCTTACAGGTTGAGATTTAATCCCGTCCGTGTGTGCGATCGCTGCTAAGATTTAGGCCCCACCGCCATGCCTCGGACTGCCGTTAAATCCTGATCCGATCGGAGCTTCGCGTCAAGCTGGAGGCAGGACCGGACCGAGAAAAGAGGTGATTTCTGATCTTTGCCCTGACGGCACGAACACATCAGACCGAGACACGTAGCTGTAAGAAACGTTATGATTTTTATGTCAATTTAACGGTTGGAGAGATTGCATTCGGTCGTCTTGGTTTTAAAGGTACGCGAATAACAAAAAAAAAACAACGCCTGAAAGTTGACACTGATGTAAGCGAGAGGCTAAAACTGCTTGTTTCTTGTCATTTGAGTAATATTTGATCAATTTCGACAAACTTTATTTAAAAAAAAAAAAAAAAAAAAAAAAAAAAGCGACTTGTTTTGATGACCAGAAACTTCACCGGACTTTTTGAAGCGCTGCCGAATATTCTATAACTCACAAGCAGGGGTGTAAAGAGTACTGGACAGCCATACTTGAGTAAAAGTACAGATACTTACTGTAAAAATGGCTCCATTACAAGTACCAAGTCACCAATTTCAAAAAGACTTGAGTCAAAGTAGCAAAGTATCCAATTTTAAGAGAACTTGAGTATTAATAAGTATTTTATTCGTACTCAATATAGGCCCAAAAAAAGAAATGTGAAAACAAACTATTGTTTTCTAAGAAACAGAATTTTTTATATTAATAATAATAATAATAATAATTTTATAATATAAATAATAATATTTTATATGTATTATATAAAGTTATATATTATAAAATAACATTTGTAAAACACATTCTTTCTCATCTGAGTATTCAAGGTCTAGTTTGAGTTGCTCCTCAAGTGATTAGGACGGACTGCATTACAATTATACAAAAAGATGCAGTGCACTTAAACTACGTATAAATTCAATGCAAATCACACCACACACTCACAGCTAAATGTACTTTATGCAAAATGTATAATTTAGGTATAAAGTATAATATAATGCGACTCATTTATTCACGTTGCACACAACACATTAGGTGAAAATATAGTCATGTCACAGTGGTTTTTGACATGTTAATATTTGTAACATTATGCTTACAAATACCACTGTATAGTCAGGGAAGATCTGTATAGTTTAGCTTGACAAAAAACCCTTTTATCATTAAATTACCGCAATATGTTTCACCAAATTTGACAAATTTTTAAAAACGCTTGTTTATGTTGTCCGCGGTAAACAAAGCTGACACTGCATCTTGTAAGAGACGTTCTCGACAAAAGAAAATATTGAATTCAAATACTGTAAGGCTATGGATGATGGTCCAGCCCTTGATGTGCTGCGTTTGCTTCATGGCGTCAGTCGTGTCGTGTCGCTAGTTAAACACCTGCTATACGTACATTTACATCCCTTATTCGTGCTCTTGTGGTTTCTAATTCACAAACAGCGTCCATTATCTTCAGCAGCCTAAAGATGGCGATATTCGTCTCGTCCGCCCAAGAAATTAACCGCGGTATAAATCGATTCCAGCTTGTCACGCACAATAAAAATGTAACGGGTAACGATAAGTGTCCGTTCAAATGTAGAGGAGTGAAAAGTACTGCTACTCAATCACAAAAGCAGTGGAGTAGAGAGTAAAAGTTGCTTATATTTTTGATACTCAGTGCAAGTACGAAGTAGCCAAAAACATACTTAAGTAAAGTAACGAAGTACATTTACTCAAGTACCTTACACCCCTGCTCACAAGTCAACACATTCTCTCAGTTTTCAGTCTTATTAATTACCTTCTCTATGTGTAGAAAACGTACACACTTAAAAAAAAAGATCATGACTAAAACGCGCGTCATTTCTGCCCACGCAGCTGCTGGTCAAGTCAAAGAAATTGTTAGTTTTAAACCGTTGATAATAATAGTGCATTTCATTTCAAATCAATCCAGTTTATCCATCAACCGCGTTTCAAATTTATGGGACTGAAGGCCAAGAAGAAACCCAAGAACATGCAAAAAGTTCTAGACCGGCCAGTATTTCCTGGACTGTTTGCTCAGATTCAAGAACGGTTTTCTCGTGTTTCACAGACCGCGGGACACTGACGGTGGTGGTCTGAAGGACGGAGGGAAACATGCAGTCGATGTCCAGAGGAGAGTTTGTGTCTCTGACTCTCAGCGACAGCTACTTGAATGGGAAGCAGTGGCGCAGACAGTCCTGCTGGAGGGTGCGTGCAGTATTTAGTTTAGTTTTATATATATGTTTTTGGTAGGTGTGTGTCCAGGTGGTCTGTAGTGGCTTTGTGTTTCATCCATCACATTTGCTTTGTCTCCAGAAATGGAAGCAACTGTCCAGATTGCAGCGCAGCTTGATCCTGTTTACACTGACGCTGATGCTGATTTTTACACTCGCTGCGTCTCCTGCACTCGTGGGACTCTGGAGATGTGAGCGATCTATACGTGTATATGTACACACACTCAGTTATATTACTTATTTCAGTTATTTTCACAATTATTTCTTTCACTCAGTTTTCTGAAGAAGAAAACAAATGGAAAGCTAAAATTACAAAGCCATTATCAAAATATTAACAGGAGACTGACAGCAGTTTTGTGTTCTTAGCTAGTGTCACTATTATGCTGCTCACTGCTCATAGTCAATGTCACATAAGCGTTACATTACACAATCTGTACATTTTATCAGGCCTTTTTAAATACATTTAACTTGAAATGATTTCTATGTTTGATTTAGATGGCGCAGTAACTGAAAATGGGTCCAATGAGAAACAGCCATTTTTAGATCTGAAGAATGAATACAAGTTCATTCTTCCCGAGCCCCCTGAGGTTAGTTTGACTGGCTTGTTTCTGTCTTTTTCTTTTTTTTTTTTTACCTTCCCAACATCTGGATGTCTAGTAGTATAAGACGAGAAGTAACTCTTAAAATATCATCACTTTATATTTTCACAACGACCTGTTCAGATGCTCTTTACTCCTATAGAAATGATAAAACTATTCAGACATTATTGGTGGTAAAAGAAGCACACAATCAAAGTAACCCTGTTTATTTAGGTTTGTATTCATCCATTTAAGTTATTGTTATTTATGTTTAAGGTTCAATTTGTTATTGGTATGGTTGCATTAAGATTTGTGGGAAAAGTGCTCTGCCCCTTTAAGAGAAATGCAGTTCTCCCGAACGCTGCTGACTCGCGTTTTGGGAATAAATACTACGTTTGAAATCCACCGTGTGATTGTGACTCGTTCATTTGTGAAGCTTCATGCTTTTACATTAAAGAGCTGAGCTGATCTGAGACGCACGCCAGAGCTAGAGAGAGTGAGACAAGACAGAGAAAAGCTGAGCTGAGCTGAGCCGCGCAACTCACAGCCTGTGTGTGTGTGTGTGTGTGTGTGTGTGTGTGTGTATGTATGTGTGTGCGCGAGAGAGAGCGAGAACGAGCGCAGCCAGCACGAGATTTGCAGAGATATTGATTGTGCTGTTCTGATTAAAATATTTTCTATTTCGGTATTTTTTGGTAGTATACGTCGAGTCCCCTACTTTGAGCCCGAAATTTTTTTGGAAAAATCCTCGACTTATAGTCGAGTAAATACGGTGTATATATATATTTGCTAGTGCATTTTTTTTAAATAAATATATGGCTTCATCCATTTTGCTCTCTACAACATTTTACTTTATTAGAGGCTGAGACATTAATAGCTCTTTTTTTTAAAAAAAACCTTGCAGAATTATGTATGTACGGTGTTCTATTGTATTTGTCGTGCTTCGATATACTGTATATTTGTGTCTTTTTCCATTCTGTTATGCTACTAACATTTACTCTTTGTAGTATAAATAAAGTCCTGTCTGTCAGCTTGCCTGTCTAACTAACTCTCTCTTTAAAAAAAAAACAACAAAAGCAGGAAAACATTCCAAGACGTGGCCTTATTCCCTTTCTAAACCGTTTACCAAGCAAAACGAATGTTTCGGGTCCGTTGGAAGAAGAAAACCACCGACCAGATGAAGGAGGAAAACCGCTCATCAGGTTTGATCTTCTCCCATTGTTGTACAGTGTTATTGTCTTTCCATTACATGTTTTTTTCACCGTGCCTGTTTCTCACATGTGTGTAGCTGGCGAGGAGCAGTTATAGAAGACGAACAGGCGTCGGACACGAATATGGAGGACGTTGAAAATAAAGACCCTTCTTCTTTAGCACTCGGTTTGTCACTTCAGGCAAAGAAGTCGTGCGGTTTGTATTCGGCGAATTGTGATTTTAATTGAAAGCGTCTGTTGTTTGTGAACTGGTTTCAGCGGAGAGCCGACTGGAGGCTGTGAGAGAAGCCTTTCAACACGCCTGGAAGGGCTATAAAGAGTTTGCCTGGGGTCACGACGAGCTCAAGCCTCTTTCTAAATCATACGGAGAGTGGTTTGGACTTGGACTGACTCTAATTGATGCTTTGGACACCATGTGGATCTTGGGTCTGACGGAGGGTAATTTACTTTAGTCGACATTTACTGTAACTAAAATCCCAGTAACATTATGATGTGTGTTATGTTTATTTATCTATAGTGTGTGTAGTGTAATTTATATTTATGTTAATGCATGCATGTTTATTTACTTATTTTAGTGCTGTCAAAGGTTTAAGTTTTTTTAAACTAGTTAATTGCACTTCCCCAATCAAATAATATTGATTAATTGCAATTAATCACACATAATAATAATAATAATTTATTATTAATAATTCTTTAGTATTAACAATTATTAATGACATGAACAAGTATATAATCTTGATATATTGAATATTGAAGTGTAAAATGTAAATCAATGTAAACTCAACACAAAATAACCACTTGTTTAAATACTGTAATATACCGTTTTGACTAAAGAAAACAGTAGGTAAGCCGGTCATAATAATTAAAAAAGAAATAAGTAATTTTTTTTTTTTTCAGGAAAAGAGACAATGGATATGTATTTGTATATTTGTGTGGCAAAAGTATGGCACTGACAATTAGTCTAGCTGAAAAGGCTGATCACACATTTTTGACTAAAGGAACAAAAGTCCGACATATGGTCTGCACGCAGTCGTTTGCGAGACTGTGACTGCGGCGTGATTTCAGCTTTGCAAAAATCTGTACACATAATACTGAATGGCTTTGAAGTTAAACTCAAAAACCGGAAAAACTGGAAGTGCAGGAAAAACCAGAAGTGCGATTGATGCCGTTAATAAAATTTGACGCAATTAAACTAATTTAATTAATCGCATGAGTTAACGCGTTAACGTTGACAGTCCTACTTCTTTTATTTTTTTATATAAATGGGTTTTTTCTTATATACATATACTTGGACTTCAATTCAATTCACAAGCAATTTATGCGAATCGTTAAAGTGTGATTGATTTACATGATGCTTGTAGAGTTTGCCGAGGCCAGGGAGTGGGTGGCTAAAGAGCTTTCGTTCGACAAAGACGTGGATGTGAATTTGTTTGAAAGCACCATTCGAATACTGGGAGGCTTGCTGAGCACCTACCATCTAACTGGAGACTCCATGTTCCTGGACAAAGCTGTGAGTGAAAGTCATTTCTAACACAACGTCAAACTAAACTAACCAGACTGGTCCCTTCTCCAGAAAGACATCGGCTTCAGACTGATGCCGGCCTTCAAAACGCCTTCCAAAATCCCGTATTCTGATGTGAACATCGGGAAGGGAAGTGCTCATCCTCCTCGCTGGACGTCTGACAGCACTGTCGCCGAGGTGACCAGCATTCAGCTGGAGTTCCGAGAGCTCAGCCGTCTCACTGGAGACCCCCGATACAAGGTGAAGCCCCTGCAGCTTTGCTTCTGTTTCTCCACCAAACGCTTCTAATTCATCTCAGATTTGCACGTTATCAAATAAACGCAATTTGAGATTATATGTGTGTTGTAGCACTTGCACAAGCCGCCTTAACACTCTAGAGTAACACTGAGAGTGTGAAGTGTCGCTCTTTCACAAATCTTGTGCTCTTTTTAAAATCCAGTTTCAGTTATGGAAACAATCTCGGCATGTAAAGTAATGGCTGACATAATGGATCGACAATTGTTCTGAAACACCCAAGACCAGTGGTGTAAAGCAGTGGTCCTCAACAATTTTGTTGTCGCGGACTGGTCTACATGTAATAATTTTATTCTGCTGCCCAGGCTTTTTTTTTTAGCAATGATTATAGCATTTAATTTAGTATTTAACGTATAATAGTATTTATTGATATTTAAACATGCATTAAAAAAAGCAGTTTGAACCTACTGGAACCAATGACAGACATGTACTTTTGAACAAGGCCGTCGGCCATTGTGGTATTTGAAGTTTCTTTTTATATCAGAAATCAAAAATACTATATTTGTTTGTTGTTTTAAAATATCAGACACCTTGTTCTTGATTTGATAATTTTTCTTCATTCCTGTTTTGAACAAAAAATTTCTATAGCTTAGAAATGAAAAAGCATTTTTGTTCTTGAAATCAGAAGCGTCTCTTCTTCAGTTGCCTGTGCGCGTCACGCGGCTTCACAAGAAACATTAACAAGAAACATTAGAATAATGTGCTGAGAAAATCCCGGGAATGCGGTCAAACCAGCCACGTCTCTGAGAAAGACGGTCAAGCCAGCCACCTCCATTAAATTGCATTTATATATTAGTAAATAAAACACTGTAAAAAGAGTTTCTTGTTTTTCACGTCTTGGTGTTTTTGAGCCTAAATTCAGTACGAGTGAAATACTTTAGTTTTTCTAAAAATAGTTTTTTTTTAACGCTTTACGACTTTTACTCAAGTCTTCTTGGAATTGGTGACTTGATCTTACTGCAGAAATGGCTCCATTACAAGTTACAAGTACTCAAGTATAGTTTTCAGATGCTCTTTACATCTCTGTTCAAGGATTTTCAGATTTTTTTCATCTTATGTGACGATTTATCCATTATGTAGATAAATCGATTTATCTAATATCGTCCATTACGATACCAACAATCTACCTACGAAAACGCATAGAGGAACAAAGATCTGAATGCATATATGCAAATATAGTTTATTTTATGCTTGTTCACATTGTTTTCTGACTGGTCTTAGCTTGCAGTGATGGAGGTGATGGAGCAGGTCCATAAACTGGACGGGAAGCATGATGGATTAGTGCCGATGTTTATCAACACCAACAATGGACAGTTCACCCACCAAGGCATGTTCACACTCGGGGCAAGAGCCGACAGTTACTACGAGTATCTGCTGAAACAGTGGATTCAAGGAGGCAAAAATGAGAAAGTGTAAGTAGAGTCACACGCTTCAGGAACGTGGAATATGCTTCATGTGGAGTCACACAGTATGTCTGGCTGGTAGGTTGCTGGATGACTACTTGGAGGCCATTGAAGGGGTGAAGAAGAACCTCCTGAAGACCTCTCAACCCTCCGGGCTCACGTTTGTCGGAGAGATGACCCATGGACACTTCAGTCCCAAGATGGTGAGAAGGTTAAACGCAGAAGCATCTTCAGACTTCCCACCTCATTGTTGTTTGGTGTTTTCAGGATCATCTGGTGTGTTTTTTGCCCGGAACTTTGGCTCTAGGGGCACACAACGGGCTTCCTGCTGATCATCTAGAGCTTGCGGAAAAGCTGATGGAGACCTGCTACCAGATGTATGCCCAGATGGAGACGGGCCTGGCCCCAGAGATCGCTCACTTTAACATGCATGAGGGCAGCATACAGGATGTGGATGTGAAGGTGAAGTCCTGAAGTGGCCGAGTCATTCACCCGTGGAATGAAACCGTTCTTATGGCCTGGTGATGTCTTCTAGATGGCTGACAGGCACAACCTTTTAAGGCCGGAGACCGTGGAAAGCCTCTTCTACTTATACAGATTCACTAAGGATAAGAAGTACCAGCAGTGGGGATGGGAGATCCTGCAGAACTTCAACAAGTACACACGGGTATGTGAAGATGGTTCATACAATGTCCGTGACGGGTGGAACAAAAGGGCAAAACCAATTAGACATTTTTTTACGTTTAAAACATTTAAGTTTAAAATTGCATTCTAATTTTGCACTACATTTATTGTTCTGTACTTTTTAGGAATTATAATAATTTTGTCCTAACAGATAATTTTTTTTTTCCAGAACTTGATTGTGTGTTTAAATTTTTTTAGAATAATAAACTAAATTATATGCTAATATCACAGTATGATTCGATCATTATAACTATACTAATACTATATGTAAATGCATGTCCACATCACTTTAAAATACTTTAGGATATTTTTACAATTCAAGTCAATAAATGATATGTAACTATTTGGACAATTTTTTTAAAAAATAAAAACATTTGTCAAAAAAAAATTCAATTGTGATTTTAAGCACTGCATTTAAGATAACATCCTATTTTGTTTTCTTTAGCATTTTATGATTCTAGTTCTTTTCAGGATTATGAAGAGTTCTACAATTAAATTAAAGTAACTTTATTATTATTATTATTATTATTATTATTTTAATAAAGCTTTTCTATTTACATACATAAAAATAATTCTCCCATTAATGCAGTTTTTGTCTAATGTTTGTTAGTGCCTTCCAACCGCTTTATCCTGTTTGACTTAATATTTTACCTGCTAACTAATCCTCTGAATTATTAAATCTAACATCTGACTCCAAACAAATATTAACGCAGAAGTGGAACAATGGTTGTCTTGTTTCCGGATGCGTTTCATTTTTGGCCCAAAGCCAGTCGACAGTTTGTGTGTCAGAGCAAATTCTTCGTTGGTTTCCTCTCCAGTTCCTTCTCAGATTCACATCATCTGCTTGTGTCTCAAACGTCTTTCAGTTTCCCTCCATGTATTTCCAAAGTTCTCATTCAGCCTTTGAGAGTTTTGAGGTGATGTTGACCACAGTCTGGTGTTTCTGTCCTCTCAGGTTTCCTCAGGAGGTTACACATCCATTAACAACGTCCGCGACCCAACCTACCCGAGCCCTCGGGACAAGATGGAGAGCTTCTTCCTGGGTGAAACGCTCAAGTACTTCTACCTGCTGTTCTCAGACGACCAAAAACTCAGCTTGGACAAATACGTCTTCAACACGGAGGCTCATCCACTGCCCGTGTGGCCACAAGCCGAGTGATGGACACACCAGTACAACAGTTTGACCAAACACACTTCTCTCAGGGCCTTCACTCGCTTGTCCTATCGCTCTGCCACGGGATTTGGTCGGTTGAATAAATCATGGTTGGTTCTTTGGGTTCCATCACCACTTTTCCTGCCTCTATCAAACCCGTTGACTGGTTCTTTCAATCTTTTCTAGGGTTTATCAGTCTCTGAACCCAATGACTGTTTTTTGTCTGTTCTTTCATGGCTTTTTTCAGTCTCTACTGAACCCAATGACTGGTTCCTTCGGTTCCTTCTAAGCTTTTTCAATCTTTTCTAGGGTTCATCAGTTTCTACCAAACCCAATGACTAGTTCTTTCGGTTCTTTCATGGCTTTTTCTGCCTTTACCGAATCCAATGACCGGTTCTTTCTGTTCGCTTACGACATATCCAACCTCTACCAAACTGAATATTTCCTTTTTGAAGGCGTCTTTTTATACTATGGTTTATGGATTTTTTTTTTATTCTCTACCCATTCCAATGGCTGGTTCTTTCAGTTCCTTATAGGCTTTTTCAATCTCTACCAAACCCAATGACTTTTGATGGTTCATGGCCCTTTCAGTCTTTACCAAACTCAATGGCTGGTTCCTTTGTGACTTTTTCGGCCTTTGCCAAACCCATTGACTGGTTATTTTGGTTCTTTCATGACTTTTTCTGTCTCTACCAAACCCATTGACTGGTTATTTTGGTTCTTTCATGACTTTTTCTGCCTCTACCAAATCCAGTGACTGTTTATTTTTTTGGTTCTCTTACAACATTTCCATCCTCTACCAAACAGAAAACTTGTTTTTTGATTTTTTGAGGGCTTTTCCAGTCTCCACCAAACCCAATGGCTGGTTCCTTCGGTTCTCTTGCAACTTTTTCTGCCATTACCAAACACAATAACTCTATATTTTATTCCTAAGCTTTTTCACCCTCTACCAAACCCAAAGGCAGACCGATAAGAAAAAGCAAAACCAATGTTTCTGAAAACGTATTTTTATTCATAAGCTGTAATTCTCTCATGAGGACATTATTGGCCGATGCAATTCGCAGGCGGCACGAGAAGCACAAGACGATGTGTGTAATGTTTGCAGTCTCTCAGTCCACACACACATATCTTTACTGTGAAACATTTTGGGACTGTGAGCACTTTATGGTGTTGGGAGGTTTTAATATTAATGTTCTCATTCATCATATCGCTGCTGATTTTGTGAGGTGGGATTGGGGTCTGTTATTTCCAGACTTCTATTTCTAGATGTTTATGGCTTGTCAGACATTGTGATCGAGCTCTTTTGAGGCGTCGGGTGGAGTTGCATAGGTTTCTCGTCATTTAGTGTTTATTTCTCTTTGTTGTTCTGAATATTTCTATTCCGGATGAAGCGTGTGACTTCAGCCTTGCCAGAAGATGTTCTTCTCATTCCTGTGAAGCCAATGACATGTAAATTATTGCACAGAGATTCATAGTGAGATTGTAATTATTATTTCTTCTATCTGTTATAGTGTAAAATGCTTTGATACTTCATCTCTTGAATGGTGAAGTGAGTCTGAACTCGTTTTATTATTTAAGGTATTTGGCCGTTTTTTTTTTTCTTCAGATATAAAACTATAGTAGAATGTAGTAGTATCGATGCATTCAGGGCCTTTATTCTGATGTGATTGTCTGCATCAAGTCTTATTTGAGAACTTAAATTGTGGATTAACTGTCTTCACAAGTGATTTGTCAAAAGTTTTTTTTTTCCATCGAGTTGAAGAAAAACGTCCTCTAAATGTCAGAATTGATTTTTCTGGCGTTTTTCTGGATTTTTCTCACAAGGAAACTGATAAGGAACAGGGCGAGATGTTTCCTTTGACGTTAAACTCATTCAACCTACTGTCTTACTAGATTAAAGATCTAATCTAATGCTTTGTATTTACAAGCTACTTTAATCCTGGAAAAGGGCTGATTATCGACAGGGTTCTTGATGTGGTGACGTTCCGTTCTGTTCCGTCTGTGCCTTTACCCACAAAGCAATGAAGAGAAATGTATATTTTCAATCCAGAGATGTTTTTGTGGGCAATCAGTGTATTTTATTCATCTCATTCCTCTTTTTAAGCTTTGCATTGGATGATTAAATACCATTGTGACCATTCATAATAAAACAATCTGTGTTCTCACGCTCGCGTCACATTTTATAATTCGTGATGTTCATAATCTAGATGTGTCTTTTTTTACATTTTAGCACTAAAATTAACCAGTTTAATAAAATATTATTAATCTGAATATTCAGAAGTTAATCTGAAAATTTTATGTGACACAGCACAAATGCATGAATGCAGTAAATTGATAAAATGACGATAGCTGATACATTTTTTTTACAGAAAAAATGTAATATGAAAATAATATAATCTGGAAAAATAAAATGACCACGAGAACAGTAGTTGTACCCAATATACGCAACCGCCCTCACCTTTTATATAAAACAAAAAATTATAACAATTAATACTAAAAATAATTAGAATAATGAAACAAAATTATACTTGAATGTGTTTATATTGATAATCCAGATGTGTGTTAGCTTGGATCAAATGGATTATGATTTTTTTTTTTTTTTACAGATTTGAATATTCTAAAATATCAAAGATTCTAAAATATTCCTAGATTGTGCAAAAAATAATCTCGCATGAATGAGATTATGATGTGTAATAAAGCATTCGTTTGAAATGAATAGTGTGCAAAAAGGCGCAAACATTATTAAAACATCCCAAAATAGTCCAGAGTGAAGCAGTGATGTACATTAGACGGACTCATGCAGACTTCCTCGCGCTCTTCACCCACTGTGCGATGATTTCAGCCTCCAGCTTACGAGCCGTGATCACAGACTCTGGATCAGCAGGGTTGGACGCTCTGAAGAGAAATAACGGCGTTATTTTTTATTATAGAAGATGGTGAGAAGTGTTTGGAGGAGGAAGTGGAGCACCTCAGATCCAGATGATGAGCTCCTTCCGGAATGTTGATTGCAATCAGAGAAGAACTGAGCATCTTCCTGATCTACAGAGAGCCATCAGTGTAGAACAAACAGAAGAGCTGTTGATTGATTTAATTACAGTCTGGGCCTTTTAATCCCATCATCTTCTGAGCATTTTAAATGACAACTTTGTGTCAGCAAACTGATGCATATGGATATTTTACAGTGGTGTAAAGTAGGTGGTTAAAGTACTTGTAAATGGACTTTGTTACTTTTTTTTTACTTAAGTATACTTGTGACTATCAAAGATAAGAAACTTTCACTCTACTACATTTTTGATTAAGTATCTGTACTCTTTACACTACATTTGAATAGACACTTTACTTGTTACATTGTGATTGTACGCGACAAATCTTTTTTTCATCTTTTTTTTTTAACCGCGATTAATTTCTTGGGCGGATGAGGTGATATCGCCATCTGCAGGATGCTGAAGGTACTAGATGCTATTTATGAGCTAAATCACGTGAATTAGCGGTTTTGAGTGAATCAAGTTTGACTGAGACTGACTTTTTATTTTTTTGTTTTGTTCTGCCATTTAAAACATTAAGTTTGACTGAGACTGACGTTTTTTCTTTTTTTTATCTATTTTGTTCAAAAGTTTAATTTCTATTATAGGAAATACAACCTAAATAAAAAGTTTCTTGTTTTTCTCTTTTCTAAGTGTTTTTGAGCCTAAATTCAGTACAAGTAAAACACTTATGTTCTTTTAAAATTGGATACTTTACGACTTTTACACAAATCTTGCCAAGTGTCTTGTAATGGAGTAATTTTTACAGGAAGGTATCTGTACTTTTACTCAAGTATGTAAGAGTACTTTTTAATCAAGTATGTTCAGGTACTCTTTACACCTTCGATAATTTAGATATTTAACGCTGCATTAAATGTCTTACCCCTCCATTTGCCCAAGGATCGAGGTCGCCATTTGAAAATATGATATTGCTTGCAGTGGAGAGGTCTGCGGGGGGAAAAACACATTTCGTTGTCGTTTTACTACGAAAATCCAATGAATATTAAATGGATCACGGACGAGTGGAACCAGATTTTCTTCCCCTTATCTTTCCCCCCGCAGTGGTTGAAACTTACCATCCCCCCAGAACTGTGTTCTCAGCCAGCCGGAGCGCGGCATCACTCCCCATCTCTTATAACAGTACTTTTCTCTCAGATCCTTAGTGAATTTCATAAGCGGGAACATGTCGGTCACGTTGTTGCTCTCGAAACACATCTCAATCTCGGTGCACGCCTGGGAAAAAAAAAAAAAGTGATAACTATACAAAGGAAATGCAGTATATGAATCAAATAGGAGAGCTGATCAATTGATTTTGAAGTTTTAAAAAAATGCTTTTTAAAATTAAGTATAATACTGGAATAATCTGAACACGAGTTAATCTGAAAAAGTCCGGTAGAGACACGCAACATGAAAATGCATGAATGCAGCAAATGAATCAAAAGGGAGAACAAAAAAAAATACATTTTAATGCTGAAAATACTTCTTAATAAAACATTTTAATCTCAACTGAATTTAATAATCTGAAGTTAATCTGAAAAATAAATCTGTTGGTGACACACAGAGCAAACCGTGCATGGATGCAGTAAATAACGTAAAAATAACAAAAGAAAAGGTATTTTATATGTTAGCACTGAAAATACGGTTTAACAATTTTAATCTGAAATAATCTGAATAATCAGAAGTTAATCTGAAAAATAACAATGACAAAGAGCAAATGCATGAATGCAGTAAATGAATAAAAAACGATAGCTGATACATTTTTTTAAGAAAAATAAAATGACCACGAGAACAGTAGTTGTGCTCAAAATACGCAACTGTCCTCACCTTTAATATAAAACAACAAAAATAAAAATGTAATATATAACCATTAATACTAAAAATAATTATAATAAACTAAATTATACTTGAATGTTTTTTTATGGATGTAGTGTGTACTATTCCGAGACCTGGTAATCCCAAGCGTAGCTGTTAAAGCCAAGGCCACAGCCAGTGGGGTCAGAACACTCCACGTAGAGGCTGTAGAGGTCAAAGCATTTCAGCGTCCCACTGGAGTTATACACGATGCCTGCGGAGAGATTTAATCCTCGATTAGTGATAAACAAAAAGCAATTGAAAAGTTATGTAAAGATGCTTACCAACAGCATCTCTCAGTGCTGACGTAAGATCCGTGCCATTCAGAATGGTTTCACACGCCACCTGTCGAAGAGAGCGGACTTCATCAAACGCTTTTTTTTTCCCCATGAAATGATGTCACAGACAGAGTTGTAAAGAGTACCAGACCATACTTGAGTAAAAGTACAGAGATGTGCTGTATAAGTTACTCGAATACAACTAAAAAGTCACCACTATAAAAAAAGACTTGAGTCTTTTTTTTATAGACTCAAGTAGAAAAGTATCACATTTTAAAACAATTTAAGCGTTTACTTATACTGATTTTAGGCTAAAATAAAACAAAGAAAAGTAAAAAAAACTTTTCATGAGGTTTTATTTTCTAATACAGAAATGCGATTTAACATTTTCATGTTTACAAAAATGGTACAACAAAATAGATAAAGAACAAAAATAACAATATAAAAAAAAAATTCCGAGCTGACTTTGATGTGATTCTACTGAAGTCATTTGCCTACAAAATTTTGAATCTTTGAATTTGAATTGAATTTGAATTATGAATTTTGAATCAGAATTGCAGTGGAGTAGAGAGTTAAAGTTGCTTATATTTTTGCTACTCCGTACAAGTATGAAATAGCCAAAAACATACTTAAGTAAAGTAACGTACAGTACATTTACTCAAGTACCTTACACCTCTGGTCACAGACTGTTGGAAAGGAAGATGGTGCACGCTACCTTCACAGGGAAAGACGGCATGCTGCCCATGAACTGAGTGCTGTAGGGATAGTCCAACATGGCCATCATGGTGAAGGCATTACGCAGGAGCCCGTTCAGCTGATGGATGTCTTTTGAGGAGGAAGGTGGTTTGCACAGGGAGAAGGCCGACTGGATGCCAGCGTAGTCTGGCATGGAGATAGTGTCATTACAGTTTGACAAAGCGATGAATCAAAGCCTACGGTACCTTCCTGTTCAGCCATGGCGCTCAGTTTCTGGAAGGCTAATCTCACAGAATCTCTGCAGGCCGGATTATACTTCTCAAAATCCTTCAGGAACATAAACATGGTTGTGTTAGTTTATTTATAGTGTTTCTAAGTCGCTGCACAAAACAAAGGGAGCATGGCTGGTGTTTACCAAAATTTGGTTTTATCCGCAATCGAATTAAATGCAAACATTTCTATATTTTGAACATGAATTGTTTTTTTTATGACACTCTAATCTAGCCAAAATTTGTCATCCAGTCCATAGTTGATGACTGTGGTCCAACAGTTAAAAAAAAAAAATAAATCAATACATTTATAACAGGTAAATAAAAATTAAAATCTCTCTTTTCAATATTTACCTTTGAAAATGATTATTCTATAAAAAGTTATGCATGTGATTTCCATTTTTAATATTCAGAAATATATATATATATATATATATATATATAACATTTGTTTTTTACTTAAGTTAAAAGTGTATATAATTTTCTATAATTATCATTGTAGTGGTTTAATCTGTTGTGGGTTTTGTCCAATTATGTAATCATGAAAAAAATACAATACCCTATATAAAATGTAATTTCTTTTAGTTTTCAAAAATCAAAAGAAAAAAATGAATGAAAATAATCCATACATTATGTATATAAATATGTTTATGTATATGTGTGTCTGTATGTTTGTGTTTGTTCATTACACAGTGTATATATAAATATTACTTATTGTATCAAATTGTATGCAATAGTGTTTTCCCATTTCACTCACAGCCGTAACATCCTGGAAGAACTGGCTGGAGTCTCCGAGGCCTGAGGTGGACAGGATGGGAGCGCTAGCAGCTAAAGCTCCAGCCACAATATTCGGGTATCGAATTCTCATGTAGACACTCAGCATCCCTCCATAGCTGGAAAGAAAGACAAGAAATGTATATTAGCACATTACCAGTTTGTCATCGTGCACAGAAACAATTCAAACTGGACTTCACCTTCCACCAAAGACGATGACGGGACACGACTGCGCTCCCAGTTCCTCCTTTAGCTCAGAGATCATCACTGCAAAGTCCGCAAGCGCCTGTTCCACGGTCAGCAGTCCCACCTCTGGCCTTCGAAAGGAATCCTTCCCAAAAGGTAAAGATTTCCCATAGTACCTCTGGAAGAAAAGCATGTGATTAGCCTATTACATACTCGCAAAAAGCTCCGTATAGAAGGACATCTCACATGTTCTGCAAATATCACCAAAGCTCCCTGCACAGCCGCGAGCTCCGTTATGAACCCAGAATTCAAAGCAAACTCCCATATGTCTCCTTCATTGCCGGTGTAGAAGAAAATTGGTCCGAATCCTTTTTTCCAGTACTGGTCTAGATGAAAAAAGTAAATAAATCAATCTAAAGTGAGGATCTATGGGTACGCATACATTATAAGGCAGTATATGTTACCTGTGATGAGGTAGCGCTGATCATAGGTGCCATTGCCCAGGCTGTTGTAATTAAAATGGTCTAGAATCTGTTTAAAATACTTCTCTTTAAAATCAGGAGCAGGGTCACTGTCAGATCTTCTGATGTCGTTGCTGAGCCTTTTCTTCTGCAATGCGAAAATAAAGCACTTTTCACTCAAAGATTCAATGTTTAAAAGGAAAGATAAACAGCTGGAAACATCTGGGACGAGCATCTCATGCATTTATACGCGCTCCACATCTGTTAAAGCAGCAGAAAAAAAGTAAGTTTAGCTCATTTCAACTTGCCAGAGACAAACGTGTTTCCGCTTCTTCTCCAAGAATCAGCAAAGCGAATCCAACAAAAAGCCACCGTGCCGTCATTCTCGCGGAAACCACAATGATCAAATGGCAGAAGTAATTGCCGAACCTAATTTAATCTAAAGTCTGACAGTCATGTGATCTTGTCAGGTGACTTGTCATGTGATCGGCTTCCTGTTTTGGGCGCGTGCACTAGAGCAATTGGTCAGGTCGTCGCTGCAGGGCAGAATATCAAATCAAATTTAGCTTTATAAATGTACAGCTCTAAACTTGCTTTTTTATCTGTTGTGTACGATATTAGTTTCACTTTATTTCACTTTAAACGTAGTGTCAAACATAGCGCCTTAAATCGTTTTCAGCCTACTTTGGGAAATAATTCCAAAGTGATTTTTTTTATGATAAGTTGGGAGTTAAGATATTTTTAGAAGTACATAATGTTTTTAACACGTACTTCGTTGTATATTTACATCTGTTTTATTTTGTGCTCGAGCGCTCCGATTGCTCTAGCGCCATCTGCTGTTTTTTAAGCCTGTATAAAGGTTACGAGGTTGATGGCGATATAAACAGTACATACGATGACACACATTGTCACTTACGACAAGTTTTGGCTATGAGCTGCCAGTAACACATCTTAAGCAAGGTACTTTCCTCTAAAAGTTTTTTTTTTCCATTAAGTGCGTGTCAAGTAAAAAATAACAACGCGGTTCCTGGTGGTAATATGCAAACAAAGTAGTCTGAGAATAATAGGACGTCAATTTTGCTTCCTTTTGTTTCCTTGACTTACTCGTCTGCTTCTTAAATTGTGTACGTGCTTCACCTCTTGCTCAACAAGTCTTTCTGTTTCCTGGGAATGTCGAACTTCCTGATGTAGGAGGGAATAACAAGTGCATGGCTCTACAAATACGAGCATTCTAGGAGTGTCACTCACACACACACACACACACACCTACACCTGCTCCAGTTCCCTGAAAAGCTCCAGCGTTTGTTTCTGTGTTGGGTAAGTCCTGAATGTTTCATTGGTGGTGTTTTTCTTCTTTTGGTTTTGGTTTAAATCTGGTTATGTTGCTTAGCTAGTCTGGTATTTGCAAGGACTTTGTAGATTTATTGTCTTTTATGTTTTTGATCTGTTCATACAAAAGCCAGTTTTCGACTTTGTGGAAAGAAATTGTGACATTTGTGAAATTCGATTTGTAAAATTGTGAATATTAAAGCTGACACAATTTGCTGTCCCTTCGTTGTTCTAACTCCCTATAAATGCTCAACAACAAACTAATTAGATTACTCAAGATAACATCAGGTTATTATTTATTTAATTGTTCATTTATTCACTTGACATTCGAAAAGCAGTATTTTTTCTACTATCAAATATTTTAAAAGTTCAAAATATTTGTATAAAAAAGCTTCACGAATGTTCATGAAGTGTTACTTTTTGGATAAAAGCATCTGCCAAATGACTGTAAAGTTCTTATGTCTTGCTATATATTTAGATTTATGCTTTTCATAGAGTCTGTACATTTGCATGAACATCATGTTGTACATTAATAAATAAATATAAAATTCACGTTAATTCATTTTTTATATAAATCGCCTTTCGAGACTCAAGGTTGCCGGCTTTATTTGAAAAACCTTTATGAATATTTGTAATCAATACTAAAATATTCAATATTATTTTTGTATTTAAGTATGTATTTAAGTCAGATTCATGCTTTATCTGTACATTAATACATTGGATCATAAATATTTGGTATTACCAGGCACATTATAGATTTATATAACCCAGTTTTGTTCATTTTAATCAGCACTAAATTAAAACAGTCATATTTAAAGATTACAACCTTATTCAAAGTAAATACTTTCAATTGAGCCTTGAAATGCAAAAAAAAAAAAAAATACATCCCTATTCATGAAATCAATTTTAAAAAATGAATATTCATGATTATGCACCCGTCTTCCAGAACCATGCTGTACATGGAGTTGATCCGGCTGTGGGACGAGGCGGTGCAGGCCGTGGACAGTCGGGACTGGACAGAAGCTCTCGCCAAACTGGACCAGATCTCAGATCATAATGGCCGCACACTGTTTGTGGCTGCGGCGGCTCATGTCGCTCTGGGTCAAGTGGACATGGCCATAAAGGTTGGTGATGGGTAATAGATTTACACAAGTGGTTGTACTATAGAGACCCAGTAAGAGTCATATTATACAGTATTTGAAAGTAAGCAGTTATTTTGTCTTTTTCAAGTCGATTTTGTGGAATTCTTTGTTATTTTAGGTAATTTAAATGTATATAATGTCGTTGAGAAGCTGTAACTTTAGTTAATTTTGTAGTTATAGTTAATTTGTAGTCTGTAGTTATTTTCTATCAACTTAAATATCAATATGCTGCTTCTCTTTGGGTTTTTTAGGCTTTGGACAAAGTTATTGCTAAGGATCAATGCCTCGCTGTGGGTTTTTTTCAAAGGGCTGCAGTTCACATGATGGCCGACAGGTAATAACTGCTTTCCTTAACTTGGTAGTAACCTAAATGTGAAACATGCGAGCGTGTTTGTGTAATTTAAACTATTCACACCAGTCTGGCTAGTACACCTGCTACAGAACAGCATGACGCAACACACACACACACACACACACACACACGCCTTAAACATTGCTATTGTTTAAACTACATTTCTAGACCACCTTTAACCTGATACTTCTTTTTTGTTCGCATCAATTCATGCTTTTTCTTTAGGCTGGAAGAGGCTTTGTCTGATTGTATTTGGGCTCAGAAATACATGCGTGAAAACCCCGTCATTGACTACAAACAACTAGGCCTTCGATATAAATTGTACAGTTGGCAGGTAAGAGCTTCTGCATTTGTTGTACTCTTTTTATATAAGCGCAATCTGATCTCATTCAACCAACAATGGGTTTTATTATGTTAACCCAGCCCATTTTACACCCGGAATTTCATTATTTTTAGAGAAAAGTTGACATTCTCTTGTGGGCCTTGTGTCAGCCGCATCAGATGTGAGTCACGTGACCCTTGGTAGAAACACCTGCACTGATAGCCATCACAAGGTCCTGACTGAAACGCTTTCATGATGCCAAATACCAGGCTGAAAGATAAGACATTTTCAGCATTCCTCGCTCTGAGTTTGATCAGGCCTGAACAAATCGATTAATCATTACATTTCTCAAGCAGGTGTCCCGCTCGGATAATTAACACACCTTACAGATGTGACTGCAGAGATTTAGTTGTGGAAATGTTGAGCTCATGCATATGTGATCCAGAGGTGTAAAGAGCACCTGCAAACAATACTTGAGTAAAAGTACGGACGCCTTACTGTAAAAATTACTCCATTGCAAGTTACTAATTCCCTGAAGACTTGAGTAAAAATCGTGTCCAATTTTTTAACCACTTATTTTACCCGCAAGAATTTAGGCTGAAGAAAAAACCAAGACATGTGAAAAACAAGAATCTCTTCATGAGATTTTATTATCTAATATAGAAATGAAATTTAACACCTCAATGTTTCAAAATTGCTGAACAAAAATAGATTAAAAAAAAAAAAAAGAACAATATCTGGCCTCTTCACTGGCTACAGCTAATTAAACTACTTAAACAACTGGAATTTATTGAATTAAAAGTCCTTTATTTGTCCTCACAAGTAGGACATTTTACCGTTGCAGCAGCAGTACAATTAGAGAGTAGAATTTTACAATGAAAAACAGTAGAATTAAAAAAGTATTATGATTTACATACAATTTAAAGAAAAAGAACGAAATTTACTGGAATTGCCCTGTATACAAATATTGCACATGCACTGGATACTGATATCAAGAAGCTAATTCTCGTGATTTAGCTGATAAAAAGCATCCAGTACCTTCAGCATCCTGCAGATGGCGATATCACCAGGTCAGTCCAAGAAATTAACTACGGTAGAAAAGAAAAATTACAATGTAACGAGTAACGAGTAAGTGTCCATTCAAATGTAGTGGAGTAAAGAGTACATTTACTCAATCACAAATGTAGTCAAGTAGAGAAAAGTGGCTTACCGTATATTTTTGATACGTCGGTGCTATTTTTAATACGCTGTTCGGTTTGAATCAAGATTCATCAAGTTTTTTTTACAGATTTTCAACAGCATTATGTAATTTGTTTTCTGATAGTTCTACATCTTTCCTGATTTGTTTCCTCTGAAGGTTCTTTACAATGCTGCGGCCGTTCACTCCAGACTGCAGCAGTGGGACAAAGCGCAGGCCATTTTGCAGGCGGCTTCACAGGAGAGAGGAGCAGGCCGGAGTAACCTGATCGACACGGCTCTGGAGACCCTCTCTGTAAGACCCTATTTTTACACCAATCACGCTCACTCTGTCTTTTCTAATTCGTGTGTGTTTCCGTGTTTGTCCCAGAGGAGAGAGACTTTGGAACCGATACTTGTTCCTGAGGGTGAAGTGTTTCGTCCCAGGAAACAGGAAGTAGACCAACTACAACCACGGGACTTCCTGGGTGAAGCTAAGGTGACGCACACTTCTTCCTCGTTGAAAATGTACCTGCATATACAGAACAGAGAAAAATATAGAATAGAATTGTATATATCGATTATATAGAATGTATTTATTTTTTTCCTCTCTTCAGGCAGATTAACTCAAAGCTTTTGTACGTTATAAGCTGTTAAATGTATTTTTGTGAATACAACTGTATAATAAATATGCACGTATATAACTATAAATACAACTGTTTTTCAATCATCAAAACGAAGCCTTTTGACTGTTATTTTGTTCGCGTTTTCTTTCAGGGTTGATGTTAATTAGCCAAGTTGCTGTTTGTTTTTTAAAATGCGTGAAATTTGGCTAGGATGAATGCCAAAATACTTCGCTATGGCCACCTGAATTATTTATTGATTTAAAACGTTGATTCATTCCAAAAGTGATAATGTTGGTCCTACAAGATTTCGACGCCATGTTCATACTAAACTTTAGATTTTTAAAAAGCCATTTTAATGCATTAGCGCAGTGATCCCCAACCTCGTCACGGACCGGTCGACGTCTGATAATTTTAACCTTTAAACAATATTTAAACATGCATTCAAAAAAAAAAAAAACAGTTATACCAAAATACAAATATAAAGTGATTTAGCATCTAACTGGAATGAGGAAAAAAAAAAACTTGAAAAACGTAAAAATGGACCTTGGAAAGTACTTGAAAAGTGCTTGAATTGGATCTTTCAGAAAGTGTTGGAACTCTGTGTCTGTATATTTATAGTATTTATTATTAATTTGTGTAGATTTGTGTTCTGTAATAGTGCATTTAAATATAGTTGTGCCTTTTTTGAGATACTGTATTGAACAAAATATTAATATTTTATACTACGTACTTTTTACATACCTTCGTACAGTATAACATAATCTGACACATGCAGTGTTTTAATATTTTAATATTTTTCATTTTTCTCAGGTCATCACTTCGTTGATTCCAAATGATGATTTTCGAGGCTTTGATCCTCTCCGACCACAGGTAGAGTCGACACCTCAATGCTTTAATATCATCAAATGCATCATCAATGTCCTAAAGGATTGTCTTTCTCTAGAAACCAGGATATTATGAACCAAAGGTGGACGGCCAGTAAGTCTCAGCATCCCAGAAAGAGTTACTGGATCTTCACAAGTCTGTTCTTCTCCCACAGAGACTCTCGCTACATGGCGATGAAGAATGCCTATGTGGCGAAGGGGGCAGGCGAGCTAACAGTTCCTGCCGGAGCAGAAGTGTTTGTTTACAGTGATGATAGCAGGGACGGCTTGGCTGTGGTCATATATGATGGAAAAGTGGGCTGCTTTTTTTCCAGCTTTATTTTCTAGGCTGCTCAGACTTCTGTTTCCAAGTCTTAAACCCAGTATAAAATGTATTTATAGTTTTTTTTATATACATGTAAAATATATAGTTTGTATTTAAAATGTATGTGTACATTAATGCATTTTTATTATGGTAACATCAGGGATGCTTTATCTTTTCAGAAAGGCCTGGTCCCCAGTTTTCTTCTCAAACCGATAGACAAGAAAAATAAGGAAAAACAGAAACGAATTGTAAGATTTCTTTCATTGTTCCATTTTTAAACATGTTTGTGTCAAACTGTGTTTTTTTCAATTACAACGTATGAAACATTTAATTCATATTTTGTTTCATAAATAAATTTACAGTGTTTTATGGAATTTGTATAAATAAACACACATACATACAATGCATAGTAGTATAATAGTCTATATAAAATTTAAAAT
Source organism: Paedocypris micromegethes (assembly GCA_028031935.1). Taxonomy (NCBI): domain Eukaryota; kingdom Metazoa; phylum Chordata; class Actinopteri; order Cypriniformes; genus Paedocypris; species Paedocypris micromegethes. Next base: position 6,302,222 of record CM051493.1, read on the forward strand.
GTGTACAGATAAACTAACAACTATTTGTTTATACATGTGTGATTTTTAACTTAATATACACACATAAATAGATTGTACTGAAGAAAACATATGATACTGTGTGGCCTTCATGTTACATTTTTCATTGTATTTATTTGATTTAAATTTACCGTCTATATTAACACAAAAGTTCAGATTGCAAATATTTGATTAACTTTGAGCTCTGAGGAATTTCTTCTTGATCCAAACTTTTGTGAACCGAGGCATCACTGTAAACCCTTAGAGAAAGGCCTTGTATTCTGTACCATTGTTTTTTTCCCCTAATATATATTTTATTACAGAATTACCTTATTTTCTCTTTATTTTCCTTGACAGGAACTTGCCAACGGCATCCCCCATCCCCCGACCCTAAAACCCCCAAATCGACCCCAGAATCCATCTCACCTCCAACTAGGTAAAAAACTAAAAACATTATTAACATAAAAAAATAATGTATAATTATTTTATACCAGAGCTGAAGCTTTTAGTGATATTTCTATTCTCTTTTGTATTATCTTTCCTCTTCCTCTCCTCTGAGGAAAAAAAAAACGCATATAAAACAAAAGCTGAAAAGTAGAGTATTTTTAGCATGAAAGTTTCTTTCTCCATCATCATCATCATCATCAGGTGCTGCCCACACAACTCCTCCAGTGAACAGCAGCTTCAGCAACACCCCAACAGTGAGTGATGAAACATGCTTATGAAGGAACGCTGACCTTTTGGCAGGACAATGTACTGATCCTTTTAGCACTGAAATGCCAGTATTTATTTTACACCCACATGTTCAGTTTTTTTTTGTTTTTTTTTTGCCTTAAAACGTTGGTATGGCCTTTCCGACGGTCCATTAATAGCTAAATGTGCACTTTTCCCGACCCCTCTTCCTGTGTCTGTGTTGTGATTTGTCCCTAGTTTTTTTCACGTACTGTTTCTTCAGCTTCAACACTTTGTGTCCTCTAATCTTGTGTTTGGATTCACCATCTGTTCCGTCTTCACATATTTTTGCAAATTAATTTTATCCTTGTGTAATTTGGCAAGCCTGAAAGCTTTTCTGACAGTATGGAGATGGAAATAGAAGCAGGGCATGATTAATGCAGTGGCCGTCATGGTTGATCTTTTGTGTGAGATTAAATGAGTTTTCTGACTCAGACATGAAGTGGAGAGTTGAAGCAACAAGCTTTAGTTTTGGCCTGATTCAGTCAGAAATGCCCCCAAGGGAAGAGAAGAAAACCTATACACATTTGAAAAGGAATATTCAAGGCCCTGGTCTGGAGAAGGAACCTTGATGACATTGTGGCACCTTGAAATTTGCTGAGCAGAAAGGGAACTTTTATTTTGAAAGGGTTTTTAGTTGTTTATATCTTTTACCGTGGCTGTGTGTCATAATGGTTATCATTTAACTAGTGGGGAAGTTTTGCAACACCAGTGAGTTTGTGTTCTTTTTCTGTTTTTTTTTTTTTTTTTTAATTATTATTCCTAAACGTGCATCCTTGTATCTTCTTCTCAGCCTTTATAGTTTTACTTTAATTCCGCTTTATTTCAACATGTTTTTCTTATTGACTTTGAATGGAATTCATCTTTCAAGCGTCCTCGTTTCATCACCGTTTATCATAGGAACGTCGTTCCACTACCTAAACTTTGTGCTCAATTCATATTCTCGTCACATTTTCTTCATGTTCTACTTTTTATTCATCATTTTTTTTTCCGTTTGACTTGAGATTCTTTGTTTAGCTTTCAGCCGTCCTCTTTTCAACAACTTATTTTCTCATTGTAGAAAGCTTGTTTTGACTTTAAATTTGTCTAGCCTTTATTTTTTTACAGGCATCAACTTCTAATGATCAAGTTTCTTATTATTTCATTTCTAGAACATAAGTATAATTATACTTTGTATTATTACAGTTAATTTTGGGCTCCATTTTTCAAGTTCTTTTGGCATTTCCTCACTTCTACATGTGTCAACTTTTATCTTTTTATACTTAATTTGCATACAAATTAAGGAAATCTGTCCGCTTTCAGGAAACATGCTTAACTTAATAGCAATATGGAACATACAGCTTTAGACTAGCGTGGCCTGATCTCACACGTCATCTTGTAGTTAGCTCACATATTAAATCTGTGCAACACGTAATACATTTTCTTTGAAATGTTTACATTTATTGACCTATTTTATTTTCTCCAGGAGAGTGGATCAGTCGTGGTGAAGGTGCACTACACGTACACCGTGGCTCTGAGAGTCCCTCCAGAAATCACGTTCATGGAACTGCAGGAGAAAATTGCTCAGAAATTAGGGCAACCTACAAACAACATCCGCCTGAGGTGAAGCTGCGAGCCTGCGGACCGTCTGACCTGCTTCTAGATGCTTTCACCACAAGCATTCATATTATTAAAAACATCTCTTGCTTTCACCGCATTTTTAATTTCTAATAAAAATCCCCTTTTAGACACAGAAGACTTGGCAACACGGTGCTGACACCATTGAAGGAAGATGATGGACTGAACAGTCTTGATGATGTGACGAATTCAGGACGAGTTACTATTTGGTGTCAGGTGAGAGAACAAATTCTGGCTTTTAAATCTTGTACGTTAATATTCATACTGCGCACGTTAAATGCTGCTTTGCTTTGCATGTCACACGGAGAGCTTTTCATCCATGTTTCTTTTGATATAAAGAATGAAGCTGCTCTGGAGAACAGGACCATTCTCTATCAGATGGTGGCGCTGTATGACTACGCTGCTCAAGGCCCGGAAGACTTGGAGTTCAGTGAAGGAGACACCATTGACATTCTGAGCGAAGGTAGACAGTGATGAGGGGGTTTTTGATGGCGTTCTAGATGAGTTCTACCGGGTTGAGGTGAAAGCTGATGTTTTTACCTTTTACAGTAAATGAAGAATGGTTAGAAGGGCACACTGCTGGAAATATCGGCATCTTTCCTCGAAGTTTTGCTCAGCAGGAAACACACGGCAGCACCGTCAGACGAGCGTCAACTGACTGAATCATCCGCAGGGAACAAAGAATCCGTCTGAGTCGATTGAATTCCTTAGAAACCTGTTCTTTTTACTAAATTCATTGAAGTTTTTACCTTGTGTGCATGAAGTTAACTGCTAATACTGTACACTGTGTGCGTGCGTGTGTGTATGTTTGTACAGTTCATATACTCTATATTTCAAAATAAAAAAAATATAATCCGTCACTTATTTATGTTTAATATACTTCTTATAATTATATGTATATTTTATTATATATTATTTGTCACCTTTCTTACATTATTGCATAAAATAATCTACTAGAGATTTTATTTTATGTATATGTATGTATAGTGTGTATGTGCATATGCATGCACATACCCACTATACATACATATACCTACACACACGTGTTTACTATATGTGTGTATGTGTGTGTATATATATACACAGGCAAACACACATACTGTGTATATATATATATATATATATATATATATATATATGTGTGTGTGTGTGTGTGTGTGTGTGTGTACATATCCATATATATATATATTTTTTTTTTCATAATTTTTTTTCCTACTTTTTTGTCCTAACATTATCATGGATTGTGATGAGAAATTTAATGTTTTCTGGTGCAATTAGTGGAACATAATGTAAAGCTAAAAGAAACAGCGGACAGAATTCCTCCAGAAGTCTCAACTCCCGAGCTTTAAATAGTGCTGGATAAGATGCGAGATCAAGTTTACATCATTACCACCCACCTCCTCTTAACCTCCATCCATCAGGCACAACCTGAACAGTGCTGTGCGCCACAAAAAGAGGATTTATTTTACTGTACATTCATCCCCTATTTAACGCCGCCAGATTTCATTTCAGACGTGGTCAGATGTCATAAAGTATCGTTTAAATCTCTCTTGTGCTTTAGTGAGGCCTAAAACCACCCCAGTAATGTAGTGTTTAATGGTGTGGTGTGATCCATCAGACGGGCACTGGAGCTTGGCACTGCAGCATACAGTCCTTCTGCTTTTTTATATTGCCGCAATTACGGGGTTGGCAGCGCCCGGTGTGACGTGCATTTCCTTTAGGTCCCATTAAATCTGCAGCGATTAATCAAAGACGTCCTTCCCGTACACTGATCATTTATTCTCACCACCTATACTGTATGTCCCTGTTTGTGTTGCTTAAACGAATTGTGCTGTGTTCATGAGCTGTGATTAATAGTGTCTTCTGATTGTCAGGGACTTACACTTACACTTCGACTCAGATTTAGTTTTTTTTTATTTATTTGAAAGCCAGTTGGATGTGAGCAGCGGAAGTGACAGGAACTTAACAGTAAGGAGTTTTCCTCGGAGTTCTTCAAACATTCCGAGATCAAATTATGATGACTCACAGGAGGATAAAAAGGGAAAATGTAATTAGCAGACTGCGAGTTGTCTGGGGTGAAATGCAGAGGAGTTGGAGTAAAAACTTGGGTTAATCTGTCAGACACAGCGCTAATTAAATCCTTTACACAAACTGGGATGAAGATGAGGGAAATATAAGGCGAAGAGGGAAATGTGTCTCATTTGGTATTCCGAACATTCCTTTTTTTTTGGTGTGCGAGTGATAAATGTATGATTACAGTATAGCTTGTGTGTGTATGCACACAGATCAGTGAGCGGAATAATCCCTAAATGCATCGTTAATTTGCCATTACTGAAATTAGTTGAGAAAATTGAGTCATTTGTCGTAAAGTCAACATCTCTAAGAGCAGTAAATCAGTGCGTCTGTGACCCAGTAGAAGTGGAAGTTCAGCTGAGGAACTCATATAATATGTACTTAAAATTATCATGTAAAATTTACAATTGTAATTTTGTTATATGAGTTTTACGACCCGTAAACATATAGTTATGAGTTTAGGTACATGTGAGCAGTAATTGCTACTTAACAAAAATCTAACAAGTTTTTACATGAACTATTTAAGTCAATTTTATGTGTCATACAGTATTTTCACATTTTATACTGTAATACTATTGACTTAAGACTCTCTAAGAAATTTTTTATTCCATTCACTTGTATTTCGACTTTGTTTTTAACTTTTCATTATCATTAAATTATATGTGATGTGATATTTACATTGTTTTTTATTTGTTTTTTTTTTTTGTTTTGTTTTGTTTTTTTTGGTTACAATATTGGCTATAAGTTTATTATTTTAATTTAGTAACATTTTACCTGATAAATTATTTTGGTAAATAATGTCAACATTAAAACTTTACAGGGGCCTGGCAAAAATGAAAAATCAGGTATTTGTATACTTTTTTTGAGAGGGGGGGGGGTACATTAAATGATTTACTTTTTTATTTGGATTTATATTGTGAATGTTAAAGCTTTAGAAAAGGACGAGGTTAAAGGTACCAAGAGCACAACAGGCCATTAGAGTTTATTCTCTTTGAAGGAGTAAGAGTCTTGTTTGTCAGTTGACGGCCGTTCTAATTCCTCATTAGAGGAATTAGCTTAGAGGATGACGTGTGTGTTTTTACTGAGCCTTTACAGCATCAGATCTCCAATCTGGTCGTGTAGTTGCTGGGTTCTATTCTGTATTTAAACAGTGGCCTGAATAGAGGCGACTTAAGTGCTGTTGTAATTTTACATGAGCTTGTGGCATGTGTAAAAATCACCTCAGTGGAGACGTTAAAAAGTGATTTTAGTCTCATTCCATAACATCTCAAATCAACCAACTAGGGACCATAAATACAAATCAGTCTTTTAATAAATATATTTTTTATTATTTAATTTATTTAAAATTATTTTTCAATCTATGCAATTTCCTTATATTTTACAATGCAGCTCCAATTAGTTGACGCAATACTGTATAATGTCTAGAATAATAACAAATCTTGCATTTCTTTTTGTTAAATAAGTTGTTTTTCTCCCACTTGTGATGCTTGGAACATTTCCGACGTAAAACGTTCCGGACGTAGAAGTTCAAGTGCGCTTTAGTTTTACCAATTAATGAACGTCAGTGGCCAGGCGAGCCTTGAGCTTTAAAAATAACCGGCGAGCAGGAAAAATGTGCTTTAGTTTCTTCAAATGTGTCTCAATATTATTTGTTCCTAGGCAACAGAGGCGCCGCTGTCGTGCGTCACTTCCTCCCGAGCTGTGTCGGTATCTCAGTAGTAGAGACGAGAAACCAGTACGAGGCGCACAGTCCACGCGCGCTCCCGCTAAAGCGCAACCGCAAAACTTTGTGTCGCTTTTTTTCTCCTCCATTCCACTCGTTTTCTTTTCTAGTTTTAAGTGCGCGTGACGGCTTGGGAAGAGAAAAGGATTAGACGGATCTTCCTCGCGGGACTTAATTCTTTTAGCGCGTTTGTTGGACTCTGGCTAAGCAGTGGACTAACTCGCCATCTAAGCCAAGCCGTGTGCTAAAAAGTGCGTTTCGCGAATAGTCATGCGTTGTTTTGTGGTGTTGTGATGCGTCGACTTGAGTCAGCATGACTAGTTTCATCGCTCTCTCCGGGCGAATCGCGGCGCGCTCTCGCTTTCCTCCGGACGCGCTGGACACGGTTCATCCCCGATGCCTGATGTGAAACTCTCTGCTTGTCCCGAGGAGTCTGAGGATGAGCACGGATCTAGAGCGCGCTTCTCTAAAATCGGGATCCAACTCGCTGGGCTCCGCTAGCCGCTCGCTCTCCGTCAACGTCAAGAAGTTGCACAACGCGCTCAACGTGCTGCTCAACGACTTCGAGCGAGAGCAGTTCATCCACTGCCTCAACGTTTACCACGCCAAGCGGAATGTGTTCGACCTCGTCCAGACACTCAAAGTCATTCTCAACACCGCCAGCAAGCGCCAACTCTTACCCATGCTGCGCCTCGTCATCCCGCGATCAGACCAGCTCCTGTTCGACCAGTACACCTCAGAAGGTCTCTATCTGAAAGAAGACCTCTTGTTTAACTCGGTCAACCACGAAAGCTCGGATGAGAGCGGCACGAATGCTCATGTCCACTTTCTGCTGGACTCTGAGCAGGCCGGTCCCAGTCATGGAGCGTTCAGCACCACGGTGGAGGGGACAGCTCCTCAACAAGCGCCTGATGACGTCCGCCTAGTTACCCTGAAGCGAAGCAAGAGCCACGAAGGCCTCGGATTCTCCATCCGCGGTGGCTCCGAGCATGGAGTTGGGATCTATGTGTCGTTGGTGGAGCCGGGGTCACCCGCCGAGAGAGAGGGTCTGAGAGTTGGAGACCAGATCACCAAAGTCAACAGCGTGGTGTTTGACCGCGTCACGCATGGAGAGGCAGTCAAGGTAATGTCTATTAACCTATATAACTGATTATATATGCACGTGTGTGTGTGTGTGTGTGTGTGTGTGTGTGTGTACACACACATACTCTAAGCCAGGGGTGGGCAAATGTTTTGATTCCCGGGCCACAATGGGTTGTAATATTTGTGTCGGAAGCAGATTGATGAAGTGCTTTGGCAACCTCACCTCAACAATGACAAATTACACAACTTGGGATATGAAGGAAATATATGCTTTAATTACAAATTAAAATGGAGAAAATTTGCAACAAAGAGTCTGACTTTGGGGGAAAAAAATTTCTGCCTTTCATTTACAATAATTTTTACAAGTTCGGCGGGCCGGATTAAAAAGTTTTCCCATGCCTGATCTAAACAGTCCGGTCTTTCAGCACCACTTTACAGAGGACAGCTCCACTGCTGTGTGACTGTAGCTTGAATCTTGTGCAAAATCACATTTTGTGTTTTGAGTTTCACTATATTTTAGCACTCTATATGAAGTTCTGCGTGACAGCATGGTAATGTTAAAATTAAGCAGCTTTAAAATTTTTCATTTTTAAACGTCCACTCAGTCTTTGATCCTTGACATGTAATTTTTTTACATCAATTCAGAAAACAATTCAATTTTACGTCAATTCAATTGTACACTAATGCCTTTAGTCAAGAAGAATGTAACAATTAGAATCATTGCAAATTGAGACACATTTTATTTACCGTGGGGCTGTGTTCATAATGTATATTTTATCCCCCCTCTCCTTCTCTAAGCTCTAGGCTAGTGGGCATTTTGACAAAATATGCCCCATGGATCTGGTGTTGGTGTCGTGAGCTGTGATGTGATTTAGAACTGTTTTTCTGTGATCAGTTGTGAATTCCAGTTGCAGATATATGCTAAAATATGCCTGCGGTAGAATACATTATTTGTCTAAATTTAGTTCTAGATTTGAGAGTTAAATCACAAGGTTACGTAACAGTGAAGCTTGTACAGTTTGCACAGAAGAACAAATGACAGACAGCCACCTCACTCTTACTTCCCTGCTCTTTCTCTCATTATGTGTGTGGGCTGACTCTTTCTGTCTGCGTGCGTGTGTGTGTGTGTGTGTGTGTGTGTGTGTGTGTGTGTGTGAGCATTACTCTGCTGAGGGAACAGTGAAGGTTTTTCTTTTTTTTTTTTTTTAGTTTTCCATGTTTTGTTGCACTGCCTGCCTTACTCATGTTGCAATCTTGTTTGAATGTCGGGGTTGAGTCCACAGGCTATAAAAAGCACAGACAAATAAAAACTCTAGTCAGATATTTTACTGCCTCCGCTACTCATTGCTTAACTTTCAATTGGTGAACTTGGGAAAATGGTTGTTTTTGTTCAAAAGAACGAAGCACGAATGAAGTAATAAAGTACTGCTGTTTTTGAAGCCCTACTGTTATTTTCTTGCTACTCCGATTCATGTGGTTGCTTCAGTGACTCTTAAAGAGTCTGTTCACTTCGATGGAAATATATGACTTTAAGAGCATTATGATAGACTCTTTTCTCATGATATCAATTCTAACGCAAGTTTGTCGGTATAATAGAATTAGTCACCGTTGACTGAATGTTCCACCAATGAATTAAAAGTGATTCTCAGAGCTAACTGATAAGCGTCTCTAAAGAAAGATTGCTGAAGTGAGAATGTATCCTGCAATTAACTCGTAGCCAGAACAAGGCAGACCATTTTTATAGAATTTATTTTTTATAGTTGTTTTTTTTTTTTTTTTTTTTTT
>CM051493.1:6311254-6358112 GCA_028031935.1 Paedocypris micromegethes
TTTTTTTTTTTTTTTTCCAAGGTATTTGTAGGTTTACTCAAGTATGGTTTTCTGGTTCTCTTTAAGCCTTTACAGAAATGGAAATGTGGATAAAATTGATGGATGGATTGGTAGATAGATGGATAGATGGATAGATGGATGGATGGATGGATGAATGGATAGAGACAGACAGACAGACAGACAGATAGATAATGTTGCTTGATACATACTGTAGATGGATGGATGACTTCACATCGTTGTATTTCAGTGTCTTAAAAAGAAAACTGGTATTTGCTGTCTGGTGAAGCAAATCACTAGCGCTTTTGTAACCGTGCGCTAAATAGCAGCTAGTCAAGCTAGTTGGCCAGCTTGGCGGTCTACTGACATGGACCCCCTGCTCAAGCTTGTGCAGGACCTTTAAGAAGAAAGTTCTAACCCTTTTGATGAATTCTTCGACGAGATTTTACTTGATCTAAATGTCTGTTTGTGTCGTCCGCGTCACCACTTTTTCAAGATAATTGCAGTAGTTTGGGCTAGCGTGCTAAGCTAATAGGGGTTGTTCAGAGCCACTCCTGTTGGGATTCCTGCTCTCATTTATTAATTGGTTCCATTCTCCTTCTCTTTAGGCGCTGAATAATTCATAAAAGTGGTTAATTAGGCGGAGAGTGTTTAAGCTGGAGAACACACTCGTAGCCGCCTGGACCGCGAGCCTTGATTAGCTCTGACAGCGAGTGCCGCGTGTGATGATGTGTGTAGCAGTCGGTGTGTAACTATGAATCAAAGGAGTAAATCACCACATGAGACTTTGTTTTATTGCATTTAATGCCTTAAATAATGTCACAATGTGTCTTTATATAATAAGAGGCTTCTAGAATGTCTTTTGCATTGAGTTGACTGCATTTTAGAATTTAGATTTTGTCTCTACACAAATCAGATAACACACAAATAATGAATTAATTATAACAAAACATATTAAGTGAGCTTAATTAAAGTAAATATAGTAGCCTCCTGCTCAAGTACACAATTTGAACTTGTGAGGTTTGGAACAAAAGCTACATAATCAGGCCACAAAATATATATAATAAAGATAAAAATCAGTGGTCCATTCAGCCCAACCCTCAACCCTAGGCACTTGTCTTTTTTTTTTTCCATTTTTTTTTCCATTTTCACTTAACCAGGAGGTGTGCGCTTAAGATTGGCCACGCCCACACAGCCACGCCCAAGAAATGACAAGCGACTCAATAAGTCTCAATGCTGAAAACTTGCTAAGATTTTTGCTCCCATTAAATGAAAGCGCCATCCGATCTATTTGGGAGAATTATGAAGCAATTCAAGAACAGTCTTTCTTGTGGGATTCTGGGATTAAATTGTTCAAGTGTTAAAGAAGATCTCTGAGATGAAAAAAAAAGTCTTTTCAGGTATTAAAACCTTCTATAAATCGTTAAATACTAGACATTTAATCTTGAAACCGTGATCCACGCTTTATATGGCAATGATGTAAAACTCTCCTGAAATTTCCAAAATTAATCAATGCAATTTCTGCTTCTTCATTCTTAATATAAAGAGACTGAAAACAAGAAAGAAGGAAGGAATAGCGGGTTAAGTCAGATCATCCGCTCTTTTTATTGAGGTTTCAGCCCTATTGACTCGCCAGTCTTGGGTAATTATTCTCAATGACAAATTATACTGACAATGCAAGTAACAATGACACAGCTGCTTGTACTGTTCTACATTTAAGTCCTGTCTTGTTCTTGCAAATCCTTCTAAACCTCAATTTTACACATACATAAGCTTTTATATTTAACAATCTTAGAAAGGCGAGTGACAACTGGCAAACAAAGCTTCGTAAGATCTTGTACATCAGTATCTCGTGGAAATAAAGTCTGCACTGTTGAGTCGGAGGTTACATAAGTGCAAAATAATGAAGAGATGATTTGTTCTCCGACCAGCAGAGATCATCAAAGACTGTGGTGAAAAAATTGTGAATTGCTTTGTGGAAGATAAGATGGTTTTCCAATTTATCCAAGCAAAGGAAATGTTCTTTTTTTATTATTGCTTGGAGGGGGAGAGAAAGAATTTCCCAGCTTGATGGAAACAGAGTCTTACACAGTCCATCTGCTGCACTGTCATGGAGATTTTAAAAGGCCAAACAGATGCTAAAGGAAACTGTCACTTTCAAATCCCGTCCACATCTTTAAAGCCTCGCTTTCAGCTAAAGGACTTCCTAGAGGAGGCAGTGCAGAAATCAGGATGATGAAACGTGATTTTGCTTCTGGTAGGAAAGAGAAACTCATTCGTAGTTAGGCCAACATTAGGAGTTTTGGAGTGTATACAGAAATGGAAAACCGGTTCAGAAAATGAACGGATGGATGGATATAAAAAGCCTTACAAGTTTTTTTTTTATTTTGTTTTTGTCAATATGGCAAGCCATATCGAATTTGGTGCTCTGCTCGTAACCTATCCAGTGAAGTAACATATTTTGATTTTTATAGTCATTGTTAAACTTGAAAATGGATAAGAAAAGAGCATATATTTATTATTATTATTATGACAGTGACTAAGGCACTAAACAGGCTGTGAATGATGTAAATAAAGAAAGCAATTGGGGTATTCAGGAGACTTTTCTCATGCTAATACATTTCTAGTTTCTAGTCGAGTGGAAGCAGAAGGACGAGGCATGAGAACAGAAAACAACATCAAATGCTTTTCAACCTGATCAGTTGATGCTTTTTTTCACTTTCTGCTACTGACGCTCTAAAAAACCTTTCCATTGCTGTGCTACTGACGTCTATAATCAAAATTTATATGGACAGTAATAGCTGCTATCAGTGCTTTAATGGACTGTGCATCTTTTATTTGCTCGCTTCCGCTCCTCGTTGTCACATTTAGTGGAACGATAAACAAGGAAAGTGAAATACTTTTTGTAGTTCCTTCACATCGGAGCAGTTTTTCTGCTATAAACAATTGATAATTGTTTTTGAAATTAAAAACAGAACTTATCAATTATCTTTATTATGTGTTTAATAACATAATAATATTACAAATGACAGTAATAATATGTATATTTCAGCTTGTCACACTCATTTTTGATTCACAATAACATGAAAAAGTGAATTGGCATTTATTAGTAAATGTTTGTGTGGTGTATATGTATAAAAGTATTGATTTAAAAAAATATATATAAAATATAGAATCTATAAATATAAAAAATATAATATTATATATATATACATATATTTAAACAAATGTCTCTTTATATTGTAATTTTTTTCATTTTATTTTCCAAAAATATTCTCAGCTGTAGGATGGAAAGGTTTTATCTTCCTTTTTTTTTCCAAAATATTCTCAGCTGTAGGATGGAAAGGTTTTATCTTCCTTTTTGTCTGGTTATCCATCCATCCATCCATCCATCCATCCATCCATCCATCTATCCATCCATTCATATTCCTCGTATAGTCTATGGCAGGTTTAGTGTTGTGCTGTCGAAGAACATCAGCAGGGAAGATCTGTAGTATCATATCTTGCTTGTTTGATGTAAGCTAACATGGCAGACGTTGAGTTGGACATGTACTCAAAAAGTAATGCTGTGTATTTTTATATATATATATATATATATATATATATTTTTTTTTTTTTTTGTCTAATGGCTCAGACCTACTTTCCTTTCTGCCATTGAACGGTGTTTCTAGGTCTGAAGTCTTCAGGGGGTTTTATGCATATTGCCAGGCTTTTACCGGCCTTTCCCAAACTGCCCGTGAATGCTGTTCCACCTCCCCGAGGTTCTCAACACGTAAACTGCGAGAAAAAACAGAATACATTATGATAAATAATTCACCGCACTCCTGTAAAACCCTGCGATGGAGCTTTTTACCCGTGTTTAAAGTATTTTATAATTGAATCGCCATGTATAATGACAACACCTGCTTTGTCATGAATAAAGTATGGTGGCCAAAAATAGTTTGAGTGTATTTTTGAACACCGGTAAATTTTTCATAGTTTTCCCAGGTTGTAGAAATCACCTAACAGGCTGTGAAGGGTTTGAGCTCTTGTCACTGCCATAATCCCGCGTGTCTGCTGTGGATTGAGCTGTAATCTCTATGTACTTGACTCTCACCGACCACTTAATTTGTAGTTTTCTGCTGTTTCTATGCCTGCCGAATTGCACGGGTTGGATTATGATGTCGCAGTGCAATTGCGACATCAGTGTGTGCTGTTATTTTAATTAAAATAACCTCTTTTGCGTTCGTCTAGTCTAGTTTATCCGCTGAAGCAATAGATCACGTGTTGGAAATATTTGTCGTGCGAATAATTATAATACATAGACAAAATGTCTAAATGAATATATTTTACCAAACAGAATGGTGACAGAAATGTAATAGCTTTTTGAAGACTTTTGTCCAAATTCAACTAAAATCTCCGTGTTTGATTGGCTGAGCTGTTTAGCAAATCAGATCCATTAAGTCAAATAATGTTATTAAACTCTGCTATTCTTTTATTATTTAACATTCTCTAGGTCTAGTTTCCTCTAGGTCTCCGGTTTCCTCCCATAGTCCAAAAACATACTATAGAATTAAAGTTGTCGAATAGGTGTGAGTGAGAGTGTGTGTGTGTGTGTGTGTGTCCTGCTGTATCTAACCGTGATTGGCTTCAGAATTGGAAAACTGGTCAGAATATGGATAGCTTGTCTGAATTTTTAGTTTATATAGACTGTAAATGAAATGGTTTTTTTTTTTAAGAAATACATATTACATCCTTGTCGTGAAATTGTCTCAAACTTTCAATTTTAAAACCGCAACAGCATTTTGTATCGTGATTTCCATGGGTTTCTGATCCGATCGGAATCAGATAACTCAAGTAAAGTACCAAAGTCCATTTACTCGAGTACTTTATACCACTGCCAGTTTGAGAATCAAGTCCGAGGCCTTTTTGTGTGGAGTTTGTCGGTTCTCCTTGTGCTTACATGGTTTTCCTTTGGGTCTCTGGTTATAGACCCGCCTATTGGCTGCAGGGAATGTGTTTGTGCATATCCTGCTCGGTGATTGGTTGGCCACTAATTACGGTTGTGTGCCCTGCCTATTGGCTGCAGGGATTGGCTGTGACCTAGAAATAGAAAGAGCGAATAAGAAAAGGGTTGTATAACTTTTGGTATGTCGCATTGTTTTTTTTTTTTTTTTTTTAAGAAATGCATATTACATCATCGTCGTGAAATTGCCTCAAACTTTCTATTTTAAAACCGCATCAGCATTTTTTCCGTGATACGCCAGAGATTTCCATGGGTTTCGGATCCAATGACTTGCTGCCAGGATAGAATCGGAATCTCTCACATACTTCTCCCGGAGTGTCTTCTGAGGCTCAGCACAGAAATGTCAGGTGTGTCCTCTGCCTTTGTGATGAAGAGACATTGGCTTATGGTTTATTCACTACAGCCCTGCCCTCATTTTTTGCTCTGGCTGTCTCTCACACTCTGTCCACATCTCTCTTTTGTGACACTTTTCATGCATTTGTACCCTTGTGGAAGCTGGACGAGCGGGTTTAGAGTTTTTGGTTTGTGTCAGTGGGCTTTAAATTTTTTGGTGTCACAATGTCGTAGCAGTTAGTGCTGTCTCCGCACATCAAGCAGTACCAGTTTGCAGAGGAGTAAAGAGTACCAGAAAGCCATACTTGAGTAAAAGTACGGATACCTTACTGTAATAATTACTTAATTACAAGTTACAAGTCACCTCAATTTCAAGAAGACTTGGGTAAAAGTCGTAAAGTATACAATTTTAAAAGAACATGATGCATATTGAATTTAGGCTCAAAACTAGAAAACTCTATGAGGTTTTATTTCCTAATATAGAAATTACATTTAACACTTCAGTTTTTCAAAATGGCACAACAAAATAGATAAAAAAGAACAATTAGTCAGTCTCAGTCAAACTGAAAACGCAAAAATGTCCATCCGCTAATTCACGTGATTTAGCACATAAATAGGATCTAAATAGTATCTTCAGCATCCTGCAGATGGCGATATCACCTTGTCGGTAGAAAAAAATTACTACCTCTTGCGCACAATAACAATGTAGCGAGTAACAGTAAATGTCCAATTGAATGTAGTTAAGTAAAGACTACAGATAATCAAAATGTGGAGTAGAGTAGAGTAGAGAGTAGAAGTTGCTTATATTTTTTATACTCAGTACAAGTACAAAGTAACTCAAGCAAAGTAACAAAGTCAATTTACCCAAGTACTTTACACCAAGGGCAGCTTGAGAATTTCTACCTGTCTTTACACGGGTTTCCTTCGGGTCTCCGTTTTCCTTCCTTCCATTGAGGTTGTGTCTCCTGCCTATTGGGTGAATAAATGTGTGTGTGTGTGTTTGTTTCTGTGTGTGCATATCCCGCTCTGTGATTGGTTGGACACTAATTTGCGTATTGGCTGTGACCTAGAAACGTAAAGTGCGAATCAGAAAGAAGATGTACAGTATAGCTTTATTGTGCATTGATGATGGCCGTCCAAAAAAAACATCCCGCCATACAATATCCAACTAAGAACATACAGTTTGATCTTTCTCGAGATAAGAATAAAGTGACTCCTACAGTCACATGGAATCAACGATAATAAAGTGTGTTATGTAAGAGATCTGTGCGTTGTCTTGGGCACAGCGAGCTGTTGTTTTAGCGCTGACCACATCGGGTCAAGTGTTCCATTCAGAGCTACAGATGAAACGGTTTCAACCGGTGGGAGTATTTTTAGCTCTCTGCCTACCTTTGCTCAAAAGTGTTTGTGTGAGCGGTTTTAAATCAGGACACCTATGTCGTTGTTCTGAATTTTTTGCAGGAATGGCCAGGAAAAGCACATCCATTGTGCGGATCTGCTCCAAATACAAATTTATGTTAATCCATGTAGATTCATGTTAATGTCTGGCGCCTATTTGTTCCCTGAGCAGGAACGAGGACTGTCATTCACTTAATCTGGATTTTATTTGCCGGCTTTTTCCAGATTATTTTAACGCTGTTTAAAATCGTTTAGCGGCAATTAGGTATTACATGTGAGACTGTCACACGTATGAATCCATTATCGTTTCCTTGAGGGGAAAACTTGCTCTGATGGATTTAAAAATTTGATTAAGTTTATTTCAAGTTTGAATTATTTATGAAGTGGTTTTTCCAGTCACGGTCTCCAAGGAACTTTGAAATGGTGAACTACAAAATCATAGATCAGTCTGTAGTATGACATCGAGTAAGCCTACAATGACAAGAATAGGATATGCATTTGAATATGAGAACATGAACAAAACTAAATTGTAGCACTGTGAAGGGATTTTTTTATACAATGCTCAAAAATAGAAAACAATGACAACTTTAGAATGCCCCTAAAAACAATAAACTGGCAAAAAAAGCACTAAACAAGTATTTTTCAATATACAAAAAACATCATCAACAGTACAAGTTATCCAAAGGCGCCCTTCTCCACTTTATTTACTTATTTTATTTATTCATTATTTAATTTAAGAAATTATATTGTGTCTCTTGGTGCCAGCTCCCCGCGACCCTGAAAATGACTAAGAGGCAGAAGATGAATAAAATAATGAATATTGTTTTTTATACATGATTAAATACATATTGTTATAACAACATTTTATATAAGTACATCAAATAGATTTTTATAGATTAAAGACAAATCAAAATATTTTATTGATATTGCAAATAATATTAATAATAGTAATAACAATGTTTTTTCTGGGTTATATTACCATTAAAAAACATGCAAAAACTTTTATTCTCAAAGCATTTTTTTCTTTGTTATCGCATTTATGTGGAATTTAAATGCAGTTCAGTGACGCTTTTTTTTTTCTAGTTTAAACGGTACAGTACGATACCATTACTGTACAATCACAATAATTATCTTAAACTTCTCCTTGTTTGCTTAGCATCTTATTTTCCACACAAGCTATACAAATCTCAAACTCATAACCCACTCATTGCGACTTGCAGCTATATTTATATTTAATAACTGTCCAGTCTCAGCTTCTGAGTTCAAGCCAGCTCTTATATATCACTATCCAGACTAGAACTCTTCTGAAATCCTTTCTGTGCCGACAACCTTGACCTATTGATGACTTTCTGTATTCCGACAGTCCACGGCTCCGTGGAAACCCAAGTGGAGAATCTGTCCGTGACACATGTTTCGTCCGTGTTGAAGAATCATGGACACGTCCTCCAGCCTAAAACTCCCATGGCTTTGCACTTTGAAACAAACTGTGTTAAATGTCAGCGCTGGATTTTCATTGATGAGAGCAGATCACACCAGATTCATGGTTGGTCTTTTTTTATAAGGCTGGAGTCGGTTCTCCAGGGAGCTGTAATGGAGACCACTGACCTCTCGTATTGACTGGTTTGGCTTCTGTTGGTCATGAACACTGAATTATCTTTTCAGCGGGTCGGAGGGATGAGACAAGGAAGGACATATTGGTTGCACTGTTAAATGATGCAGGTTTAATAGTATGTTTTAAATGTAAAGCGTATGCATTTGGCAGTTGCTTTTACTCAAATCTCAACGGTGTTGCGTTGCTTTGAGCTTTGAACCCGTGATCCTCAGTGATGCTAAAACGCTTTGAAGAATCAAGACATGCCCCGACATGAAGCCACTCGACGCTGAAGAACTTAAACGGATGAAAGAATATGAATTCAGTACCACTACTTTGATGATGAAATATTCCGTTTTCTAATGGCAAACAACTCAAATAGTTTGTTTTTCATTTTGCTTATCAGGTTTTAAAAGGCTCCAAGAAGCTTTCTGTGTCGGTGTGTTCCATGGGCCGGATTCCAGGCGGATATGTGACCAATCACGTCTACACGTGGGTGGATCCTCAGGGCCGGAGTGTGTCCCCGCCCCCTGATTTGATTGACCAGCATGGTCCGGCTGGAAAACATTCAGAACTCCAGCAACCTGGGTGTCGAGGTGGAGCGGAGAAGAAGGTTTGTACTGTATCACTCGTTTAAATCTCATTTGCACCGTCATTTAAAATGCATCGTGATGATAGAAGTGTTAAACATCTGTAGTGTTCGCTTTATGCATTTTATCACATATAAGGAAGGATCTGTTATGGCTAAGTGCCTTTGCTTTTTGTAAACTAGAAACTAGGTTTGCAGGTTTTTAAGGCAACACACACACACACACACACACACACACATCCCAGATGTTCTCACAAGTATCCATGGATCACCATTTTACTAAAACCTCCTGTTTGAATTCCAACTGGTAGAAATGCCAACTCATCTGCATGTCATTTTTAAATTTTATTCTGCTTTTTAGATTCCAGGATAATTAGACCATAAAGTAAATACAAAACGTAAACTTTTTATTTTTTTATTTTTATGCACATTAATGCTTGATTTGTAATAAAATGAAAAAAGCATATTTTTGATTGGTTGCAAAAATTAGAAATGACTTAAAAATTAAAGAAGCAGATTTGAAGAGAACTGAAAGTAAAAGAGATTTGAAAGTGAATGAATTTTCCTTAAATATGTTTCCATTATTATTACTACTAGTACTACCGCTAATAATACCAATAATACTAAAAATGCTATTTTTTTTTATAATTTTTATTAAGTAATGTTATTATTGGTTTTATGTATATAAATACAAAAAAATTATTAATATTTATAAAAAATATAGTACAAAATACAGAAGACAAGATTATAACCCAAAGTACAAGAATATAATAAATGCTATTTGACTAAATATGCATAGTGCAAAGTGCGGATATAAATAACAAATATGTGTGTGAATATGCAGTTTGGCATGGGTATTTGCTGTTATTATTATTCATATAAATATTAATATTGTTATCATTGTTGTTGTTGTTGTTATACCGGTATTTTTAATCTGTGTTTCAAAAATATTTAGGCCTTGAAAGATAATTGAATGTAAAAGGCCATTAACCCCAGAATGATGCCAGGCCACGTAACCATTTAGTCAGAAGACAGCAGCTAATTGAACAACTAAAGTGTTTGCTTCTGGAGATTTGACTATGGATTCCCGGAGATAGCCGTAATTATGAGCGCAGACAGTGATCTATGTGTTTTGGAAAGCGAGGCGGTGGAGCGGAGACTCTTTTAGCTGAGCTCTAAAACTGCAGAAAGTGGAAGTCAGCCCCATTCACCTGAAAGCATCTTCATGTTGTGGTGTGATGGATATGATCCATGTGGACCACTGACTAGTTTCTAATCCATAGAAACATATCACGCCTTGTGTAATGCATAAGGGTGTTTGTGCACTTATGTTTATTTTAGAACCCGGGAGAGTTGAATTTTAATGCCATAAGGAACTTTATGAATTTTAACTAGAACCTGGTATTTCTTGCTTTGGACCCTGTAGGGACGGATGAAGTTTGCTTCAGGGAAAGTCGGAGTGCTTTTCCTGGAATCAGAGATTGCACTTTATAGTGCTTAAAACATGTTTTTAATATTGGTCTTTGGTTAAGGCAGCAAGGTGGCGCTATATTTGAGTCTCAGTTTTGAGCCTGGTCTGGTCTGGTCTGGTTTCCTCTGGGTCTCCGATTTCCTCCACAGGTGAATTGGAGTCTGGGAAATTGCCCAAAGGTGAAAGTTTGAGTGTGTGTCCCGTTCTGTGATTGGTTCGCACAGATCCAGCCTTCAGGCCTATAAGTGTGATTGGCTCTAACTCACCAAATGGAAATTAGAATCAGAAAGATGGATGAACTGAGACAGACAGATGGATTAAGCATCATAAGGATTAATATCAATATCATAAACAATGTAATCACATAAAAATAAGGAACGATATTGTAGTGTACTTTATTTATATGGAGCTTTAATCAAGTGGAACTATTGACCATTCAGGACAGACTCATTTTCTTTATACAATTCAAAGTCCTTAAATAAGAAAATTCTTCAACATACATAAAATGTATGTATTCATTTTTAAGGATCATAAGCTTCTTATTTAAGGTAGTTTAATTAAATTATCGTATAACAAAATAATGGGTGATTTTTTTCCGTTTTTAGTACATGCTTAACATTTTTTCTACATTATTTCTGAATTTTTCCAATAATAATCTACAGTATAGAATCAGGATTCCTTTCATTCGGGTGGGATGAAGTGTGCAGCCACAAACTTAGAAGAGACAACACATATCTGATAAATCTGTTTCTACTGATGTGCAAAAAAATCACAAAATATCATAAATATGCTGGGTGTGTGTGTGTGTGTGTGTGTGTGTGTGTGTGTGTGTGTGTGTGTGTGTGTGTGTGTGTGTGTGTGTGTGTGTGTTTGTGTGTGTGTGTCTGTAAATTTCGAGCAGCAAATGTATGTACTTAAGGGTTCGACTGCTGTTTTTACTTGCGTGAACATTTTTTCGTCGAGCAGCATCAATTTATTTAAACAAATTCTTAGATGGAATCCCACATACTGATCTTCTGTTTGATTGCTGGTAGTAGATGGAATATGGTTGGGAAATAAATCGAGTTTGACCGTAGAAACCCAATTCATTTCCTGTTCAAGACTTGCAAAACATTCATAAACTGGAGGATGTGATGGCACGTTCAAACTACGGCATGATACATCAATATTTTCTAGTTGTGTGCATATACGATGGCATAGTAATGATGAATGTGTGTTTTAGGTGAACATCTCAATGGATGACGGCCGGTCTCTGGGTCTGATGATCCGAGGTGGAGCAGAATACGCGTTGGGCATCTACATCACTGGAGTTGACCGTGGATCTGCTGCCGAGTACAGCGGCTTGAAGGTACATTAAATGGTTAAAGAATACATTTTAATAGATTTATATACCGTAGAATGTTGGTCACGTTCCAAAGCCTTCAAAAAACTCTTTTCCGTGATGTATGGAATCCATCCCTAAAATGCATTAATCACTAAGCCATAAGTCTTACATGCGTTAAACACGTGGAGAGAAAGCAGAGATGGAATGATGCTGATGCGGGGAATTGGACCATTCGCTGAATGTAATTGGGCAATAAATTAGAGGAATAATAAAGTCCAACCGCCTTTTTTCGCCACTTTTCTATTTGTGCTGGAGCCAATCTTAGCACTCAAACCTGAATTCGGGACACACCCTGATTTGGTGGCCGACCAATCACAGAGCAGGACACACACACACACACAGTCTCGCTCACATAAATGGGAATTTTTCCAAACTCTAATTCTCCTTGTTTTTGGACTGTGGGAGGAAAGCGGAGACCCGGATGAAAGCAAAGCAAGCACAGGGATAACATAGAAAGTCGTCATCCATAAAAAGTCCCAGCAAAGCGAATGGATCCGACACGTCTGACAAATAAACTAAAAAGCAGCTTATGGTTCGATTCCAAGGTGTTGTTGTTGTCTAAGTGGCCATTGGAGATATTTAATCTAATTTGTCGTTGGAGTGTATTGTGCTGCCAAACCGCGAGACGTTGAAACACAACGCTAAATCCGAGCTGGCCTCGTGAAAGATTAAGCAAGCTCTTAAGAGTTTGGCATTCGTCCATGGATAAAAAGATGAAGGATGTTTCCTTCCTCAGTGAGTCGGAGAATGGTCTTTCTGTGTGTTAAAAAGCTTTGCCTTCTGACTCCGGGATAGCATCAATCTGCTTTAACCTTCTGAGCAGAATATGAATAGTTTGGCATATGATATTATCAAACCACCCATCTTCCTCTGACCCTGGTGCAGATTCATATTTCATGTCGACTTTTTGGTAACGCCGCTCCGTGCCTTTGCATGTCAACAACAAATCATGTTGACCAGTTATGCTTTGTTAAATGCCAAAAAGTTGGACAAATGCCTTTACGTGTAATTGTGTCACGTCAGTGCTAATATTTGCTTTCTTTGGTTAGAAAAGTCAGACGTTTTGTATCATATTTGCATTGAGTTTTATTCCCAAAAACAAAAGATCAGTTTATCATGACGACGCGTAGCTGTGCGGAAAAGGCAGTATTTGAATAATGACAATTTTAATATGATTTGTGCATTTCTGTTCAAGCTTCAGAAAATGTAAATATGTTTGCTCTTACAGAACTTGGAAAAAAATGGTAAAAAAGTGCGCACACACACACGCACGCACACACACACACACACACACACACACACACACACTTTTCACTCAATATTCATAATACTGTACAATGCACTTGAAATCATAAAATTAATATGTCTCATATTGCTTCGATTTGGGATAACGCACTTTATTATAATTATTATTATTATTATTTGCAGTGACCTGATTTTCTCAACATCTGATTGCATAAAGGTTAAGCTTGGTTTGGTTTTATTAAGCATGGAGCTTGAAGTTGGACAGCTGGATGGAGCCAACAGGGAAAAGTCTCAGTGATTCCAGTGGGAATGGGAATCCTGTGCCCTCCGCTTCCGAGAACCAGTTTGAACGAGTTTCTGTGATGTAAAATAAAACATCTTTTTTTTTTTTACAAGCGCTACGTAAACAGGATAGGATTTGAAGACTTCTTTTAGGCATATATAAAGAACTTGCATTAATATCAAAACATATGCTAATATCTATCCAATTACTGTGCAATTAAGCTTATTTATTTAGTTGAATCAATCCATTAATTTTCAGGGTCACGAGGTTCTGAAAGTAGGAGACGCCCTTAATTGGTGGCCAACCAATCACAGAGCAGGACACACTTACACACCACTTCACACTCTGCCTTAAACAATTTTCCTAACTCTACTTTATCTCGCCTTTATTCTGTACCAGTTAATTTCGCGGCAGTGCATGTTTCTTAAATTTGGCCGATAAAATAATTTCACAATTAATATTTTAATTGCGGAAATCCCTTTTTGACCCCAACCTTTTTAAGTCTTTGGATGAAGTATTTACGAAATGGTTGGCATTCACCTCATCCAAAATGCAAAATTACAGTAAGACATAAATCTCCCAGCAGGCTCGATGGTGTTGGCAAAGGGTTTTAATGGAATGTGCTGGTTGCGTTGAGGAGATGATAGATTGACTGCGTTTTGGAAGAGGCTTTGTGGTTTGCTCTCACTGGGATTGTTTGGATGGTGGCGACCGCTTGCAGCTTTCATTTAGAAACCACAGAAGCTGTTTTACTGTCTTTATTATGCTAGAGATTTTTGTGTTTTTGTTAACTTTTAAATCGTGCTTTCGGTTTATTTTTACAGGAAGTTTAAGTGTATTAATGCGAAAATGTTTTTTAATATTGAATTTTTTTTTTTTTTAATTTCCAGACAGATTGATAGATTGAGGGATGGATAGAGAGAGAGGGTGGACCGAAGGATGGATGAATAGATGGAGAGAGAGAGAGAGAGAGAGAGAGAGAGAGAGAGAGAGAGAGAGAGAGAGAGAGAGAGAGAGAGAAGAGAGAGAGAGAAGAGAGAGAGAGAAGAGATGGATGGATGGATGGATGGATGGATGGAGATGAGATGGATAGAGAAAGAAAGAAAGGAAAGGAAGGAAGGAAGGAAGGAAGGAAGGAAGGAAGGAAGGAGGAGCAGGGAGGCAGGGAGGCAGGGAGGAGAGAGAGAGAGAGAGAGAGAGAGAGAGAGAAGAGAGAGAGAGAGAGAGAGAGAGAGAGAAATTGGATGGATGGATGGATGGATAGAAAGAAAGAAAGAAAGAAAGAGAGAAAGAAAGAAAGAAAGAAAAAAAGAGAAAGAACGAAAGAATGAGAGAGAAAGAGGAAGGACGGAAGGATGGATGGATGGATGGAAAGGAAAGGAAAACACTTCAAAGATCCAACAAAACAAGAGAAAAAATACAATACTAAAAAGGTAAGGGAATAAATACAAGGAAAGACAAAACATAGATAATAATGAAAATAAAACGCTATTAACATATTGGGTGTATTTACATAATGTAACATCTGTGTACAAAATATGTGTGTTACCGTCAGTCTACTACACAACAACTACACAACTTTCACTTTTCATCATCCGGTAAATGAAGATAAGAAGGTTAAAGGTCATTTTTGCATCAGACATGCTGTAAATCTCCAAGGATAGCGATGCCTCTTTATAACATAATAAAAGTCCTGCTGGTTTTAGGAAGTGAGTAATAGATCTGTATATTAGTTACTTTACTTATTTCCCGGGCCTAATGAAAAAGCGTTTTCCACGTCTTTCTTGGATCCTGCCACCGTATTTTGATGAGGCTTCTGGCGCCGAAAACTTGCGCTTCTGAACTCGTTCCAGATTATTTCTTCCCTCGGAGCTGCTTTTCCCTTTAAGCATCAACCCCCAAGAAAAAAAAAGTCCCGTCTCTGTCGGCTTTCCCAACCAGCCATCTAGATTAAACTTCAGCGGCGGTGGAGGTAAAGCTGATGGATGGCTGGGCATCTGTCCCATCTGCGTAGCTCAATGCTGGACCTAATTACGGCCCGTTCCCCTCGGAGACGCCCGGCCTCACCTGGATCTGAGGCAAATGTCCGTCAGACTCATTTATCTGTCGCTTCTCAGTGGTGATGTCCGACTCACGAGAGGCTGGAGCAGATGCACAGCACAGTACAAATTTGGGGATAAGAGCTAAAAAATAAAACCCTGTCAGTGACCCCCCCCCCCTTCATTTAGACGAATAAATTATAACACCGCGCGAGCCAAATACATTCAAGCAAGGAAAAGCCATAAAACAACCCAGATTTGACCAGCACATTAATCAAGTCATTTTTTTTCATCTGTCCAGTATTTTAGTCACAATTTTAAATTAAGTTATTTACACTTTTTTTTTGTCATTTTAGGGCTTCATTTAAAAATCTGTGCGTGTGTGCGTGTGTGTGTGCGTGTGAGAGAGAGAGAGAGAGAGAGAGAGAGAGAGAGAGAGAGAGAGAGAGATTTGAGAGAGTTCTTTGCAAATACAAATTTATACCAAGGCACTTTTTCTTACACAGTATTTATTTTAATTCATCATTTAATTAAAAAATAAAACAAAAATCAGAAGAATTGGGACAATTGGAATTGTGAAAATTGTCTATAGGTGCGAGTGAGAGAGCGTGTTCATATTTGTGTGTCCTGCTCTGTGATTGGTTGGCCAACCAATCGAGGGCGTGTCCTACCTTCAGATCAAGAGTTGCTAAGATTGGCTCCACATGACCTAGAAATGGAAAAAGAGCATCCGAACACTGTATGTAACATATACAGCATTTTAAACATTTAAAAAACTCTATAATGTACTTGGATTTATCGTTTTTGAAGTTGTAATTATTATTTTTGCAGCAACAATGTATATTTGATGGTTTTGTGTTTTTGACCTGTCTGAGGTTGTTCCGCTAATGCATTAATGAACAGGCCTTGCATTAAATGATTATAATGTTCTGCACTGTCAGCTCTACCACTGCGCTTCAGAAGCCTTTCTACATTTACGCGTTAATGTTTCATGTCGCTGTTCCCCGAGGATTAATAAAGCCTGTACCTTTATGGAGCAGAGGAGGCTAATAGAATAGAGATGGAGTGAGAGAGAGAGACGGATGTTAGGGTGATCGGTTAAAAGAGAGAGGTGAAGAACAGTGCAGAGAGAAGAGGAGAAAAGCTTGGTTCAATTCTAGCGTCTTTTGTTGGGTGAATAAATGAATGATCCTTGAGTTCCTGCTGCGTATAAATCAACCCCCCGCGACTGTCCCGCTCTCTTCTCCGGTGAGTTATGGTGTTTTCTGGATGCTGACTCTGCCGCATGAGTAACATTTACAAAGAGAGGAGGAAACGGACATGCATCGATAAGCAATCTCGGCTAGTTCTGTTTTGCCCCAGAAATAACCAAGAGGCATCTGGACAAAAATGGGTTTAAACTGGTAAAAACGTTCAAACTCGGTAAATAAAAGTTATATTTATTATTATTATATATAGGAGTTAGTATTCTAAATATGAAACACATTTATATTCTTATAAAATAATGTAAGAGGTGAAAAGATTACCTGAAATCCATACGTAAGTAGAAGTGCCGATACCTTAATGTAAAAATTACTCCATTACATGTAAAAGTTACCAATTCCAAGAAGACTTGAGTAGAAGTATCCAAGTCCAGTATCCAATTCACGTGATTTAGCTCATAAGTATACAGGATTCTGAAGGTCCTGCATTCTATTGCCTAATAAGCCCAAGAAATCACACTGTAAAAATCGACGATCAATGTAAAATGTAACGATACGTGTTTGTTCAAATGTAGTTGAGTAGTGAGTACAGAAACTCACAAATGTAGTCAAGCAGAGAGTAAAAGTTGATACATTTTTTGATACGTAATACAATATATTTTGGATACGTAATACAAGTGTAAAGCAGCCATAAAATCCTCAAGTAACAAAGTCCGTTTACTCAAGTACTTAACACCACTGACTAATACTTTGTGTTTGCTCAGTAGGTTTTAATAAAAGCCCATTTGGCCTAAATTGAGTCCATCACTTCTGCTTCCCATCTGTTTACTGGAGTATTATTGTGGCCTAGAAATTCTTCTGATTGTGAATGTTCTCAGGTTCTGAACGTTTGCTTGTGGTCATCTGGTCATTTTGACATTTTTTGCCGTGTCTTTTTGTCCCATCACAGGTCGGGGACCAAATTCTAGAGGTCAACGGTCAAAATTTCCGGAGTATTCCTCATGACGAGGCAGTACAGATCTTAAAGAATTCCCATCACATGCTGATGACCATCAAAGACGTGGGGCGACTGCCTCATGCTCGGACTGTGGTGGACGAGACCAAGTGGATTCCCAGTGCACAGATCGCAGAGAGCTCGGCCAACAGCAATAGCCACGGGTCAGAGAACAAAATACTCACACTCAACTTCATTTGCATATTTTTTTTTATTTTTTTTATTCATGCATTTGGGTACATACCACATATTTTATTCTTCATCACGATTCAAGTGCTTTAAAATCTAAAGTTGTATCTACAGCTGTACATATGCACAGCTGTATGATTCTTAATGCTACTTAAAAACGTTGCTGCAGATGATTTTTTTTAATTATTAAAATGTTGTGGTTAATTTTCAAATTTCTCTGTGTGTGTTCTCAAAGTTTTCAATTGTTTTGTGTGAATGATTAGGCATTGATTGAAAACCCAATTTGACCATTTCAATTTTTTAATTATAAAATTTCATTTTTAATAAAGTTTCTCTTTTTATGTTTATCTATGTTTTTATGCTTAAAAAATGGCATTTAATGGAAAAATTGCAATTGACAGTAAATGTATAAAAATTTAAATGTATATCATTTACCTTTCACTCTACAAAGACAAGTCTACAAAAACATATGGATGACACGATTATATTATATACAAAATTATATATTTTAATTTAATACATTTGGTGTAGACATGTATATACAGTATAATCTACTTTCAAAAACGAATTACCGGTATAACATTTTTACCATAACATAGAAATGACATACATTACAATTATGTTATATTGAGCATAATTTAATATATATCTGAAAAATGTAAATGAAAAAAGATATAATTTCTAAAAATGCATTTATATATGATTCACTTCATTCTGCAAAGAATCATATGTTGTTTTTTTTTTGTTACTGGGGTTTTATTTATTGTTAATGAAATTACACTCAGGTCAGTGATTCTAGTCATACAGCCGGTGGCTTTGAAAGACGGTCTACAAATATAGTGCTGAGATGATTTTAAACATAGGTTAACGTGCTATTGTTAGATCACTGCTACAGGCAACAAACCCTTGTGAAATGTGTGTCATACCATATTCAAATGACAGTGAATTGCACCAAGAGCTCCTCTGACATTTTATTTCAAAATATTAGAAAGAAGGGTTACATGAAATATTAAGTCATGTAAAATGTAAAATATTAATGTAAAATATTAAGTCAATGAGTCAAATACATTTATTATAAGTAAAATCATTGATTTTTTGACTAGACAAAATAAAGTGTGGAGTTGAGAATTGGAGAAAAATTATGTCTTTTTTACCTAAACCTAATGTAATTATAATATTTGTAAAAATGCATGTGTATTAAATGTATGAATACAATGTCATGCGATAGATTTAGTTACCTCAGGACTTTATTGTTTCAACATAACTGTATTATTATTTATTTATTTATTAAAAAGTGTAATGTAATTTTAATGCATTGTTAAATATAAATGTATTACATACATATTTCTCTATGTACTGTATATTTTGTACAATATCGGTATGTATTTAATAAATTAAAATAAGTATTATATGCAATGTCTGGTATTATATACGTATACAGTGTACACTGTATATAATATGCAATATAGTAATAATAAAAACAATTACAGCATATATTTTTTCAAATAAAATTATTTAAAATATTTGCCATATTGCAATGAACTTCTTTGTTTTAGAGTCAAATATTTAACTTACATTAATAAAAAAAGACACACATTTTTTTTATGACATTTGTGTGCATCGTTTTTTCATTACATCTTTTCTCTTTCTTTCAGCGTGTTTTCCGCCGAAGCTGGAGCCGTAAGTTCCGGAAAGGTACGACTGTAGTTACACTGTAACTATTTTGATTCCCGTCTCTTTCTATTAACCTGAACTGAATAGCTTTCCTCGGAAGAATCCCTAGCGTCATCCTCCAACATATGCTACGGCTTTATTGGAGTTTCAGCCGAAAATAGAGATATGCCGTCTGTTTAACTGCCATCTATCATTCCATTTGCTCGTTGTAAAAGACAGATGTAATCTGCGAGACATCAGACCTGATTGTGAAGAGCGTGTGTCTCATCTCCTTAGCACAGAAACGCTCGGATCCTGCTGAGCAAATCAAAGTGTGTTCTTGGGTTGAGTGGCCTGAACACACAATGTTTATTCACGTGGCTGAGGCTGTATTTTACCCAAAGAAAGTGGAAAAATGGCGAGAGAAAGGCTGTGCAATACAAGCGGACGGGAAAATTGCAGCTTTTTTTATGATTGCTGTTCATATAGTTCAAGCATCTGTCCCAAAAATGGCTTTTGAAATGGCTTCCTGGAGTCTGACAGAAGCTTTTTCCCTCTCCTCCTCTGGCACTTTTCACGCTCTTCTCCTTCTCGTTCTGACGCTACTTGTTGGATTGAACACAGGATGTTGGGTTGAGGCGTTTGTGCTAAATGTGACCTGCAGGATTGAATCGGAGACTCTTTTGGGCTTTATTCTTTTTTTGGGGATGCTGCGGAAATAACCGGCAATTTTTAGTTCTTTACGGGTTTTTTTTACTGGGATATATTTTGTTTTTTAGTTAGTAGCAGTCTGTCTGTCTGTATGTCTGTCTGTCTCTCTTGTCCACACCACCATTTAATTACATCCTTATTACACTTCATTCTCTCTGTCTGTATGTTTGTCTGTCAGCCTGTCTCATCCATCCATCCATTCATCCATCCATCATCCGTCCATCTATCTGCCTGTTTGTCTGCCTGTCTCATCCATCTCTTTCTCTATCTGTCTGTCTTTCAGTGTCTCATCCATTTATCAATTCATCAATATGTCTTATCTATCTCTTTCGCTCCATCCATCTATCTATCCATCATCCAACCATCTATCTGCCTGTTTGTCTCTCTGTCTTATCTCTCTCTCTCTCTCTCTCTCTCTCTCTCTCTATCTGTCTGTCTTTCAGTCTGTCACATCTATTTATCACTCCATCCTTAAGTCTATCTGTCTCATTTATCTCTTTCTCTCTATCCATCCATCCATCCATCCATCCATCTATCTATCTATCTGCCTGTATGTCTGTCTGTCTCATCCATCTCTCTAATTGTCTGTCTTTCAGTCTCACATTTATCACATCCATTTTATCACATTCCGTCACATCCATTTATCACCCCATCCATATGTCTATCTGTCTCATTTATCTCTTTCTCTCCATCCATCCTTTCTGTCCATCTGTCTGTTGGTCTGTCTCGTTCATTCGTAAATTCATTCTTCTATCTGTCTGTCTGTTTGTCTGCTTGTCCATCCATTGATTTCTTTCTATCCAACCATAGAAGTCTGTCTGTCTCTCCATCCATCTGCCTGACTATCTGTTCTCTGTCTATCCATTCATCCAACCATCCATTTGCACATCCATATGTCTGTCTTCCTATCAGTCTATCATTCGGTCTATCTCTCTTCCTCTCAATCCATCCATCTTTTCAATCATTCATCCGTCTGTTTAAAAGATTAAAAAAAAAATTAAACACGTTGAATCTATCAATGAAATAGTTTGAATGACATGGTCGGTCTGCATTTGTACTAGCAGCTCTTAATGGTAGATACAGTAAATGCCATAAAATGATTTCTGATTGATTTTACAGTAATCAAGCTGTGTAGATTGCAAAGAATGATGATCGTTTCATAGCTGTGACATTTTACTCGACTTTAAACAACTCAAGCAGGTTAATCGGTTGTAGACACAGTCTTAATATGTGCTGCTCATTTTCCAATAGTTTGGTCGTGATTGTGAGGTTTTTTTTGTGTACTGTGACTGTGTGTGTACAGAACTGTGAGCTGAATATATACTGAACTTTATAGAAATGGTCAGTGCAGCAGGGGATTTAAATCTAATTATAAAAGACATTTTAATTCAAGCGCGTTCAAATTGTATACGTCTCGGTGACCTTAAGGAGTTTGTTTAGAGTGTTCATTCGCACGTAAATAAAGCTTGTGTGTGTGTGTGTATGTGGACACGCCGCATTACACCGACTGCCCATCGTCCTGCCATCCTGTCATTTCGCCTTGGGCTTTGTGTTCTTTTATTTTCTGGACTGGACCAGAACCTCCTCACACTGAGCGGACTGAACCGTGTCCTGCCTGAAAGCTGAACGGTCCAGATAAAACACAAACTCTCCATTATTTTTAGCCTGAAGAAACAGGTTCTGCAAGCTTGAGCGGAGATCTTGAGCGCTATGTAGGTCAGTCAGAACACCCCGGGTCCGATACTGAAGGGTGGTGGTGGTCTCGCAGCAGTCTGCTTTATTCTGACCACTGTACATGATCCTGGTTTCGTAGGAAAAGACCAAAATAAACTCACACACACACAAAGTAAATAGATAAATAAATAAATAAATAATAAAGAATACCATATAAACTGTTGACACTCATTTATACAAATGCTGTATATATTTATATGCACACTCACATATGCTGTACAGTGTATATATTATATTTTTATAATTATATTTTATATTACATTATATTATTTTATAGTATGTACATTGTATTAAATCAATTTCCTTGGTTGTTATACAATTAACCCACACATCCTCAAACACAGATTGAATTAAATCATCATTTTTAGTCTTGTGCCTGTTCCCTAAATGTATTTGTTTTTCAGTAAATTGTTACAAAAGAATTACAACATCTTTTATTTAATTTTTTACAGATAATTCCTGATTTTATCAAATGACATGTATGCTTGGCTCAGAACTGTGATGTTGTGTCCTCCTATAATAAGAAAACTATATTTGGAACAAATTTCAGTATTTGATTTGTGATGAATATTTTATGTAAACTGTTTTATATACAGGTAACTGTTTCATGTGATTGTTTAAAAAACAAAAACAAAAAGAGAGCTGTTAGGTTTACTGAAATTTCCTTTTTGTGGGGATATTGAATCAAATCTACACTCTTATTTTTATTTTATTTCTCCAATCCATTGTTACTACATAATAATAATACATATTTATTTGTGTAAAAATGTTTCCCTATTTTAGTTTTTTTGTGGCATTTATCATATCATATAGTTGAGCGTAGTGCGACCCAACAGTGTCATGGCTTTGAATCACTAGACAAAAATGAAGGTGTAGAAATCATTTTCTCTATCTTACCGTAATTGTGCCTTTAGACATCGAGCGCAGTTATTATATTTTGATCCTATGCCTCCTGTATATTGACTGTATGATGTCTTTGCTTGGTTCACTGCAAATTCCCCACCAGTGGATCAATAGTCATTCTATTCCCTTCTAATAAAAGCGATAGTAATTCAACATAAGTGTCAACCACCAGCATTAATATTATTCTCCGCTATTCCATTAAATCTGCCTTTCACAGATAAATCCTGCTTTTGAAGTGTCGTGGCAGTGGCTTTTTTTAACTCCAACAATCCAGTTCCAGAATTTGTATTGTTTGATTCTCAACCATAATTCATTCCATTATCAGAAAGAGTGTCACTCCCGGCTTCCTGCACTTAACGTGCCGCTCTCGTCCTGCATCTACCTGCCGCATGACTCACGGATGAATAAACGTACAGCGTGTCCTCTTATCCTAATCATGTGCGGGCCTGAGAACTACAGGAGATGCTCGGTCCAGGCCTGGTGGAGGTGAATATTCCTGTTTTGGGAGATGAGACTGTCAGCAGGGTGTTTGTGTATGTGCATTTAATCTTGTGAGTTCAATTGGGAGAGAGGATCTCATCCTGGGTTATTGATTAAGGCTGGCACAGTGAAACGTCTGGGGACAGTTTTAGTGATCAGGGTTGAGGATCAGCAATATCCAGGAATGAAGGCAGTAATGAGGGATGGATGGTCGTCTCCAGACTCCTGAAATCATCAGACTATGGCGCTCTGTGATGAAGGTCAAGCCCAATGAAAACTGCTTTTGTCCTTCAGCAGATGAGTTTTTATTTGCTTGGTTTTTTTCTTCTTCTCACTTTCACTATCATTTCCCCCCCCATATCTGGCTGTTTGTAACTACTACCGATTTTGTTTTAGTTTTTTTAACTGAACGTCTTTTTTCATCATGCACATTTTATTTTTTATCTCATACTTGTGTTAACAATGTAATGTAAAATAAGAGAATGCATCAGACTTTAAAAGGCTTTGTGGCACTATACTCCACTTTTTTTTTGTGTACTGTAAGCTTCAAGGTTTCAATTGAATAAGAAATTGACACTTTTAGGGATGTGTAATTGTGTAATTGTACTGTGCACATGTAAAGTAAAGTTAAACTTATTACAGTAACATTTCTATTGTGGCACTTGGTCAATAGAAAGATGTCTGAAGAGTTGAAAGTAAATTAATGAGTAGATGACTTGAGTTTTTGTTTCTTTTTTTTTACTTTTCTTTTTCTTTTATTTATTTATTCCCAATTCTTGTAGATTCCCAATTACTGTAGGCAAGTCACCTTATTGAACTTTAGATAAAGTGGGTTTTTTTCAATTGCAGTTTCCTTTACTGCACTTTGTATTGTAAAAAACTTTTCTAAACACATGTATTATTGTTATAATGTTATAATAATAATTTGAATGTGCTTTAAAATAATTGTAGTACTGATATTTTACTGCACTGCAAAATTGGATTTATCTTATTCAATCCAGCATCTTTCAATAAATATTATAAATAGTATTACTTACTTGTTTTCAGTTGCAGGCGGATTTACAACGTATTTGTGTTTTTTGCCATTTAACTTTTACAAATATATTTGTAGTTTAAAATTTACACTAGCAATACCTTTAAAATGTAAAATAATATGAATCTTTTTTCCTTCTCTCCAGTGATTGGTCTGTTAAATAGTTTGTGTTTAATGTGATGGTGAACTGCTCTCATCAAGTTTATTTTATTGATCACACTCGGCAAAGAGATCAAGAAAATCCTTGAAAGAAAGGATTCTTTAAAAGGAATCGCTCGAGGCCATTGCAATGAAGTACAAACATAACCATTTCCAAAGCAGACTCACATCCTTTTACACGTCTTGCTGTCTATCTTCTCATTTTATTTTTTTGCGCTCTTAATTAATTGATATATAAAGGTTTTTCCCATTGTACCTTTGATGTGTGATATCCTTTCTGGTTACAGTATATCATACATAATCACAAACCCCGAGTTGTTGGGATTGGTTCCAGCTCCCTGTGACCCTGAAATGGAAAAGTGGTTCATAGAATGGATGGATGATTTCTATGGATTTGGATAATCAGTCACAAGCCAAATTCTCATGCTGGTTTGTGCGCTATGCAGCAAAGACTCAAGAGTAAGAGGGGAATCAAGATGGATGGAGGCAGGCAGTGGAGGGGTAAAAGCTTTTAGGCAACGATTGCAGTTACTGTGTAGAAGGCCTGATGAAGGAGAATGTCTAAAAGTAGAAAGGAGAGGAGGAGCGTGTTTTGGGAGAAGGTGGAGGAGTGGCGGAGTGTGTTACCCCGGGGTCTGTAGCATGACACATAGACATGGCTGACTGCTGAAGTCTGAGAAAAGCTTCCTGCAGCTGCTCTTCTCTGTTTTACACACACACACTGACCGGAACACACACACACACATTACATCAGATCAGATCAACCGCGTGGTGTGACTAATCATTACATGATTCTTTGAAACCTGTGGAGCATCACACGCTACTTTTGCTCTCATGTGCTACAATGTCACAACGTGTCTTTGTGAAGGGGTGAACTTGTGTTAATAATTTGGCTTTAAGAATTTTTTGTGAGTTTTAATTGGTAATTTGATGCAATAATTGAAGAGATTTTGTTCGTCAACACACACACACACGCACACACACATGCACACACACACTGAAAACACACTTTTACTCACCCACACACAATCACTCACTCAACACATGTGCGTACACACAGACGCACACACACACACACACACACTGAAAACACACTTGTTCATCAACACACACACACACACACACACACACACACACACACTGAAAAGACACACTTTTACTCACCCACACACAACCACTCACTCAACATATGTGCGTACACACACACACCTACACACACTAATCGTGCGCTTCGAGACAGTTAAAACTGTGAAAAGTGCCCTACAAATATTCATACAAATACAATTATTATTATTATTATTATTATTATATTATTATTACTAATAACACACTTTTACTCACTCACCCCAAAAACACTCAAGCACATGCATACACACACAGACACACACACTCAAAACACACTTGTTCATCCACGCACAGTCAATTACATGCAGTCACACGCTTAAAACACTCAAATACCTGCACACACACATACACATACACACACACTTAAACTAAGCCACACACAATCACACACTTAACATATGAGCACACACACACACATAAAAAATAGTATAAAAATATAGTGGGATAAAAGCAATAAAATAAAATTAAAATAGAGATAAGATAAAAGATGAATCAAATATAAAAGATATAAATACAATAAAGTGAGATAAATACAGAAAAAGTGACTCAAGTGATCCAGGTAAGTTTGTAAGATGTTGAATAGTTTGATAAGTATCTAGTAAAATTAAAGTGTTTAAAGTCACACGTTTACAGTTTCTTGCTGTTTATAATTTCTTTTCAGTCGCTTTGTGGCAAAGCCGTAGTGCCCGGAGTGTCTGCGGCGTGGAGCTCGCTGGAGGAGCAGGCCTTCATGCTTCTGACGGAGACGGAGAGGCAGACCATGAGCTACTACATGCAGGAGTACCAGCGCGGACACATTGGGGTCGAGCCTCTGGCCATGGCCCTGTTTGAACTCTTCAACACGCATGCCAAGGTGAGGCTGACAGGAGAACCGCAGGAGAATTACAAACGCCGCTTGATGTTGGTGATACGCTTGAATTCTAAAGCGCGCTTGGTTTTAAATAAAAGTGGCTCTGCGGAAGAGCGAGTAATGTCGAGTTCAAAGCCCGGTCTGTGTGTGTGTGTGTGTGTGTGTGTGTGTGTTCTTCTGGGATTGCTCCAGTTTCCTCCCACAATCCAACAGCATTCAAGTTCAAGCCGGAGATGTTAAATTGCTCGTAGGTGTGAGTGAGCGACTGAGCGTATGAATGCATTTAAATAATTAAACTTATGTTAAATCTACAGTGATTAAATCTGTGTTTATATTTCTGCGCCATCTGGTCTATGCAAAAAGGCCGTTTGTCACATTAAAGCTGCATATCATATCCAAAAAACGATTGACAATTAAAGAGAACGAGTGTGTTAAACGTACAATTTATGGGGATTTTTGGGCAATTCGGCCTTTGATTGGTTGACCCTTCTTTTGGGTGTGTCACCGCCTTTATCCAATTGTAGAATAACTTAGTATTTCACTCATACTGAATGTAGGCTAAAATAAACACCAACAATGTGAAAGAAAAAAAACTCTTTTATTTGTGAGGCTTTATTTCCCAGTTTAACACCTCAATGTTTCAAATTGGCAGAACAAAATAAATAAATAAATAAAAAAAAGAACAAAAAGCCAGTCTCAGTTAAACTCAAATGTGCAAAAAAGTTCAACCGCTAATTGACGTGATTTAGTAGATAAGTTACATCCAGTACCTTCAGCATCCTGCAGATGGCGATATCGCCTTGTCCAACAAAGAAATAAATTGTGGTAGAAATGAACCCGACTTGTGTCCATTCAAATGTAGTACATAGTACAGATACTCAAACACAAATACAGTCAAGTAGTGAGTAAAAGTTGCTTATATTTTTAATTCTCAGTTACAAGTACAAGGTAGCCAAAAATGACTTAAGTTAAGCATTAAAGTTGAGCAAGTACATTTACTCAAGTACTTTTACTCAAGTTACACCCCTGGACATGACAAAGCCGTACATTAAGGTGGCTAGCAACACTAGAGTTTCCAGGGAAGGAGTGACATTTCACTGTTTACCACAAGCTAATAATATATAAGTAGCTCCGGCTAAAAGCTTCTCCTACATCCATTAATGTAATGTGTTGTAAAGCAATGTCCGCTTTTATCTTTCTCCACAGTTGACTTTGCTGGCTGAAGTCCGGACTCTGGTGGCTCCTCAGGATCTGGAGCGCTTCGACGGGCAGGTGTTAAACCGAGAGATGGAGGCGTGGAGAGCTCGACATGGAGGTGCAGGTCTTCTCCATCCAGACTCCATCTGTGTGTCTCATCCCGAGGGCCACACGCCGCCCGTCTGCCACCTGACTCCTCCATCTTCTGGCTACAAGGCATGTGGAAGCTCCATGTCCAGTTCTTGAGCGTAATCCGACATGCTCACTGCAAAAAAAGGATTCTTGACAAGCCAAAAGATCTTAAAATTGCACAAGCAATCTGGTTTATTTCAGACAAGGTACATTAACTAGCTTAGAATTAAGAGTAAAATATTAATTTACTTGTTTTAAGAAAATAGGTCTTGTTTCAAACAGTCTTACTTAGTTAAATGTTCTCACCCCATTGGCTGATACATTAACTTGATTTAAGTACTCCTTTTGTTTTTAATTTTCTTGTTTTTTGGCATTTTTTGCAGAGCATGCATATTTTTTTCCCAGACAAACAGCGGATTTGGTTTCACAGACATGCCAAGATTCTGTTTTACGGACGAATTATTGTGGCCTATTTTTGTTCTGTGGTGTGATTGTCGTGGGTCTTTGCTCCAATTTTCACCCCGAGTAATCTGGTAATTGTGACGAATGAGACGTAAAATTGTGAGAAATGAAGTGGATGAAGTGGAGCGTGGATGTCTTATTCGCAGCAAACAAAGCTTGTGATTTGTAACCGCGCTGGTTTTTGAAGTGATTGTGGCTGCGGATCTGAGTCATTCAGTAATTGGAGTCTCTGTTTCAATTTCTCAGAGGATAGATGGAAATTTGATGGCACTTGAGGCTCTAAGTTTTCTTTCTGATGTCTAGTGAGCTGGAGTATTACAACTTGTGTGTAGTATCATTGGCCTTTAAAACAAAGATGTTTTTGGGGGGGATTTTACACTGTCCACAATTAAAAACCCAGAAGCAAAGATAGTTTCTCCGTATCCTGAAGTACGCAAATTGAACCAGTGAGATGTAATAATAATTATACATTATATTGATAACGCACTTTCCATTACAAAAGTGCTGACAGAGTGTATGTGTGTAATATTTTTTATCTGCCATTTTGAAACACTGAGGTGTGAAATTTAATTTAGGAAATTTGCCTCATAAACATAGTTTCTTGTTTTTCCACATTTTTGGTGAGTTTATTTTGTGCCTAAATTCAGTGCAATAATAATATAAGATACAATAATAAAATATTAATGCTTGAATAATTAATTAAAGATAAATATATCTATATCTATATATAATTAAGTTCTTTTAAAATTGGGCACTTTACGATTTTTACTCAAGTCTTCTTGGAATTGGTGACTTGTAATGGAATAATTTTTACAGTAAGGTTTCCGTACATTTACTCAAGTATTGTTTTCAAGTACTCTTTACACCTCTGCCGTTACCTGATATAGATCTGTAATCGACTCTTGTCATAACTGTTATAATCATCGGTTTATTGTATAATGTGCTGACATTTTGAAACAAAAATGTCACGTTCAAAGGCTTCAAAATGTCAGGATTCTAGCTCAACCTCGCTCAGTGCTACTCAATGCCTCCTAATTTCTACAAAGTGGATAAAGACGGTTTTTACGTTTACGTTTTTCCTCAGGACAAAGTCCAGTTCTCCAGTGACCCACCTCCAAATTTCAAACCTCCACCTCCACCTCTTCAAAGCCACGTCCACCACACCAGCCCCAAGAATCAGACCAAGCGACCTTCCTCCAAGATGTCCCAGAGCGGCCTTCACTTCTCCAACCCCTGCAGACGTCACCAGGACAACCACACTCACGGCCTCTCGCGCTCGCCCTGTAGCATCCACCACACCACGTCCACCTGCTCCGTCCACCACACTCCTCCACTTTGCTCTCATCATCACTCTGCCCGGTCCACATCCTCAGGACCTCCATCAAGAGATCTGGTTCAGTTTCTCATGAGCAGGCAATCGCTGTCCCCACACAAAGAATCTCCGAACCGATCTCGTGATGGCACGATGTCTCCACGTTCCTCTCCGTCCCTGTCGCCTTCACTTCAAACGCCCGGTCCACCCCCCAGCAGCCCCGTGAAGCTGGGAGCCCCGAGTGGCCCCATGCGTCCTGAGACTCCGATGGCTGAAGAGAAGCCACAGCCACAGCTACGAGGTGAATCTCTAGTTCTCCAGTCTTCTGAGATGAGACCGTATTTACGCGAATATAAGACATTTTTCCAATTTTTGACGATCAAAAACTGGTGAGGTTCTTATAATGATTTCAAATATGTGCGTAAATATAAAATAAATAAAATTATAGTATGTGAATTAAGTGCGAAGACTCTTGGGAATGAAGTTCTGACCACTAGAATTTACTTTTTGTTATCTGCTATTCCAGTAAAACGATATCAAAATGATACGAGTCACAAGTTTGGCTTGTTAAATAAAAAAACTAGTATGTTCAGGAGAAAATTAACGTAATTAAAACAGAATTATTTTTTTTTTATTATTATTTTGTGCTTGAAAAATCAGAGTGTGCTTATATTCGCGCAAATACGGTATATTT
Organism: Paedocypris micromegethes; assembly: GCA_028031935.1. Taxonomy (NCBI): domain Eukaryota; kingdom Metazoa; phylum Chordata; class Actinopteri; order Cypriniformes; genus Paedocypris; species Paedocypris micromegethes. The sequence continues at coordinate 6,341,420 of CM051493.1, forward strand.
ACCTATTGAATGAATTATTACTGTATTATAATTGCAAAACATTTTATTTTTTGTTGCTCTTCTTTTGAGCTGAGAAATAGAGAAAATAACCTGTTATTTTATTTACATTTTCTAGAATAATAATAATAATAATGTATGACAATATAGCTTCTGCGATCATTTGGCTATTTATTAATAATATAAACACGCATAACTAAACAGTATGACAAAAGAATAAATATGCGTTGATGTTAAACAAAAGTAAAAATTTCACTTTATTATTATGACTTTTCGTGAAAATACATTATTATGAAAAGAAATGTATACACTAAAGTAAATAAAAATGTCTTTGTTTATCCCACAGCGTGGAAATTGCATCTCACCACAGCATTAAAAAGACTAGAGAATATATACATAAGCAATAAGAAAATGTTTTTAAATGCAATATTTTTATACATTATTCTTTATATTCTAATAGAGTACTGTTTTAACAGTCGGAGGAGTTGATACACACACACACACACACACACACACACACACCCTTATACGTACATACTGTATATGCTACATTGCATATACATAATCCATAATATATGTAGTGAACTTACCAGTAAAGTGCACTTTATTGAAGCTCTTAAATACACCGGTTTATATGTGCATTTTTTCCAGTATAGCCAGCTGGGTTGAACTGTGCTCTCATCCGTCTGTATTCCCAGGAGCCACGCTGTCCCAGCTGTCAGACAGCGGACAGACTCTGAGTGAAGACAGTGGTGTGGATATTGCCGAGGCTGGAGGATTGAGTAAAGATGGCAGTCCACGGCCAGGAAAACCTCCATTCCTGCAGCTCATGGGTGACACACGCAGAGCCGAAGCCCTCGCACAGGCCTCGGCAAAGCAGGTCTGGATCAGCTCCAGTTTACTGTTTGACAGGATCCCATTTCATATTCCTGCAAATTATACACCATCTTTGTTTTGTAATAGATTGGATTGGCAGAGCCCACTCTTGTACGAGTGCCCATGTCCGGGGGTACACTGAGCATCGCTGTTGAAGGCGGAGCCAACACCAGACAACCTTTGCCACGTATTGTGAACATCCAGGTCAGTCTGAAGCTCCACCCACATTGCGGGAAAAACTTTCTTAATTTCATTTTTGCGCGAGACACATTCCTCAGAGTTTTAAACTGCTTTTACATTTTTGTGGCATGGCTGGAGCCAATCACAGCATGCAATTGGTGGCTAGCCAATCACAGAGCGGCATACACTCACTCTGGTGTAAAGATAATATCTGAAAACCATACTTGAGTAAAAAAACTTTTTACACTATGTTTAGTTTATGCTGAGAAACACTCAAATGTGCAAGAACTCACATGTAGTCAAGTAGAATACATCTTGTACAGTTACAAGAGTAAAAGTTGCTTGTATTTTTGTTACTCAGTACGAGTACAAAGATAAAAAATACTTAAGTAACACAGCCCATTTACCTTTTTTACTTACGGAAATTAGGTAAAATATTAGGAGAAAGAATTTAAGATGTAAAAAACCCATAATCTGATGACAAAAACGATTGCAGTAAAAGTCTATGCCAATGTTGTGAGCTAGTAGATATACATGGTCTAAATAGTGTAAAAATTATAACAGTTTTCAAAAAAGCTTTTGTTTTTAAAAAATGGCTTTTGTATTATTCACATTTTGAGCTGAGTCATTTTTGCAACAAATTAGTCATTCACCAGACCCTCCGCACTGTAAGTTATATTAATCTGTTTTATGAATGAACCTCATTCATAATCTTATATATAAAAGAGTCAGTTTGATTTCCCTTGTCTCTTTAATGACCTTTAGCTGGGCATCTGTTAGCTAATGGAGCGCATTAGCATATTCATGACCCGTGTGTGTGTGTGTGTGTGTGTGTGTGTGTGTGTGTGTTTAAGAGAGAGTTTTGTGCTTTAATCAGCGTTCCGTTCACAACATGAAGGTGAGATTCCCCCTTTAGCACAAAGTGGCTTTACAGCAAAACATGTTTTTGCATATATAAGCCTGAGGATCAAACATCTTACGATGTGCGTTTAGCTTTTGGCAGTGTGAAGATCTTGGAGATTAGCGTTATATATGACTAATGAAACCAAGATGTCTGATAAAGACGTGTTGATGTATTTTTTATTTACTGCTTGAATATCCTTGAATTTGCATTGGACTTTCATTTATGCGACGACACAGACTCGAATGTCACGATAAGAAAGGTCAGGAGAGAACACAGGCTGTCATAAAACCATCTGGACACCTCTCATAATTCAACATGGCGCTCGTAGTTTTGTTTTGCTAATTTGAGTCACTTATAACTCATTCAAAGTGGAAAACTGATGATAAAATATTGGGTTATAAGACACTCCATCGATAAATGTCTGTTTTCTCATTTTTTTATAAAGTGCATGAAGTAGGACTTTTGAAAGCAAACTTTTCAAAACGTCACAAAATCTCTATTGGAAAAAAGAAATAACGTAATTTTGTATGATTTCTTCTTCAAATCCAGCCTAAATATAAAATATTAAATAAATATAAATAATATGATATCCAGTAATATGAAGGTTTTGTAGCAATTTCAGCATGCAATTCCGTACAAATTCATAACTACAAAGGGACAGATGCTCAGACCACTTCCTGGTCAAGAAGCTGTCAATCACGCTCTCACCAGCCAATCAGAGTGAGGGAGAATTAGTAAAAATTGGAAAAATTAGAAAAAATCTAAAACAAAAACAAGTGAAAAATCCACAAGTTTTATACAAAAATGAGAAGATTGCAAACTAAAAAAAAAAACTATTCTTTTTGTACATTTGTACATTCTTTTATACATTTACTTACTGATTTTACAAGGGTGACTTTAGAACTTTAAACGGCCTAAATATCTAGTTTGCTGGTTAATCCACTCGGGATGAGCTCCCAATTAGTTGCTCCAGATGGGTTTGAATCAGTGTATGAAGATCAATTATGATTTTAGAAAAAAAAATAAATAAACAATGGCAAGCCAAGTTCACATGTAAATCTCTGGCAACTTTTCGTAATATATTTCCCATAATGATTTGTAAATGTTTGCCACATGTTCAGTAACTAATGCACTTACATATAGCTTTGTTTCAAACACGTAATAGTTGCTAGAGTTTAATGATAGGTCAAATTTAGCTTAGAGGTTTAAATGTTATTTTGGCTTGCCATAACCCAATACTCTGTGTTAAGTATTACTTTGCGAGAACTTTAAGGCTCCAATCATGAATTGAAAAGGTTGGTAGATGGTTTGAAAAGACATATACAAACTATTGTGCATCTTGTTCAACCGCCTTGTGAGGTCAGAACTCTCCCAACCAATCAGATTGCATTGCTTGTTACACGAGTTTTTCTCCACTAGTTTATTCCCTGGCTGTAAAACAAAACTGTTTTATGAGTAATTTAATCCAAACAAACCGGAACTAATGCATACGATTAATGTGCAGTTTTTGAGTCGCTGATTGAAGTGATTGTGAGATCTTGCCTCAAAATGCTGAACATAACCCACCAGAAACGCCACAATGGAGTGATGGTCATGAGTGTAGCCATGGTTACGGTTCTTCCAGTCTCTTTAATGCAGGTTTTCATGAAATGTTCAAAAGACAGTAAACACCATTCAGTCTTTCAGATGACATGTTTGTGGCTAGTTTGAATCCCGCCAAATGATATGAACTAATTGTGAGACAACATCAGGAGATTCTGCACAATCGCAGCCTTACTCCTCAGCGTCTCTACTTTTACACCTCCAGTGGCCACTGATCACTGAATGAAAAAAAAAAAAATAAGACTTTATTAAGTACCTTTTTAACAAAAAAAAAATATTAAAAGTACTTTCATAATAGGTCGAAATGACTTATTGCCTGTGGTGAAAAGTACTTGTGTAAATGGACTTTGTTATTTTCTTTGTTATTTTACTTTGTACTGAGTATCAAAAAATATAAGCAACTTTTACTCTCTACTTGACTATGTCAAAAGCGCAAGAATAATAAACTCAAAAACAAGCGCAGGAAGAGTGAAAATGCAGAAAAAATCACAACACATTTGAGTTTGACCCAGACTGACTTTATTTAATCTATTTTATTTTGCCATTTTGAAACATTGAGGATTCAAATTAAATTTCTATATTAGGAAATAAAACCTCATTTAATGCAAGAGTTTCTTGTTTTTCACATTTCTTGGTGTTTTTGAGCCTAAATTTTGCCAGTAAAAATACTCAAGTTGGATAGAAAATTGGATACTTTACAACTTTTACTCTTCCAAAGTCTTCTTGGAATTGGTAACTTGTAACAGAGTAATAGTAAGGTATTCGTACTTTTACTCAAGTATGTTTTTAGGTAACTCTTTACACCTCTGCTCCTCGCCATGACCCATCAGAAGGAACGAGTGCATCATTTTGTTCCTGATTTCTGCTCTCTTCTCTCTCTCTTCTCTCAGAAAGCCGGCTCTATTCACATCGCTGGACAGTTGCGTGTGGGTCAGGTGATTCTGGAAGTGAACGGACTGTCGCTAAAGGGGATGGAGCACCGGGACGTAACTAGGGTCATTGCTGAGGCCTTTAAGACCAAAGACAAAGACCACGTGGACTTTCTGGTCTCGGAGTATAACTCTGCTTTGTAAAGGTTGTCCGGAAGGAGAGACGTTGCTTTACTAGCACTAATAATCCCGTTGCACTTTAGTCTAATCACTGGAACCCGAATGAATCTCACTTGCGCAATTAGCTGTCACCATTAGCGATTAGCGATATAGTTCCAGCGTGCATCCACTTCCTGTTTGTGCTCTCCCCTTCATCGGTTACCTCAGCGGATTGAGCTAGCGAGGGTCTTCTAGGTGCTGAGCGAGTTCGGCGTTTTTGCGTAAGACGTGATCAGGGTTTTGTCGTGTTTGTATACGGTCTCCGATGCTATTAGCGTCAATGCTATGGCTCTCGCCTCCTCTCAAGGCCGACGGTGTGTCGCAGACGGATTGAAAAGCTGATGAACTCGAGTTCGTGCTAAACAATGAAAGAGAAATGCGAGGCTTTGGCAGATTGTCTCACATTTATTTGTACAGAATTTTCCTTTCTGTCATTTTACATGATGGCAACAACAACAACACCGTAGAATAATCAGTGGAAACAAATAGGTTTTAAGTCAAGGTAAAAGATGGTTATAATTGTATTTAAATGACATAAGGAGGGTCCTGGCCTGATCTGTGCGGAGATAATATACTATATTTGATAATGGACGACACCAAAGGACGACTATATATCTGTGTGATGAAATAGTTTTGGAGCAAATTCAGTGCTTGTCCTTGATTCTGAAGGTTGTGTGTGTGCGTGTGTGTGTGTGTGTGTGTGTGTGTGTGTGTGTGTGATCTTTTCCCACGTCTGCTTTTCATGCTATACACAAGTAAAGAAGAGTGTGTTATTTAATGGGATCAGATTTACAGTGTGGAATGAATCAGGCACTGCGTATTATTATGAGGCGTCTGATTGTGAAATAGAAATGTAAAAGTGTATTTTATGTAATATAATTAATTTTGTCATGTTGTCAATGACTTCAGAAACACAAAGCCCATGATGTAAATCACATAATAGACCTGATCTTTACAACCCGGTTATTGTGTCGTTTCTTTAAACGCTTTTCCCTCACATTTGTCATTATGCAACCCTTTTTAAAATGTAATTTTTGTATCATTTTTTATTATTATTTTTATTTTGAGGCTGTTGATTGATTTCACTTGTTATATTATACTCTTCAAAGCTCAATGTGCAAAATATTATAACACTACACAAACTGTATTGTAGGTTAATAACTGCAGACCGACATTATACACACAATGAAGGGTGATTACACATTGCCTGAAATATATAATTTATGCCAAAGTGGAAAGTTAAATAAATATTTAAATACAGTATCTATGTTTGTAAATCTTTTTTCCCCTTCGTTTGGGTGGTTTGTTTTAAATTTGAATGTTGCCATTTTGACATGGGTTTATTATAGAGTGAAACACTGGTAAAGTTACAGCGCCCCCGTGTGTTGAAGCAAAGACACGTTGAAATAATTTACTCGTCATCTAAATAATCATTAGTATTTCAATAGACCGTGAGTGGCTAATATCAAACTATCGACACACACGCGAACACACTTCATTATTATTTTATAACTGTCCATTACAGTATAATCACATTTTCTTTTTTGCATTTTTATTTGGTTGCATGTAACTTTTAATACTTTTTTTTTTGTTTTGTTTTACAGCACAACAAATATTTATTTAAAAAGTATTTCTGGATGGGGTTTTGGATAAGAAACTCAAAAATAAAACCAGAGTTTTTGAAGAATATTGTTTATTAATAATGAACCAATACGCAACACAGGCACTGTACTTTATAACGTCTGAGTGGAATACAGTATGCAGTATGTTAAATAGACTTAAATATGGCATAGATATTGTATGTATACAAAGTACAGCTTTCATTCTTTACAGTTATAACTTTGATAAATAAAACATAAAAATCAAGAATATCATCACATCACCAGGAACAAAGCGGAACAATGCTAATAATGACTGAAGATGTAAAACTAAAGTCTAAAAGAGGTGAATTACTAAGAGAACAGATTCTATACACTAGACAACATTATTATTAGTAACAATACTGTAATGTGTCTTTATAGCAGGATATCTGATGAATCTACACGACTGAGAAAAGCTTGGCATGACCGGTCCATTCAAAAAAAGCTTCACACTTTAATCTGTCATGGCAAACTCTCAAATTCTAAGTATAAATTATTGAATTTCTTGATTATTAATTGGCTAAATTGTTTTTGTCTACACACTATTTGAAAAAGACTTACAGAGCATAAAAATGGCCACCTGAGGCTTCGTTTTATCAGTCATTACAAATTCTACTCATCTGTAATCTACACTAATCTACTCTAGTCTACACATTTCTGATAAAAAAAAAAAACATTTCCTGAAAGTTTCTGAAATTGTTTAAAGCATTGTGCGGGTCTGTGAGGTCCATGGGATTAAGTGAGGACTATACGTATTTTATTCAGATTTTTTATGGCTTGTCTTCTACTGGAAGCTGGTCCTCGGGGGCTGCGTTGGGGTCCATGAAGTCTGCGTGCTGCAGGTGCTTTAAGTATTTTACTGGGGTGATGGTGTGAGTCGAACCTGTGAAGGAGGAATAAGACAAGTCGTGTTTTTAAAAAATGTTAAATAAACTTCGACATCACTGTTGATGGGTTGGGTAGGTGTTCATTTATTCATACTTTTCTATATTAAACTTTTTTTTTTTCTCTTTCTGTTTTACAAATATTTCTTTCTCACACTTTTTTCTTTATTATACATGTTCCCCTGCTTTCTGCAATTCAGAAAACTTTCTAACTCTATTCTCTTATACAATTTTGTTTATTCTGCCGTACAGAATTGTCTTTTCTGTATTACAGAAATGTCTCGCTTGTTGCTGTATTTTTTTTCTCACTGATTTTCGTATTACAGAATTTTTTTTCTCACTTTTTTGAGCTTTACAAAATGTGTTTTTACTTGCTCCTGAAATACAGAATTTCAGTTGAATCAGTTGACTTTTTTATTTAATATTTTGTTTACCTTCTTTACACTATATTAGCGTTTTTTTAAGTAATAAACAAATATGGTAAAGTTGAATTAGCAATTGCATGTATTAAACCTTGAATTTTTAAAAAGTCGTCTCAATATAGCGAAAAAAAAGTTGGTAATGAATGGCCGCTCTGAAATGTACTGAAATATAAAAGCATTTTCAAAACTAAAAAAATTTCATTCCAAGCATCTATCATGAATTCACATTAATTGTCAGTTCAGTGTTTAGGAAATGTGACTGAGGCTGAAAATCACCAAGTAATAACTTAAAATTCATAACAACAAAAAAAGAATTAGATTCAATATTAATATAGGTTTGTATTTTTACTTGACATTCAATACTTTCAGTGGAATTAAAAATAACTTTAATAGCGAGGAATAAGAATGCTGTGCTTCTCAGTGAGCCAGTAGCCCCTCAAGTAGCAGAAAACCCACCAATAAGAGCTTCCCATTTCCCATTGGCCTGTGTGACCTCATAAACGCAGCGCATCTCACTGTACGTCACTCCGCCGATGATGAAGACCATGATGCGTGGGCCATTGCGAATCTCTCCTGGACTCTTGTTCTTGTGCCAGTTTCCATAACGGGCACTGGAGAAAAAAAACGTGTTAGAGACTTTTTCATAGAAAGAGTCTTCAGATTTTTCTTCAGAAAGAGTTTTTCATGATCTGAAATCTAGTTTAACGTAAGGCGGATGTTTTGTTTGACCTGGTTGCTGTAGTGGTTTTGGAGGAAGCGGTGCGGGTGGAGATGTACGGGTACTGTTTGGGGTCCAGCTTGTCTTCAATGGCGTCCTGGGTAATGGAAATGGTAATTGAAATTCATAAGATAAAATAAAATAAGATAAGATAAAATAAAATAAGATAAGATAAGACTTTATTAATCCCACTAGTGGAAATTTTTGTGTTCATGCCAATGAAAATGTAAAGTGTAAAGTACAGTGAGTGCCTATGTATGGCCACTAGGGTGCGTATCAAAATCGTGCTCTTCATTTAATCCATCTGGTGAAGAGAACACACACACACAAACACAAACACACACACACGGAGCAGTGGGCAGTCTAAGCTGTAGCTGGTGCAATCTGATGGATACAAATCTATTAGTCCTAATGTTTTTTTAAACACAGACCGGATGTGTGTTAAAAGTTCCTAGTGGCTCGCTTGGTTGTGTTTGGGTTTGATTTTTAGTTGGACTAACTCACCTCAATGATGTCTTTTACTACCGGCGTCCATCTTGAGAGCTGGTACGTTTGCTCGCTGATTCTTTCCTTTCGGTCGTGTTTCTTCCCTTTGCGTGTTGTTGCTTGCTGTACACAGATATTTAAAAGAAGGTTTTCTTTCATTACATTTCAGCCAAAGAATTAAAGCAACATATTGAGAAATAGGACTCCAAAAAATAAATTAAAAAGTCAAAAATTATGTTGTCTATTATAAAGCCAAATTATAAAATAAAAAAATAGAAATACAGAAATTGTGGATTTTGTTCACATTTTGAGGTATTGAGTATTTAAAGAGTATTAAACCGGGTACAGATGTGCCACGACTAATTTACCAACCTGTGATAGCTATGTTTTGCAACTATGTGCGAGGTAATTTATATAACTTCTGTATTTGAATTTATTTGTATATAATTAATTTTTAATGTATTAACTATTGACTATGTAGTAACTATTTGTGCGGTTTTCTGGATGTAAGTATTTAATGTTATATATTAGTCTATTATTTATGTATAATTCAAAAAGTGACTACTTTGTTAGATATTTATTAGATACAGATCTCACATCATTGAATCATGTGACAATTTTTTTGCTTTGATAGGACGAAAAACACAGACTAGATTTGAGATCAGTTGATTTATGGATAATTACGGCAAAATGATCACAATTTTAGAAAAATGCTTAGTCTTGAGCTTCCAAAATTAACTTTATAAAGGACTGATACTATTGATCATGAACAGTTTTTTGCCTGAAAACACAATTATGGATAAATCAAGATAAATCAAGATGGATAAATAAATCTGGAATAAAAGATAAATTAAAAAAATCAGTTCTCTACCCAATGGCAAATACTTCTTTATCGAAATTGGATGAGACTTGGACTCAATGCGTCTCGGTTCTTGGCCAATAGTCGATCTAAGTACAGTAGTAGGGTGTTTCATACTGGGATATCCCACCTCGGAGATAATGGGCATCCCCATGTGTGCCATGTTGGAGATGATGTCACTGTCTTCTGGAGGAATCTGTGCGTGCTGAAGCAGTTTACAGAGATTCTCTTCTGACACACCTATGACACACAAACACACAGTCAGGAATAATTCTACGTAATTACACGCATAATTACACACTAGACCTTCAAAGGGCAGTGTTATGACAGCAGTATTGTACTGCCAACAAATGAGTAAAAACTGTGGGTGTCTAATGTACCACCTCCTTCTCAACCCACACACACACACACACACACACACACACACACACACACACACTTCAACGAGCTGCTCACCGTTCTTCAGGAAGATGTAGAGGAGAATTATCCGAATCTTGTCCATGATGGTGATGTTGGCATCCAGCAGGATGGGTACTATAGCCCTCATGGGATCTTTGATCTTCTCACCCTCGGCATCGGTGCCCATGGCAAGATCCTACAGCAGGCAGAGTGTGTTAATGATAAATCACAAGCTGACAATCATCAAATTCAAATTCCATTTGTCATCTACAATTTATACTATTATATAATGTGGTACAACAATGTGGTGTTTTTGATCGTTCCAGCATTTAAACATAGGGTAGCGGGAGATACAACAAAATGTGCAAAGAAATACAATAAAAAATAAAAAAATAGAAATACGATAAAACGAGATATAAAGATAAAATATGTTGTTCCAAATGTGGGGGAAGGGAAAAGGGAAATACAATAAAAATATAAGGAATAGACGTATTATAAAAACAAGATGTAAAGATAAAATATAAAACGTGAATAAAAATACAAAATTTCCCAGATAAAAAAAAATACAATTGAATAACGTAGAAGTGAGTAAAATTCAAAAATGTACCAAAAGTGACTCCAGAAAAGTTTAAAGTGTCCCGTTTAAAATGTCTAAAAAGTGGAATCTTGGTGGAATACGTAGATTTACCTGCTCAACCCGACAGAGTTTGTCCACCGTGCCCTGGTAATGCTTCATACAGTCTTCTGCTAGGTGGAGATGTGTGGAATACTGCGAGCAAAGGTCTTAAAATGAGATATTTGTGATTGGGGATCATGTTTTTATGAGATGATACCTTGCTCAGCTCTTTTTGGTACTGTGGCATCTTTTTAAGCATCTGGGAGAGCTCTTTCATAGTGGTCTGGAAGACGCAGAATGAGGGTTAAATGTGTTATTAACGTGAATTACACATTAATTGCGTGAATTAATGGTGACCTTTTCTCCCGTGTTCATTTTCTTGCTGGCGGAGAAGTCTTTGAGTGATTTAGTCACAGCCCTGAGAGGACGACACAGAGATGTTGGTTGGTTTTTTAGTTACAGTATATCATGTTTTCAAGTTGTTCAGTTATGGTAGTGCATACGTTTCAAGTTACTAAGGCAGGTTGATGCACTGTATCCAGGCAACTGTGACAATTTTTAGACTAGAAAAATGTTATGATTGGTTGAAAAAAAAAATGTGAAATACCATATAGCTGCATGGAACTTTAGCGAGAGTCGAGACTATAATTATCAGCCAATCAGAAAGATTGAAAAATTGTATGTAAAGTTCCATGATATCATAAAGGAGATATACTTTAAATTAAATTCTGTTTTTAAAAGTAAAACAGCATTTCGGACATGAACTCCTAATAATGTAATGACTGTTGTTATAAAATGTAATAAAAATGTAATGTAAAGTCACAGCAAATAATTACAGAAATAGTGAATGAATTATATTTTAAAAAGATTTGAAAAAACATTTACCGGTAACTTTTTGGAAAATGAATAAATAAGTAAAAAAACACAATTTTATTTAAGTTTGAGGCATTCTTATCCTTATTTCTAAGACATGCTAAACGTGCAACAATTCTCTCCACTTATCTCACTCTCGCCTAGATGTTTATTTGAAAAGTTCTGTCGTGTCTAAATCCTCGACTTTGTAGACTTACGTGGACACCTCTGCGATGTGTTTATGTCTCAGTGTCATCCATAGATCATCATCTTCATCCAAAAGAACTTCTTTCATACGAGTGTCACCCATTCCACTCGTCTCATACCTGTGACACACACAATATAATAACAATTACACACTGTGCAGCCATGAGGAACACAGTGATAATAAACGACAATTCATGTTCAATTACATAGCTAAAACATTTAACCATCCAGTGAAGTGACCACCAGTGGTGTAAAGTACTTGAGAAAATGTATTACTTGAGTTTTTTTTTGCTACTTTATACTTGTACTGAGAATCGAAAATATAAGCAACTTTTACCTCCTCATTGACCACATTACTGATGGAGTATCTGTACTCTTTACTCCACTACATTTGAATGGACACTTATCTTTACTCGCTACATTGTAATTGTACGTTACAAGTCGGCATATTTCTCTACCGCGGTTAACTTTTTAGACAGACGAAAATATATCGCCATCTGCAGGATGCTGAAGGTACTGGATAAGATTAATCACGTTAGAACTTTTTTGCATCAAGACTGACTTTTTGTTTCTTTTTTATCCATTTATTTCTGCCATTCTCAAACATTGAGGTGTTAAAATCCAAGAAATAAAACGTCATAAATAAAGACATTTTTGTTTTTCACAATACTTGGTGCTTTTTGAGCCTTAATTCAGCACGAGCAAAATTATTGTTTTTTTTTTTGTTTTTTATTGGATACTTTACTCAAGTCTTATTAGAATGCTGATTTGTAACTTAGTAAGGTATCCATACTTTTACTCAAGCATGGTTTACACAAGCCAGGGAGCATGTGGGAGTGAGTCTTGCTCAAAGACACTCAGTTGTGAATCACATTAGACCGGGATTTGAAATCTGTAACATCGGCCACAACTCTACCACTGACAAGTTCCTTTACTCTTTCACCTCAGGGATGCAGTGCATTTCGTGACGCCATCGTCTTAATTTTTTCCTCAAATCTTTTGACTCATTTCCTCAGGAAGCAGAAAGACGAAGGTGGTCTTACAGACACAGTGTGTCAACCAAAGTGGTCAGTAATTATAAAGGTCAAATAGGTAAAAATAGAACTCCCTGAGAAACCAAAGCGACTGTTCCAACTAGCAAAGAGAGATGATTACTGGTAGACGTCATTCTCGATGGGCAGCAGGTCGTAGGCCATTGCTTGAAACGTCAGCTCGTGCAGAAGAGGCGACACCGGGTCGAAACCTCGGTCCAGGATTAATAACTGCGAGCGTGATTTATCAGGTCCCTGTTAGAAAGAGACAAGACATTATGGCGACGATTAAAGCATTTTAATCGTTTTGTTTCATCTACTCGACTTTGTTTTACACTCACCTCTCCTAAAGTGGGGTCGTCCGCTTTATAGCCATCCAGTTTATCCTGAAGCATCTGGGCTAGAACGCCGTTGTCTTTGTGCTCCCTGAAATAAAAATCTTACTTTATTACACGTCTGGTCATGGAATCCAAGAATTAATGAACTGGTGCGGGGAGTGTGAAATGTGCCATTTGGTCAGTTTCTGGTTTTATACGCTCTCTCTTACGCTCTGTATCTGACCGCTGGGTATTCTTTCAGCGTGGAGCAGAGAGTGCCTATCTGCTCGGCCAAACGCTCCAGAACCTGGTTCTTCACATCGGCTTTGAACGGGCTGTAGAAATCCTGGAAGGCGTCTTGTTTGTCCACCGAGAACACCTACAGAGCAGAGCACCACATTCATGACGCCATTAAGAAAAGGTTTGTGGGGATGTATTTATCGGCAGAGGTGAATAGTACTTGAGTAAACTTTAGGTGTTTTTGTACATCTTGTAAAGATACAATATGTATAGTATAATACAATTGTAGCTAAAAAAAAAAAAAAGTACAACGAATGCGTAAAGAAACTGAAATTTCTCATTCTATTCTCACATTGAAACACTGAGAATAGTATTTGTACTTGTATTAGTACTTATACTTTACTGATTGCGTGAATTTAAAGGTTGCTTATATGTTTGGTACAAAGTACAAAAAAGAAGAAAGTTTAAAGAAGTCAAAAATACTTACAAAATTTACAAAAATTCCTAAAGTGTACTCAAGTACTATACACCTCTGTTTATCGGCCCAAATTGATGAAATATACAGCCTTTACATACAGTTCTCGTACATTTAATCCAAATCCAAATTTCTTTGATTTACAATAATTGTGCCCACCACTGTGCAATGAACTACATTTCCCAGAATTCCTTGCATGTTCCCAGTACGCTGATACTATTTTTTTAATGTACTTCTAATATTAATAACTTCATTTTTTATCTTGTATCTTTCATAAACTACACATGGAGATTTATCTTCTTCAAGAGACGTGCTTAGCGTTGTGAGGAAACATACAGATTTGCTACTTATGTTCAAAAAATGCACAGTTACATCATCTAGTAATTTACTAGTTCCCTTTTCAAATTACAGATTACTTTTTAGTGGTTTTCATTGTCATGAGTTCCACAATATTTCTAACATATCAATATTGGAAAGCATTATATTCATTTATATTTGGACCCAACGGTCACAAAGAGTCATCTTTGGCTCCTTGACTTGAGTTATTCAACATTTTGCACTTCCGCACATGGATTTAATTCCCAGAAAAGAATGACATTAATGGAAAGTTTAAACGTTATTGTAATGTAAGTCGATTTGAATAAATAATATGCACTTCCTTCCTTCCGTCAATCTTTTCTTTCATCCTAGATAAGTTAAATAAATATTCTCCATTTCTCTACAGCGTGCATGGTGGAGCTCTCTCCATCCTATTCTCTCAGCTTGACCGATAATCCGTCCCAACGTTGTGTCCTTCTCTCACACACCAGCTTCAACCCACTGCCCCATCTGTCACGTAACCCCACTGATATACAAATTACAAATCCCTGACGTCTCTCATTGGACGCCCGTTGTCTCATTCATTGCTCATCAACCAATGGAGACGAGGATTAAGGTTGGATGGGGAGGGTTGTTGCAGACACTCCTCGGGATTAACTATGGAGGGCAACAGCAGAGGATTGGAGACACAGAAACGGCCCGGCCAAAGCTGATCTAGAACGTTCCAGCATCGTCTCACTACAGATTGGCAGCTACATCCTTCCTTTCACTATTAGTGAATTAGTTCATCCATCCTCTTCCTCGATAGCTCATAGTGCTTCATTCAGCATTCTGTTTCTCACCTGGGATTCATAGGGAAGAAAGGCGATGTTGATCTCCGTCAGAGTCTTCAGGAATTTCGAGGCACGGGATTTGCTGATCAGGTTGAACAGAGAGTCTGGGATGGCTGTTCAAGAACAAAGCAAAACAGTCTGATTCTTGTTTGAGCAGATTAGCAGAAGGAGCAGAACACAATTGATGAGATCAGAACAAAACCCCTCACCGTCTGTGAAGAACACGTGTGACCCTCTGTAAACGGGATTACGTGGATCTCTGAAGTCATTAATGAGTCCCTCCACTGACTGTAGGGAACAAAATAAACTTGCAAATAAGTAAAGCTGCATATTAATTAATCGGAAATCTTGTTTTGATGCACTTTTGGTCAAATTCATTATATGTACTGTATATATGCTGTATATACAGTACACATATATTGATATGTGCTGCATATATACATATATTAATATATTCATATATTGTATTGATATATACTGCCTATATATACATGTATTGATATATACAGTGGTAACCCGACTTACAAAATTAATTATTGACAAGAGACGGCAAAGATAGTGACAAGAGAAGGCAAACATTTTGTAAGTAGAGACACAATTAACATGTAAATGCCCTAATCTGTTCCAAGCCCCCGTAAAAAAAAAAAAGTTTTAATATGATAAATTATTGTAATAGCTGTAATAAAAGCAGTTATTGAAAAATAAAAATGTGGTACTAAAAATAATAAAAATCAGTTCCAGTTACAACTTACATGTATTTCTATAGTGAAGAGTCTGTAAAATGTAACAAAAACTCCTCGTAGAATATGTTTTGTTTCTAATAGGTGACTCTTGTTTTTATTGCATAATTTAAAGAGCTTTACTGAAAAGTTATTTTTACTGAGCATGCTGGGAAAAAGAAGTCATGAGCAGACAGACCTCGTCACATGGAGTGATGAGATAAATGGCTTCCATGGTTGGAAGAGGTTCACGCCGCTTTGTTATATCCTCCACAACTGGAAAAAAAGAGAGACGTTTGCACAAAATTAATGGGTTGAACATTATTTCAACTGTTTCTGGATTGTAGAATTGTTTTAAAAATGTATAATTGTTCTTGAGCAGACTCACTTGTGATGCCTTCTGACATTATATCTGTCATTTTACAGCAAGATGAGACCATTCTCATGCTGAGTTTATCCACCACCAAAACCTGTGGATGAGCAGTGACTTTATTTAGATCATTGCTTTGATTTTTTTTTTTTAAGAAAAACTACGTCTTATGAACACAACACAAAAAGTGTCAATTAAAAGATTTTTAACCATTAGATTAAAGCTGCTGCATTAATATTTTTAAACAGATATTTTAAGCACAGGACGAAAACAAGCCGTTGATGACAGACACATACCTTCCATTCTCCCTTCTTTTTCACTTTTTTTATGACATCATTCATAATCTCTGTAAGCAAGCATAAAATTCAAACAATTACTGTTTGTAACTAAGATGATATAAGCATGATTGTGCACAAAAGTACAAACAGATCCACTCTGTGTTTTGCAAGTCTGAATGTAGAAACTCATCTAAATATATCCAGAAAGTGTTTGCTAAAGCAGTGAAAAAAGACACACTTTCCATCACACATGCACACACACGCAGTCTGATGTGGAAAAAATGTGCAGAGATGACAGATGGATAGAGGTATGAATGGAGACAGACAAACACACACATGCAAATAAATTGACAGACAGAGAGATGGATGGATGGATGGATGG
>CM051493.1:6358133-6378476 GCA_028031935.1 Paedocypris micromegethes
GGATGGATGGATGGATGGATGGATGGATGGATGGATGGATGGATGAATGGATGGATGGACAGACAGGCAGATAGAGATTGACAAATATTGGATAGAGAGATGGCCAGCCAGACAGACAGAGAGAGGTAAAATAGACAAAACAATGAAAAGTTTTATAGATAAAAAGACAAGATGGATGTTCATACAGATGGATAGACAGCCAGCCAAACTGACAGACAGACAGAGATAATGCAGAGCGATGAATGGGCGAATAAAGAGATAAACAAATGAATAAACAGAGTGACACGTACATTAGATGGATAGACTGATGGATGGACTGATGGATGGACTGATGGATAGACAGACAGACAGACAGACAGTCGAACCGGTGGGTGGGTAGATAGATAGATAGATAGATAGATAGATAGATAGATAGATAGATAGCTAGATAGATAGATGGATGGATGGATGGATGGATGGATGGATGGATGGATGGATGGATGGATGGATGGATGGATGGATGGATGGATGGATGGGTGGATGCTTATATACTCTTTGACGAGGAGCCTGCAATCACAGGCCTAATCTCTTCCCAATCCTCTTACAGCAGCAGCTACTCTATTTTTGTTCCTCCTCTGTCTCTTCTTCCTGATCTTTGTTACTCCTCTTTTCTTTCTTTCTGTCTTTCGCCCTCATGATTCATGATCTGTAGAGAGCAACTTTGCTTTTGTTTTTCTTGCCGTCTGTAACTCTCTGCTGAATAAACTATGAACATGTAGCACGTTTCACAGCTACTGTAGTTGAATTCAACAGCTCTTCTGCCCCGAGGAGATTCTGCGTTAAAATAAACTTCAGATGAACCTTCAGGACCTTTACGGAACACGAAAGATAAGAGTTTGGATTTTGAAAAAACGTGTGAAAAGTGAAAGCCAAAGCGAAATAAAAAAAAATAAAACACGGAGGAAACGGAATAATGTACTACCAGTTGTTTTCCGTATCCAATTGTCCAAAACAATCGAACCAAATGACCAATAAGACAAACTAGACGTACGTCTTTCTATAATCTCGGGACTATATCGTTTTTGACATGATATGTTGTGATTAATGATGTGTCAGTGCTCCTGAGACGCGCTGCAGAATCCTCACACTTGTCTTTCACACTTATTCATTTTTCCTCGTGGTGTGACATTTTGATATGTTTTTGAAATCTCCCCTTCTGAACCAGAAGAACATTGATCTAACAGAAACATGTGAATACAAGAGTACATTTAGCCCAAAACAATTCCAAGAAGCAATTAGATCTGATCTACACGTCAGATTTTAAACGTTCTCCACATCGACAGCACTGACGCTTATTTTTGCTCGTCATTGTGCTTCCACACAGCAGCACCAGCGACGGCCCCTAATATCTAGATCCCTAATCCCAGAGGACTACACAGATTAGTGCGTGTCACCAATGTGTGCTTCCTGAACAAACATTCTGCTTAATGCAACACAGATATTTTAAAAAGACAAATAACACATCTTTAATACATATACTGTACTAATTTAAAATATGATTAAATAAAAGAAAATACTATTAAATATATAATATTTATCATAAAGTATTAAATTGCAACACACAGACTATGATTGAGTTGGACTGAACAGATTAGAATAGAATACATTAGAACGCAATAGGAAATAATAGAGTAATGGAATCTTCTCATATAAGAATAGAATAGAATAGAATAGAATAGAATAGAATAGAATAGAATAGAATAGAATAGAATAGAATAAGAACGTTAGAGACTTTCATTGATGACCAGTATCGGAATACACAAGTCATTTCAAACCTAACGGTTTAAATGCGCGTTCACGTCGACGCTATTTACAACAAATGCAACAGGTCATCTTACTTTCTCCGACGATCGCCTTGAGTCCGAGCGATGCCATCCTGACCCCGGCGTCTCCTCAGTTTCTGTGCTCGGAGCTACAGTTGGTGAAGTGGGATGAGCTGCTGGTTTCGTCGAAGCTTTAATCCCAGCACCCGCCTCCGCAGTCTGGTCAACTAAGCGTTCTGTATTGACATAAAAAAAAAAACAGTACATTTAAAAGTCAAACGTATTACCTTTTACAGTCATTTCTAACGAACTGTGAGCAAATAAAGCATATAAAAACAAACAAACCAAAAAAAAGCAAAATCAACAAACACGTTCAAGTGCTTTACTCCACTAGATGGCGACACAATCTTAGATTATGACTCGTTCAATTACGTAGCGACGTAAGCGTTTAGTCAAATACGTAGAATAATTAATAGTTTTAACGATCTAGTCAATCTTCTGTGGTGATGTGAATTTAGTTTTTAGTCTGCAAACATTTATTATATCTTGTTTTTCCTTGTTTAAAAATCGTTTAATATATCAGTTCTACTTTATTTGTGTAAGCACACATTTTGTTCGTTTTCAGGACTGAACAGTGACGTCGCCTGTCGTTTAAAATACGTAAATGTGTATAAATATCGTATTACGTAAAAATGCGTAAAAAATGTAAATGTGTATATTGATCACCATCGGACAGAACTTCCTATCTAAAAACAAAGCTCTGATTTGAGATATAATCTGCTACTCCTCAACTCTATTGCAAGTTTAATTATATATATTTTTTGATAACTGCATGTTTAGCTAGTTGTGTGCAAACTCGCTTCTTCCTCCCAAGGACAAAACTCCACGCGATGACGCAAGATTAAACGTGCAACCCCGCCTTTAATTGAGGTGAATTCTGATGTCTGTAACCCCGCCCCCATCCAGCTCACGTGTGCGCGCGGCAGAAGAGAGTTTGCTGACTTTGCTCAAGCCTCGGAACCAGGCGCAAGGTTCGTGCCGAACTTCTTCCGAACAGTAAGTTTTTCGGTTGGTTTGCGCCGCCTGACAACTGCTTATAACTCCAGGCTCTTTTCGGGACATTCGAGGAACTTGAGTCGGAGGGTGGAGCCGCTCGTATCTTATCTGGAGGAACCAGCGCCCTGTTCCGTCACCGCAGCAGAGTTCGCGAGCCCGCCGAACTTGCCAGGAAAACGGCGCGATGGGGGATCTAATCTCGACTCATCTGGATGAAGGCAAGCGAGAGCTCATCGCAGGTGAGGAGTGTGGAGTTTCGTGCATGAAGCGTGTGTGGAATGGGAAAAGTGTTGCGAAATAAAGAGTTGATGCCGAGGCCTGCGCTCGATTCTGCCTGGAAATGTTTACATTCTTCTCCAAAAAAAAAATGTACGTGCGGGATTAATGGAGCCTTTCACACACGTTAAACATTCTAATCTCAGTGCTGCAGTGTTCACTGATAACAAGGGTTTATGATGGACAGACCAACGGTGTTGCAACTAGATATTGCCTGCACTTACAAGTCTGTGTGATTGTCTCTATTTGCAATCAAATGGCAAATTATGGGATTTAGGATTGTTTTTTTTTGGGGATGTGGCCCAATTAAAAAAAAAAAACTGTTGCCAAATTACAGTTTATTGCTGGGATGGTTGAGTGGAAGGTGTAAATCAAGGTTTTGTTCTTTCAGATGTTTGTGGTAGATATAAAAATGACACGGTGATATATAGATTTAAGCATATCAGCATCCAACAGCATAACATTCTTAATTGTTTGTACACTATTATATATATATATATATATATATATATATATATATATATATATATATATATATAATATCTCTTTTTAACAGTTTTGGAAAATGAAGTGATGATTTATAATCCTAATGAGAATTTTTATATACTTAAATCTCTCTCTCTCTCTCTCTCTCTCTCTCTCTCTCTCTCTCTCTCCATCTCTATATGTTTTTATGTTTCATTAATTTTATTGTATTTCTATGGAAAGCACAATATGGAATTCTAGGAATGCATTAAGAGCAGACCGCCCTGAAGGAGGCTGTAAACTTTTGTAATGCTTTTCAAAAGTGTAGGTTTTTTTCCTTCAACTTTTAATTTGTGTTTAGGTAAAAAGTAGATTTATTTTCGTCTGCATGTCCAGTTCTATGATTGGTTGGCCCATCTAGGGTGTGTCCCGTCTTTAGGCCCAGAGTTTCTGTGATTGGCGCCGGCTCCTTGTGACTGAGAAATAGACCCGTCATTCAGAAAATGAACGAGTGGATGGATGGATTGACGGATGAATGTCCTTATTGTAATCCGTTGCTGAATCAGCATGTATTGTGTCTGCAATCTGATTGGCTATAAATTGTGGACAAGTGTGATCTCAAGAGATCTGCTCCGACATCCAGAAGCCATTCAAAAGCAAAATAAAGTCGACGTTTTCTTCCTGAGAATAAATGAGGTAATCATTTCAGAATAGCGGGTGTGGAGTGAAATGACCTCATCACTTCCTGTCCGGGATTTTAACAAGCTTATCTACGTGTTACACTGGGTTTTGGAAACCACATGTGGTTGAGGTTTTGGCTTTGTGGGATCTGATCACGGTGCTGGTGTTGAATTGTGTAGTTCAAAAGATCTTAACTGAACCGTTTCTCATGCCAGCAATTCTTAGTCACAGACAGAAGTGACTGGAATTTAGTCAAAAATGGAAAAGCTCCTAAACTTGGTCCACCGAAATCATCTTGCTGGAATGTGAATGTCACAGTGGAATAACACATTCTTCTGCGAGTCGAATTTAAATGGACGCGTCGACCTGAAAGTCAAGCCGAGGCTTACGGATGAGTTTGTTTTGTTTGTGCGCAAATTCTGGATTTTTCCATGATGAGGACGTTACTTTGCTCGGCACCAATGAGGCTCTCAGAGCAATTAAAACCAATGATGGACGCAGCAGATTTACGCCTCACGCATCATTGTTTCATGTTTCAGTAAACACAGCAGTTAACCATACTGGTTTCATGACGTGTGCAATTTGATTCCTGTAAAATCATTTTTACAAAGTTCCTTTAAAGATGTTATTTTGACACTATTTTCACTCTCTCTCTCTCTCTCTCTCTCTCTCTCTCTCTCTCTCTCTCTCTCTCTCTCTTTCTCTCCCTCCATCTTTTTCTAGCTCCCCTCACTCTCTCTTCTTCTTTTCAAAACATCTCCCCTACCTTCTCTCTCATTTACATGCACTCTTGAGTTTATAATGTGTGTTTGTAATAAAATCATTTTTGGAATGCACATCGTATACATTCATAGAAAGTATGATCTGTATTTCTGAATTATTGAGCATTTTACATTTACTAAAAGTAATACGATGATGGCTTAGGGCATGTGGGGTTACAGAGATATAACTTTCACTTATTCAGAGTTGAGAAATCAGTGCGTTTTTATTTAATGTATATCATATTTTTTAATCAGTGCGTAAGATTATTTTATATATATAAAAACTAGATCAGATAATTTATAATAAATGAACATTAATGAATTATAATTGAAATGTAATTTTCTTTTCTTTTTGTCGTTGTGAAAAATAAACAAGTTTAAATGTTTAATGTAAATAACAATTAAAAGTGGCTTTTGCAGTTGCTTTAAGTTTTTTATTTATTTTTTTTTTTTTTGGATAAACAATGAAACAAAATCAGCAGAAAATGTGTTAATATTTAAAAATAAATTACCTGTAATTAAATGTAGTAGACTATATTCTAAAAATGCATTGTTTAGTACATAACGTACTAAAAAAATAATTTGGTTTCATGAGGTAACCCAAAATCTTCGCATTTAATGAATTTAAAATAATATTGTGGAATCTCATATAACCCATTCTTCTCTTGGAAGAAATAAAAGTGTTTTTTGTTTTATTATGAATTTTTTTTTCAATAAAAAGTAATTGTCAAAAGTACCACTATCCTGCTAGCAGCATTCTTCTGAGCCTAGCAATGCTAACTTGATTTGGAGTTAAATAAGAACAAGGAGTGACCGGACTCTCTGAAGTATCACATGAGACCCATTCATGGCGTGAGTCATAAACCACTCACAACACGCTCAACTTCTCTGCCTTTGATATTCACACACATTTACGCAATTCCGTGTGTCCCAGATCAGATGTTCCAGTATTAATTCCATTAAACCACTTAAAGAAGCGTTCCGTGCTCTCAGCCTTCCGTGCACATCCCCACACACACACCAACATTCCAGAGGAGCGTCCACTTCCCTTTTCCCCTGCTCCCTGAAGGCCAAACGCATCCCCCTACTCTTGTGTGGTCACCACGGCACAGTTTAGTAGTCGTCTGCCTTCAATCTTGCTCAAGCTTGAGAATATTTTTGGTGCCAGACTGGTGATGGAATCAGTTACTCAGAGAAGATTCAGCAGATGAAACGGAGCCAGACGTGGATGGCGAAATGTGTAGATTGTTGGATTGTGTTGCGCAGAAGTAGTTTGTTTTAGATTAGTATCATTGTTGGCTCGGGTTTCTTGATTGGTTGATGTATAGAAATTGCCGAGTATTAAAAATGGAATACGTAGCAAAAACTGGGAACACTTGGCTAAAAAGTATGTAAAATCGACAAAATAAATTATATAATTAATTGTTTAATTAATACTTATTTTAATACATACAATATTTAATACAATAAATTTCCTTTCAATAAAGAATAAGTTGAAGTCTACACACTTTCACCAATTGTGTTGGACTTCACAACATGTTGAAAATGTCCTTTTATTGTAGTTTTAGTTTTAAAAATTGCCAGCACTTTTATGGTTTCAATCCATATGGTATTTATGGTAAAAGCAAACCATATAAAACATCAAAATCTATTGTAATGTAATAAGTCCTAAACTTTTTGGTGTGTCGTTTGAAATTTGTTTTAGAAGTTTCACGTTTGTCAGTGTAGACTGACCTTTTTCTTCACATAATAGAATTTATTGGTAATGCACGTCTCTAGTCAAGTGACTTATTCTGTTTAAAAGACGCATCTGTTTATCTGAAAGTCGCTAAAGGTTAAGACTGGCGTTCTGATTTAGAGATTGGTGGAAGTTCTCGTCTCCTGAGATCGTCCAGTGATCTTGTTCTAGGGTTTTCCGTATTCTAGGCCTTTTTAGAAGGGATTTGTTACTAAAGCAAACAAAGATTAGCAGAGTCATGATCTCAATCCCATGCTTTTTCAGTCTAATTGCATCTGACCATTGAAAGCAACCGGAAAGTTCTTACCTTGATCTTTTCTTTGGGGTCTCTAGAGGGGGAAAAGTCAAAGAGATGACTATGCCTAAGCATTTGGAAAACCGAGAATCAGTAAATAAGGTGCCAGCTTTAGTGTCATACACACTCATGAAGTAAAAACACTGGCATCTCTTCATATGAGAGACAATGAGCTCAGTGTGAAGGATTGTTAATGTTTAATGGCCATTGATGTTTGTAATATATAAACTAGGGATGTCCTTACTTTTCATTTGCTTTCCGGATCCAATCCATGAATTGTTTGGCCTGATCTGATAACAATTCCTAATCTGATCTCGGGGAGGAACTCTGCCATGCGCAATCATTTAATTATTATAAAGGAAAGATGATCATGCATTACTTCTGTTGTATTTTGGTAAGTGTATTTAATTTAATGGTCGGGGTAGTAACTACACTGTTCCAGTGGGCGTGATGATGCCAGATTGTCGAGTTTAGAAAATCCGAAAATAAACCGGGAGAATGAGTGAGGAAACATAATGTAAGTCTGCTATCAACTCGGACATATTAGTACCTGAAAAATGATCTTATTCTAAAGTGTGTGTTTACTGCGGTTTCAAATTTGAGAAGACACTCGGCAGACCATATAGTTGAGGACAAAATAATCATTGTTTGAAATGTATTTCAAAAGTGCTTTTAAACGGAGCTCATAATTTTGTTATATTTTGTATTCAACTGTACATAGTGGTGATTTTTTTTTTTCCTTTACATCATTACTTGTGCATTACATTTATTCATTCCATTTATACACAATTTAATGGAAAGTGTGATATCTGTTATTAGATTGCTGTTTGACAACTTGATTTTCAGGGTTAAATATTTAAAAAACAAAACAAAAAACAAAAATGTATTTATATCCAGAATCGTGATCTTTATTCTAAGCTAAAAACAAATCGTGATTCTCATTTAATCCAGATGTGTGGAGCTCCACAACAATCCAATGTCATTCTTTGGATATCGGGCCTAATCCAACGTCCCAATTTTTTGAAAGATAATTATCGTTTAATTCAATTGATCAATGTCTTTATTGCCATTATTCAGTGTAAAAGTACAGCTCAGGCTGTGAACTGAACGTGTGGGTAACAGCAGTGGTTCTTCTGTCTGTTCCAGCGCGGACTGGAGATGTGATGGGAGAGTTTTGCCGTCTGTTTGAGCAGCAGTATGCAGTCGCTCTCTTCAACAAGATGCGATACGACGTGGAGGGAGGAGGCGGACCGCAGCCGCAGCTTCTGCACAGGAAGGTGAGGACTCTTCTCCGCTTCTTTTTCTCCAAAGTATGGAGGTCACAAGTGTTCAAGGCTGCACTGTTGGAAGCCTTTCAAGCTACACATCTTAATGTCAAAGTTTATAACCAATGGCAGTTCTAGGTTTAGGAAAATACACAAGTGCTTCTCAGTTAGTGTTAGGGGTGGGTGATAATGAACTTGACAACCGATATCGAGTTGTGCCCACAATATGGGTTTTGCAATACCGTGGATACCGTTACACATTAATGAATTTAATTTTCATATGTATATAAACACTTTAATACAGTATAACACGCTTGTTTCGTTACAACTTTTACCGAAGACACGGAGGCATTGCTATTCAAACACAGAAAGCAATGTAACAGGCTTAATTAATATATCACCCTACAAGGCATCATGATCTGTGTAATGTGCCTTTAAGAGCGGCTGTTTTAGTTCTTAGAAACGTATTCTTATAAAAAACTTTTACGGTCATAAAAATGACAGATGCATCTTCAGGTGACACCCTGCGTCTAATTTCTTACTTTATAGGAAAAATCTGTATTCTAATGTCATTTAAAGTAATTAAGGTCTACAATAATGTAAACCCTCCTAATACCGTGATATAATATCAATACTGTCTGGACACTAGAAAATACAGTGATATGAATTTTAGCTCATACCGCCCACCCCTAGTTAGTGTCAATAATGTATAAATACACAAGGTGGCGCTGTCACGCTCGTGCCAGGCACTCACAATAGATCCTCACGAGTCAACATGAGCTAAAATTTAACAATGAAACGAGTGAAAAGAAACTGAAAGGAAAGAATAGAAGGTTCAGGGCATTTTTATTGTTCACTAAAAATGCCGCTTCACTGCGACCACAATGGGAGATGAGAAAAGGCCACTTAAATGCAAATTATTTTAAATGACATTTTTGTGCATCTTGCCAGTTGTTAATGCAGTAGATGAGATTAAATCCGTAAAACTAAGCTTTTCATTTTTCTTAAATGAACTTGAATCCCACTGAAGGACACATTTACACATTTCTTTTTTTCCTCCCACTGTAGGTGCCTCTTAAGAACAAGTGCATCTTCTCAGGCTCTCTGCTGCAGTATCAAGAAGAAAACAAGAAATGGCGAAACCGCTTTCTCTTCATTCCAGACTCGTACCACATCAACCTTTATGAAAATCAACAGGTGAAATCAATGACTAAAAAAGATGAATATGCTGGAACAAATGATAACTTTGAGTTTTGTTTTGTTTTGAGTTTTGGGTTACTGACTTAACTGTTGTATTTAAGTGTCTTTCCGAGATTTTCTAGTTAGTGGTTTGGGCGTTTAGAGTTGTTTGAGAGCAATTGCTGTTTGGACATAATGTGGTGTTTTTTTTAGGG
This sequence comes from Paedocypris micromegethes, assembly GCA_028031935.1. Taxonomy (NCBI): domain Eukaryota; kingdom Metazoa; phylum Chordata; class Actinopteri; order Cypriniformes; genus Paedocypris; species Paedocypris micromegethes. The sequence goes on from CM051493.1 coordinate 6,367,867, forward strand.
CTATGAGCGAGGTTTGCAACCTAAAGGACTCATTAATGGCGCTGGCTATAGAGTTCTCACATCTCTTGATGAATATCTCGAGCTCCTGAACATCAGCTTACCCGGTGAGTCTGAAAACCAGTTATTGGAAACGAAAAGGAAAATTGACAATTTGCTACTGTGATTTATTTTTTACTCAAAAAAAAAATCGTTGGTTCTCTCAAGATTTGTGTTGCCAATGAACGAAAAATTGTGGTGTTTTTGTTCAGTTTTGTGGAGATATTGTTACTTTAAAAGATTTTATTTTACGTTGAGACATTTTGTCACTGAATGTGCGTTTGTTTGAAGATTCCGATGCCCTGTGTTCTTCTATTGTCCTATTCTGCAATAAATAAGTTTTTTTTTTTTTTTCTAAAAATGTCTTTAGAGCAATTGAAAGCAGTGTTATTAAATTACAAAATGATTAAAGTGCTGAGATGGAAATGTACTCAAATCTTGTCGATGTTGTGCATTTGTGAACATGTTAACTAGATTTTCCCAAACATGTGTCCTGTAGGTGTAAAAGCCAAAGTCGGCAGCTCTCCGTTCCTGAAATGTGCATCGCAATTCCCCCTCATCCTCTGGCATCCTTACGCCCGTCACTACTATTTCTGTGCGGGCACGGAGAAGGAGCAGCAGAAATGGAACGCTGTCTTTCAGGATTGTGTGCGCCACACCAACAATGGTTCGTTTTAAATTACATCATTTTCTCGTATAACTTGTATCATTATAGTAATTGGCTTTTTTTATTTTAGTTTCATTTATTTTTACCCGGTCATATTTCTTGCTTAGTTCTTTGTTCTTTAATGTTACTCAACCATATAATTGCAACATTTAATGCAAATTAACATTTTTCTTTCTTTTTAATATCTTGTTATTATAATTGTTGTTTTACATTTTCTTGTTTTTTTTTCCCCTTTATTTTTTCCATATTTTTTTCACTTTAAAGCGCATTTAAAAATGGACTATGCACTTTATAATCCAAAGAATTGCCTTAATCTTTGTGCTGTGCCTTATGGTTCGAAAAATCTAAATAATACTTGAACTTTTGTTCTTCTTGATCGTCTTCTCTTGGTTATTGTTCATGTTGTACTTGTTTTTCTTTATCACTTTTATTTTGTACAACTTTTTTTATGCTTTCGCTCTTGTTCTCCATGTTTTCCTCCTTGCTCTTCCAGTTCTCCTTGTTTTGCTTCTACTGCTTGTTGTTGTTGTTCTTGTTCTTCTCCTCTTAAATTATTCTTTACAGTTACACATTTACATTTTATAGCAATATGAGTCACTCATGAATATTAATTCAGTAACCTACCAGTATCCAAAATATTTTTTTGTAATTTATGAAGAAACTTGAGTGGAAATCTTGGCTTCAAAGGGGATCGGTTCATTTGGGCTGTTTTGATGATGTTAAGAATGTTGGCGCTCAAGGCTGTAAAAAGAGTCGGATGAGATCACGGGGAAAGCTGGAGATGATCTGTCATGTCTGCCATCCATCACTCTGTGTGTGTGTGTGTGTGTGTGTGTGTGTGTGTTTATCCTGTCTCTACAGCTTCTAGAACTCTGAGGAATTGGCAGGAACACTTAGAGCGGAGGATCTGTCCTCACACCTCCTGCGTGTCGGTTATCATGTGATCCTTGTTTACTTCAAACTCGGGCTGATTATGAGAAATCTTTTTTTTTTGTGGATGCGCTTGCATAAAATCCAAACATTGTCGGAATTTGCTCGACAAATTGTCCCGTGTAAATGTCGTAACTTGCCTGGAGCATCTAAAGTGTCTCTCATTGTGATTCCAATTCCAGACTTTCGCTGAGAAGCCACTGGTCAGGTTAGTTGATATATGGTTAGGTCGACAGAAGTAATCTTACCTATCTGAGTAATGTAACCGGTCTGGAGTTCTAGAGATAAGGTGTGACTTTAACATTCTGGAGATGCTCTTTAGTGTTTATGGTGGTCCTGATGTTTCAGCTCAAACATTTACTGATTCATTTTCTCCCAATGTAATAAGTCAAGTATTCTGACTTAGTACAAGTTATCTCTACATAACAAAATAACAAATAACTCCCAACAATTTGTAATGTAATTCACTTCGCACTTTTGGTAATTTTTCCAATGCTACAAAGAGATTTATCTTTATCTTTACGCCATGTGCAATTAAATTTGTATCCATTCATATCTGGATAATTTTACTAATTGTGATTTTAGGTTAAAATATGTTAATTCCATAATACTTTCTTATGCATTATCAATTTCTGATAAATGTGTGTATATATAATTTATATATAAAATTGTGTGTATATAAAAAATTTTTATTATGTAAATATTTGTTTCATTTTATTAATTTATTTTTTCTTGTGTTTTATTTTTGTAATAAGAGTGAAGAAACCACTGAGTCAGACCACATCTAATTCTTTGTTTGTCATGTACATACTCGGCCAATAAAGCTGATTCTGATATACATATTTATATACAAATAAAAAATGTACCAAATAAACTATTACGCAAAAACGTCCTCTATATTTTGTGAGAGACAAGGTTTAGGTTTACAAATTAGCTTAGTTTCATCCAAACGAATGGGTAGATTTTAGCTGGATTATCAAAAAAGAAATTATTTATTCAGTACAATTTCAGGTCAAACTGTGTGTGGATGAAATTCTGGAAATACTCGTCATCAACACAGAGCGAGTGTGTTCGCCCAAGAACTAATCTAATCAAGTCGCATCGCTCAGTGCCATTAAAATAAATCACATGACCTCTGCAGTGTTTACTGCATGTGTGGCTGAAATAGGTTTACTACGATTTTTGCAACTTTGACAAAAAAGGTCTACGTCATTTGCCGCTTCTGAAATCGTCGAGTTGGCACTTTCTAGCCATCAATTGTTTCGGACAGGATATTGCCTAGTGTGTGTGTGTGTGTGTGTGTGTGTGTGTGTGTGTGTGTGTGTGGTGAGGTGTTAATTCAGGCTCTTGAGCGTGTTTGTGCTGGTTCTTTTCCCCACCGTGTCCCTCACTTACATTTAAACACACTGACGGAGCCAAATAAGGCCTGGTTCAGTGCTATTCAATAACCCGCTTTGGATTTTTTTTTTCTGGCAACTTTGTCTTGATTATTTCATGGGAAAGTATTTGCAGTGTTGGTGTTTGCGTTTGATTTTGTTGGAGTTTTGGCAGTACTTGTTGTCAGTTACATTGAATCCACTGGCTGTGAATGGGATATGACCTTGGTGCTTGTTCTCTCGTTTTACAGTAACACTTCAGTCTTTTGTGTTGTTTGCACGATTCAAGTGCAACAATTTCACTACATGTTTCATTGCATATCAACATTCCAATACAGTTGATAATGCTCGGTTGAACGATCATGAAGAAACATTTTAACATTCGGAGCAAAATGAGCGGACCATTTTAAAATCTTAAAATGATAGTTATTTGATTTAATATCTTAAAAAAAATGAGTGTTACAAAATGTGCAAGATTCTTGTTAATCTATTGATAAGATGAATGAGATTTTTTTTTTTTTTTGGCTCGTAATCCTATGTGCAGATATTCTGGAACATTCTGTCGCTTACACTGTCCCGATCTGTCCAGACCGCTGGCCTAGATGGAAGAATAAAACTTTAATTAGTAGATTAGAAATGAGAAGAAGTTTTACCAGTACAGCGGCAAAATATTCACTACTCAAATTGAACTAAAGATTATGTATACTATATAAGTGGAATAAACAAGAAGGACATAATATTAAAGTATTTCAATAAGAGTAATGGAAATTTACTGGAGAAATATGACACATACGACCCATTATTTACAATAAGGCAAAAAGTTTGCACATTTGCCGCAATTTAATAAAACTTATTTTTGTCAGTTTATTAGTGGTTTATTAGCATCATTAAATTGATTTTACACATTTCACTCTAGACAAATGGACTCGTAAAAAAGAAAAAAATCTTAACATTTTTATTTAATCAGGATTAGATACAACAAATTGATTAAAGAGCGTCTTTTTTTATTTTGTATCATTTTGATTTGTAATCACATGCGTATCAATCTCGACGTTGTATATTGTGCACAAATAGAGTGGAATTCTGATGAATTGAGCAAGTAAACGAGATTATATGCGTTTTGATGAACCTAATGATCAGCTTTTCCAAGCTGTTCAAAAGCATATTGAATTTCATTTGTACAAGGCTTAGAGTGACAAACTAACTGAAACTGCGAAAGTATGAGGAAATGCTATAAATAGTTGAGATTCCTCGGCGCTCCAGCAGCGCCAACCCTGACATGATGACTGAGAGAGATTAAAGCAAAGCCAACTAATGTACGGCTCATGTTGCTCATGATTTTTTTATTACGCTCATTTAAGAACGAAAGGACTGCTACGCACACACACACACTGTACTGGGGTTTTTGGGCGGGTTTATTGTTGTAATAGTGATCAAACCAGCATATATCCTGTACTTTTTGCATAACACCCCTTTAGAGGAAAAAGAAAATGTGCATGTGGCGTACTGGACTTCCTGCCTGTTTTTAATCGGCCTCCACTCCCAGTGTGTTTGCGCTTCCGCTCTTTGTAATAGTTTTAACTTTCCTACTCCACTAAAGCATTCATGATTATCTAGAAGACTCAATAAAATGAAATTGCTTCTATATTTAGGCAAGACTTTAAAATATATTTAACGTCCAGAACTCTGTGTGTGTGTGTGTATGTGTGTGTTTGCTGTTATCTGTTCTCATTGGGCCAATTGCAGTTCCAATTTTTTTTTTGCAGCGTGGAAAAATGTTCGCATAGAGTATTGTAAAATTTTGTGTGTGTGTGTGTTATACAGTATTTGTACACAATATTATTTGTGCATATACTTTTAACATTAATTTAAACACTCTCACTCACACACACACACTAATGGATTAGGAATTGCATTTATTACTTATGTTATAGTACATGTAATACAATTTCTCATTATTTCAATTAGTATTATAACACATGCACATTGATTGATCTAATTGGTTCATTTTCATTTATTAAAACAAAGTCTTAACTCTGTAATTGCGTCTTACAGCTATATACTGTTCACATTTTCACAATATTGTGAAATATATATATATATTTCTATTCTTAATTATTGATTGTCATCTAATGTACTTTTTTCCTCTTTCTATACATTTTTACACTTTTTATACACGTTTTTCTTTACTTTGCGCTTTTGTCCTTTATTTATTTATGGATTAGATTAATTTGCCTTTTGATTTATTACATGTTTAATAGCATTTAGAGTTTCTATATGTTGTGTATTTATCACTAATGATTTTTGTTTTTTTAGTTCATGTATCTATAATGCTTTCGTGTACAGTGGTGAATATAATTGTCAGTAGCGTTTCCATTACAACAAACAACTTCCTGTTGAATCGAATTAGGTTCTGTGATTCTCTGTAGATAAATATAGGGGTCTTGAATTATGTCATCCGCTGCTTTCACTTCTTCCCATCGAGAGGAACCGTGCTGTTGCCGTTGACGTAGAAATGACCTAAAGCGCTTTACTCTGTAAATAGCATTGTGATGTCACTTCCTGTTCAGGTCTGCCCGAGGACTGTAAAGTTGAGACGCCCGCGTTCACTGATGCCGTGCGGCTTCATCGACAGGCTCATGGCTTCTACGGAACCTGGGACATGATGTGTGGGACGCCACCGCAGGTAAAATCATGTCTGCTGACAGTCTGCCACACACACACACACACACACACACACACACACACACACACACAATTAATCATTTTTGTATTATTAATGTCACAATTACAGTTTGGCTTTTAAAATTTACTTTGATGCTCCATACATAAAAAAAAAAAAAGTGAAACGTGTCAAAATCAAACGTGACATGCTACATGGACGCAGCTATGAAGCCGCCTGGGTTGCTTCAGGGAAAATGTGTTTTTAAGAAGCCTTAGGGAGGAAAATTCAAGTTATTTGTATTTTGTGCATTGTTGACTTTTTTTTTTTTTTAGTTTTTACGGTTTTACGTGCCACACGTTTACGGATTTAAACGCAACGCATCACTCACGAAAAGTCTGTTTGCTGAAATTACTCATTAATCTAGACTAATCTAGATTAATCTTAATATTACAGTGATTTATCAATATGTAAAAAAAAATCTATACCTACTGATAATATAAGAATCTAAATACATAAATATTATAGATATTTATTATAAATATAAATGTATTATTTATTTCTGGCTGTATGGGTATTTTTTCATCACAAGTTCTTATATATTGAATCTTTTATACTGTGTCGTAATTTGTGCTGAATCCTTTTCCTGATGAAATAATATGCTAATTTAGTTACAGATTATTAATTAATCGAATCAATTGATTAAAAGTAATTGTTCTGTTTATTTCCTCCGTGGTCGTTCTGTTTGATTCTACTAGCCAGATATGCATTATGACACACACACACACACACACACACACACACACACACACACACACACATATAAATCACTTTCTTTTTAATTCTTTTGTTGTTCTACTAACCTCCAAAGAGTAATAGTTGGTTTTGTAATAGAATTAAACTAAATGTGTTTCACAGGAAGTGGCCCATTTGAAAAGCATGTTGCCCCTGTAGCAGTCTGTCAAATGAAGGATGGGAGTTTTCTGGGAGGAAATGTTTTTTTTTTCTTTTTCACAGCTCTGCATTTGCCAGATTAAAGTGATTAAAAAAAAAAGAGCAGATTCAGTATTTGATTTTTATAAGATTTGATGGATCATTGTAAATTGTGAAGACAAGAACACGACACACCAGGACTGTTGTTTCTATGCATTAAAAGCGACTATTTTTACAGATTCTGGCTAACCTGGTGATGGAGACGCTGCTTCCGGAAATGAGAGACCTCATCACCCCCAAGCTCAAGGGCAAAATGCACGAGAGGCAGAGAAACTGGATGCTGGTACGTCACACTTCCTGGCTTACTTTGCTTAAACGGGACGTTGACAGAAATTCTTTTTTTTTTTTTATGTACATATAATTACAAGCACATTTTAGGTTTCATTCTTCACATTATGGGGGTCATTCAATGTGTAAATTGTGTCGAGACTTTCTGACAAAAAAACTGACGAAAAAGCATTTTTTTTTCGTACCAAAGTCTAAAGCTTTTTTTTTTTATTTTTTTTTTTATTTTATTGTTTTGCCAAAAAATGGATGGATGGATGGAGCCAGACAGACAGATAGTACATATTGAAACTATATGAAGTTATTGAAATTAAATTATTTTTAAACTCATTGAATGTGTAAATTGTGTTGAGACTTTTGGTAAGTGAAGAAAAAAGCATTTGTGTTTTATTACATTGATTGCCAAAAAAGATAGACGGATGGATAGATGGATAGAACACATTGAAAAAATATGATGTTATTGAAAGGAATTTATTTTGAAACCTTTAAAGTTGATTGTGTTTGCGGTCAGATTTCAGATGCTCTGTACGGGACAGTCCAGACTCAGACAGGAGTGCAGTATGAAGCCGTCCTGCAGAAATGTGAAGGTGCTCGGCCTAAACTGGAGACCACCATCCGCACAGACATGGACCAGATCATCACGTCCAAGGAACATGTGACCAGCAAAATCAAAGGTTGGTTCTTTTAGGAGGATGAATTAATCCCACAATCCACATAGCTGCGTCAGATTGAGTTTTTGTTTTCAAGCAGGTTTGTTATAAAGACACTGCAATAATATTGTGTGTTCTGTCTGATCAGTTCCTCCAGAATTTAACTTTTTGTCATTTATTCCACAAAAATCTAAGAAAAACGGACACACAATGTTTTTTTTTTTTTTAATGGCAAAGTTCTGACGTTTACTTATTTCGAATGTTGTTATAGCCGTTACAATATGTTAAATGTTAATCATTACAAAGTTACAAAATATTTTTGTGTTTTCTTAAAGGAAATGTTGAAATGACTATTTTCTATTTGTTTTTTTGTGTTATGAAATAACAAAATGAAGCCATCCGTAATTTGAAATGAAAATACTGTTATTTGTCCCTCAGTACAAGTAGCAAGCAACAGCAGAACAGAGAGAATGTAACTAATCCATAAATAGATAAACAAATGCGCATAAATAAACATAAACAAACACAAAATACCCTTACACATCCAGACATTTGCCATTTTTAGTCCCTTTTTACTTGACTAATTTGAAACATGTTTTGGTCATTATGTTTTAGGTATAGTTTTTCTTATTGTTTGTTTTATATGTTTTTAATGTTTTTTTGTGGTTAAATGACAGATTTTGCCAATTTTGATGATAAAAAAATTGAGTTATTGATTTTGCATTGGTTTCAGCAATTGATTAATGAACAAAGAGTTGTGATTCTGAGTAAATTATAATGATTCATTACATGATTATAATTTATAATGATTCATTACATGATTATAATTTATAATGGTTCATTAAATGATTTTTTGTTTTAACATTTTTTTATTGCGTTAAATGATTTTCATTACTGTATTTTACTTCAAGAAGCTTTTATTAGAATCATTTTATTTATTTATTTAATAGTTACATTACATTTTATTGCTAAGAATCTGTCTTTTAAGTTCACTTTATTTGGCCGCACTCTGTGCTAAAAAGATTTTTAAACTCAACAGCAGATATTTAGATTTATCTGTTTCTTTCTTATCTGAAGCTCTAGTGATGCCCAAGGCCGAGAAGCTTCTGAAGGTCAGTATTCAGCCGTATATCAGCTCCATCCTGGAGGCGCTGATGGAACCCACCAGCCGAGGCTTTTTCGAGGTGCGAGACTTGTTTTTCCGAGAACTGGTCGACATGAGCAAGAATGTCCTCAATGACGGAAACAAGGAAAAACTAGGCGAGGTACGAATCCCCATCTCAAACCAACGGCTTTACTTTGCTTGTTCATCATTGTATTAATGTCATTTCTCAGCACATGGAGAAGATCTCCATGCTCGCCTTCCATCCAGTGAAGATGCAGTGCTGCTACGAGAAAGTGGAAGCTCTGAGTTTAGAGGGTCTGCAGCAGCGGTTTGACGTTTCCAGCCCCTCAGTGTTTGTGCAAAGAGCTCAAATCTTGATGCGAGAGGTCCGTCTCACACTAACACATGCAGGGAATGTTCAAGAAGCTATAGAAGGCCCAAACTCTACTTTAATTTCATCGTCTGAAGCTTATGCGTGATCTCTCCATGTCTGCGTGGATTTCTTCCAAGTCTCCAATCTTGTTCCAAAAACCTAGTTTCTGGAGAATAGAATTTTAGAAAAGTACAACTGATTCATTTTTTGACTTTTTCGGGTATTCCAGTAATTTTCGTATTGATGCAAATATAAGATCCTTTTTTTTTTTACAATTTCAAATGCTCAAAAACGTAGTGGGTGATTATATTATCCAATTTCAAATGTGGCAATTTTTTCAATTTCATGCCAATTTTGACGGAAACACGTCACTTTTATACAGCGATTGCACTTTTTTTATTTTATTGGCTCGATATTAGCTGCGCCGCGACACTGAGCTACGTTATCTCCCATGCAACAGATTATAATTATTAAATGTCCAAATGTCTTTTTTCATTAAGAGTCAGTAAAAGTTACAGTAAACAAGTATTTTTAAGAGGAATATTTAGCCATAAGGGGTTTAGGTTTTTAAAAAGTTTTTAGTTTTTTTTAGTATATTTTTAATTTGTGGCTGAAAAATCTAGGGGTGGGGGTGTTTATATTTGCGGAAATGCGGCATTTGGTGAACCATTTTTAATCTGGAGCTTGTTTCAAATGCAGTGAATTGTCTGCGTTTATGATAGATGAAGACCTTCAGGACAGGGAAACTAGGTTGAGCATGTTGAACGAGTAAATCATCTTGATGGTTGATGAACTGCGCCCTCTTGTGGCCGCCTGGCTCAGCACTAGTCAAAACTTTCCTCAAATGTGTGTTCTTCCGTTCCACAATCTCTTCCTACAGCAAATGGATGATGCGGTGTACACGTTTGAGCAGCTTCTGCACCAGAGTTTGGAGGGCCTGGAGAAGGAAGAGCTCTGCAAAATCATCCAGCGCTCGCAGGACCGCGTCATCAAGGTGAACCTGGACTCTATATCCCATCCATCATCAGAACCTTGTCTGACGCGTTTTAATGTGGTGTGGGCTTCCAGAAGTTTGACTACGACAGCAGCACGGTCCGCAAGAAGTTCTTCCGAGAAGCTCTCCTGCAGATCTTCATCCCATACATGCTGAAGCAGATGTCTCCAACCTGCTCCACTGTAAGATCCAGCTGATGAGCATCCTTTAGTAATCTGAACATCTGCAGTGAACCGTCCTCCTCCTGCACACAGGAACTCCCTCGTTTCCAGGAGCTGATTTTCGAGGATTTCTCTCGCTTCATCTTGGTGGAGAACATTTTTGAAGAAGTGGTGCTGCACACGGTCACCAAAGACATCATGATGGGTAATTCTGCCCTTGAAGTGCTAAATATGGAATCAGATTAGTGCCAGAAAACGTAAATTTCTGCTTCACGCTAAATGCTTCACATTTACTTTAGTTTTGCTTTTTTTTTTTTGCTTGAAATTTTCACCTTTTTAGTTTGAACATTATTTTTTGGCTTTGATTTTTTTTTTTTT
>CM051493.1:6378500-6481574 GCA_028031935.1 Paedocypris micromegethes
TTTTTTTTTTTTTTTTTTTTTTGTCGTTTGGACTTCTGACACTAGCTCATGTGAGGCCCTTACTTTGATTGGCTGGCACATTGCTCTGATGTGATTGGCAGCTGCTTGATTAGGAAGTGGGGGAGGAGTTTAGCTAGGTGTTTGAGAATCCTGAGTTCGTCTTGAGTATTTTTCCATTTGTAGTGATTGATGATAATAATAATAATACATTTTATCTGTATGGCGCCTACCAGGACCTTCTCTGCACATACAGTTTCATAATACAGTATTTCAATGTGAAGAATTACACGTCTACTACTGTAATCGCAGTATTTTGTGTACTAATATTAACAAAGCAGTGAATGACTCAGTGGACACTTCCTGGTCAAGCAGCTGCCAATCGCATTCTGACCAGCCAATCATAGCAGGGGAAGCTTGAAGTACAAGTGAAAAAAATGAAAGAACGAAAAAAATTGTTACATAAAAATGTACGTTTGATATTTTTGGCACTAATCTGATTCCTTAGCTAAAGACCTTTTCCACTATCATCCTTAAACATCTGGAACGTTTTCACATCACATGTCTGTTTGTCTGTAGCTGTAAAGGAAGCGGCAGTTCAGAGAAGACACAACCTGTATCGAGATAGCATCGTGCTGACCAACAGTGACCCCAACCTCCACCTTTTGGAGGAGAATCCTCCCATTGACTGGGCGGCCGAGTACGGAGGAGACGTGGAAGGAGGACCGGAAGAAGGCGAAGCGCTGAAGAGACGCAGGATGAAGCAGGTGGTCTCCATGATCCAGCTGGAAGGGACCAGCTCCGTTCTGCCCAATGAAAGCTGTCAGGAAGTCCCTGGCGTTGACATTATTCCAGAAGAAGTAGAAGAACGTTTGGAGACCTCGTCATCCCAAGAGCCGGAGAAGCAGTTGATGAACGGAACCAAAGAGCCAGAGAATAACAACACAGCTTTAATACGCAGAACGGAGGAGAGCATCTCTGATGTCAAGGAGGAACCGGAGAACGAGCATGATGAGCGTGTTTGTGAGCTCAGGACATGCACGGAGTCCTCTAAAGAGGTTTGTGTGGAAAAGCCAAAGTGTGAAGAAACGCATGAGGATCCGTGTTTGAACGGCGAGAAGAAACCATCTGGTTCACCGACGGAGGATGAGATGCCTCATCTCACGGAGAACCTTCCGGACTCTGGGTCACGGCACCATCCTGTCAGCGAAGAGCTTCAGCTGGAAGAGTCGGAGCAGAACCACACTGACGATTCCAGCTCTGGTCCAGGAGACATCTCACCGCTCTGAAAAGTCTCTTCTACGTCCTACACACTTTATTGTCACTATTCTGATTGTATATACCCGTTACAAAGCGTCAATTTTAACACGCCGTCCTTTTTTTTTTTTTTTTTTGCATGTCACCGTTTGCACTTAAATGTCACGATGAGCTGGACTCAATGATTCCCTCCAGAAGCTTCCGCCTCAGTAAAAGTCCTAAAAGACTCTTATTCTGTTTGCCGTCAATACTGATGCTAATGCTGACACGCTCAACTGAAATCTGAGACTCTTATTATGCCTTTTTGATTTGGCGCAATAGTACAGCATCTGAAATCAGAAAAGCTCTCGTTATGCAAAAAAACAATTGCTATTACATGAATTGTTCTGCATAACAGACTTCCGTTTATCTTATGGTTAATATTTTGTATTTACTGCCTTTCGCTCATTTATTTAGATGTAATTTCCCTTTAAGTTCAAACATCGAGTGTTTTTCTGTTAGAAAGTGGCAAAATGTAATGTTTGCATTTCTGATGAAGCAAACATTTATTTACAGAATCTTTATCAATTACGTTTAATGTTTGTTTAGCCGATTACATTTTTTTAAAAAGCAGTTTTATCCAATGCCAGCTACTTTTATTACAGTATTTGTAATGGGATATTTATTATATTCATTACAGCACTCGGTACTGCAAAACCTTTTTTTTTGTGTGTTATGAGCTTGTTATGAGTTGTATTATGAGATGTTTTTGTTTGTGTGTTTCTGTGTAAAAAATAAATCCTAACCATTTACAATTCAAGCGTTGTGGATATACATGTAGTTTCCCGCATTCACCAGGAGAGGGCGGTGTTGGTCTATTTTGCCAGTAGTTGAATTCGTACGTTTCTAAAAGGACATGTTGGGAATTTAGCTTTAGGAACCAACTACATTGAACAATCTATAATTAATACGATTTTTTTCCTCGATTTTCTTTATTTAGCCAAGCACCACATCGATATTCTAACGTGGCGTCTCGCTCGATTTCCAAGACGTTCGGACTCTGGGCGTGGTGACGTCACACGTTGACGTAGGCTCGGGTATTTTCCCTTCTTCCAGGCGCCCGCGTCACTCACCACAGCAGCCGCGGAGGATGCGCATCTCCGCCCGGTGAACTGACCACAGACCCCCGCGTCACCGCAAACCGGCCGTAGGCAGCGGTCCCCCTCCTCTGTGGGACGGGGGAATGATAAAGCCCGGATAGCCCGAGCCGCTGTTCTGTTCGTAAGGATGCGACTGCTGAGGCGAGCGAGGGCCTCGCTTCTTCTCACCGAGGCTTTCTTCATCACAGCCGCCGTCAACGCCGCGATGGCAGGTGAGAGCATCTGCTTGATTCAGGGCTACAGCTGGCGGCTCTTTTAACCAAGAAAAAAAAAAAAGATGAACACGGAACCTAAATGTGTTGCTAACATGTTTTGAAAAAAGATATTATTGATATTATATATATATATATATATATATATATATATATATATATATATATGTGTGTGTGTGTATGTGTGTGGTGTGTGTGTGTGGGAGAGAGAGAATACTGCTGTTTGTACTGTGTGTGTGTGTGTGTGTGTGTGTGTGTGTGTGTGTGTGTGTGTGTTGAGAGAGAGAGAGAGAGAATACATGTTGTTTGTACTGTGTGTGTGTGTGTGTGTGTGTGTGTGTGTGTGTGTGTGTGTGGGTGTGAGAGAGAGAGAGAGAATACATGCTGTTTGTAGTGTGTGTCTGAGTGTGTATATTTCTTAAATGCAGTATTATAATTTTTTTTGTGTGTGTGTACAGTACGTACAGTATACACGGCTTAGTGTTGGTCTGTTACTAAAGAAAGCTCTATATAAATACAGTAAACCTAAAAAAATTATAAAAAAAAATATTCTCTTTCTGTATGGCAACAATATTAGAATCTAGATATAAAATATTAGAATAAGAATAGGAGTCAAAATAATAGTTTAACAATAGTCCACCTTGTGTCCTTTAAAGTTCAAAATGTTTGTTTGTGTGTGTGTGTGTGTGTGTGTGAGACTGTGTGTTATACGTATTATATTATTATTATATTATATTATATGTGTGTTCTATTATATTTAAACAATGATCATGAAAGGAAAGAGACGCTGCGTGGGGCGGAATCAAAAGCGTAATGTGTGTAACTTTACGGTTGTGATGTGACGCAGGTGGGAGTGCGGTGGGATTCTTTGTTCTGATGTGCTGTCAGTTCAGACGCTCTTTAGCTTTAACGCCCTGATAGTCACACAAGCCCGTGCTGCCCTGTGATGGAAACTGCAGAAGCTGCCAGATAAGACCCCAAGTGCAGGAGATAACGGCTCCAGTCCTTCAGCCGCTATGCAGAGAATCTGACCATTTGTTTTCTATTACTCACTGAATTTTCTTTAGGTGTTAATAGGAAATATATCAGTGACTCGCTGTGACTTTGTGCTATTTTGTCTAGAGCTTTTATCAGACGTTGTGAAAAGAGCTTTGTTCGTGGAGCTGTGATGTCGATGGTCGAAGATCTACAGCAATGACAAACAGGATTGATTCATATCATTATATTTTATGTAAAAAATGTAAGATATTAAATAATATATATTTAATATATGTTACTTTTGTATATACAATATTATTGTATAATAAAATTATTTTACAATGACATTTTAATTTGAGATTATTTAATTGATTTAAGTCTAAGATTATTTAAATAATCATTATCTAAGTATTAAATATTGGAATGGTAACAAACTATTATTAACAATCTAGTGGTGTTTAATCACTTAATCACTTATGATTACTACCTTGTTGTTATTTTGGATTTTTTTTTTTGTGATAATTCAAAGTGTGTATCGGACAAAAACTATAATCTTTTGCACATTGACTGAAATATAAATAATATAAAAACTTAAATCAAAGTTAATAATTTTTATGTTTGTAATGGAGATAATTATGTTTCTTTATGCTATGTTTCTTAATTTAAAACCATTTGTGTTTGCATTTAATACCTGCAGCGTTTAAAACATGAATCAGTGAGGAATTAAGTCTTTTATTATGGCGTCAAATGCCGTTATATTTGCATCATGAGTACTTCTGTTGCTCCTCATACACCTGGAATCGTTCCTCTCTTCCGGTTCTTCATCACCTTCCGTGTCTCCTGTCGGATGTTTTAAGCAGTGACTGTAATCCCGGCTTTAGAACCTTCTGGCATTTTAAGCTCAGAGCAAAAACCTAAAGTTTGGAAAGCATCCTTGGGAGCGAAGATTTAACTTCTCATTAAATGGCCGTCAGACGTCATCACAGTTCCGTCCGTCTCTCAGGATTTAGTTATTAAAATCCTCCATCAGTGTCTCCACTTCCCTCCGTCTGTGCTCCTGCTTCTTCTTTCATTTGCATCATACGTTTACCTGAAAGTGCTTGTTTGGAAAGTGCCATTAGATGATTGAATTTTCTGGAAGTTCTGTGTCCACGTTGGTCCGGTGGTCTCCGTGGTCCTCTGAAAAGTCTCATGGAATAGGAGCAATTTAATGATCCCGAATTGCCAGCGAGTAGTTAAGGGTTCGATTCTATATCTTAAAAAACTATAGAATCAATAAACAATATTTATTATTTACTCACGTGGAAACGAGAACGCAGGTTCTCCCCGTGCTTGCGTGGGTTTCCTTCGGTTTCCCACAAAATGCCCATAGATGAGTGTGTGTCTTGCTTTGTGATTGGTTGGCCACTAACTAGGGGGTGTGTCCACTAACAAGGGGGTGTGTTCCTCGTTCAATCACATTCAATCCCCCCGTGACCCTGAAATGGAAAAGCAGTGCAGAGAATGAATGTGCAGTGGATACAGTACGTATTTAAAATATATTCCATATTTTCGACGGCTCTATAATTGCACGAGAGCTTTATTATGTTTTTCCTGCACTTTATTTATGAATGAAAATGTGTCTCCGAGTGACCCGACGGGTTTCATCTCATTACTAATTCAGGGACGGAAGACGCTTCTGAATCTGCTCCGGACTAGATGTCTGTCTTCTGGAAGCAGGAGACGGTGTTGAGCTAATAAAGGAACCGGATTCATTTTTGATCACCGATCATCTTGACTGCGGCCGCGGACAGAACACTATTTCTGGCTTTGCGTCACGCGGCTCTGCTTCCGTGGAGTGTTCTGGAATGGTGTGGATTCTTCTATTTATAACAAAGCGTTTTCACCGGCCTCAAGCAAACGTGATGGGAACAAAGTCGCGAGCATTTGTGTTACCTAAATGATTATAATATGTTATTTTAATACTTAGCATTTTGGAAGAGTCTTGGAAAAAAAAAAGATCTTTGCCGTTTTTTTTTTTTCTTCAAAATTACTATAGTATAATTGTATAATTATATAGTATGATTGTAATTAATACAATATTGCTTATGGTGTTTCAAAAACAAGTGTGTGTGTGTGTGTCTGTGTGTCTGTGTGTCTGTCTGTCTACTTTACTTTTCCCCTATTAATCACTCTAAAATCAAGTCCATCAAAGTCAAATAAACTTTATTTGTCCCCTTGAGGCAATTAACAAATTATTAATTGCAGAATAAATATTAACAAGTTTATTAATATTATTATTATTAATGAATAATAATATAACTTTTTTTGTCTTTGTGTGTATGTGTGTATTTGTTTGATTTATGTGGTGATGTGACAGTAATAGTGATTTGATTTGATTTATAATGAACAAGTTTCTAGAACATTCTAGTCGCACGTCGAAACATTTCTTTCACTGAGCCAAATATTGCCTTTCCCATCTGATGACCAGCTGCTTGTTTCGCTTCCATCTTGGACGGATTAATGTTATATTTTGCACAGTAAGTCTTTCTGAAATCTGGGTCACCTTGATAATGTCTGAACTATGGCCAAACGCTGACACCTTCCAAAACCAGCGCTGCCAGTTTCGCCTTAGTTGGTGGCGACAGACGCGAGTTTGAGCTCCAAAAAAAAATCACGGTGGTCCCACTCCCTGCCGTTTCCTTCTAAATCAATGTTTCAGAACTAGTGCTTCAGAAAATGCAAGGACATTTTTCAAGGATTTTCATTAATAGAACTTTAAATTGAACATCATCTTCATCAACATTGATTCATCCAGCCATTCGCGCTTCATTTTGTGACGGCAGATGTGTCCTGAGCAGAAAGATCTGAAGTTCTACTGAACAGGTTGAACAGAAACTTTTCAGAACGGCACTTTTAGACGCTGGAAGCAAATCCAAGCGTTAAAAAAACCTCTAATAAATTGTTTAAAAGCCTAATTAAATCCCTCAGATATTCATAGTGAAACATTCTTGGCGAAACGAGGATCCATCCAGTTTCATCCGCTTTTCCATTTCTGGGTCGCTCTGGGCTTGAAGGCGGGGACACACCCTAGAACGGTGGCCAACCAATCACAGAGCGGTTCACACACACTCACACCTATGGACGATATTCCAAACTCCGATTCTGCTGGATTCTTGAGGGTGGTAGACATAAAAACCAAGAAAAAGAGAAAAGCAAAAAAAGATTTTGTCAGAAGTTTCTGGACTATATTGGCAGATTTGCTGTCGAACTCGCTGAGATTTTTAGTGAAAATTTAGATTTTTGTGTAAAGTTAATAGTTCGATTTGTGGACTGATGACTGATCTGCCGATGTACCGATTTTTCTCTCTTTTTTTTTGAGAATTTTGTTCATTTGCTCCAAAAAGGATCCAAAAGTAAAACTACAGTAGAAAAGTACAAAAGTCCAAGTGTAGCTTGACTTTGTCGCGGATTTAAAAGGTTCGTTCACATTGTCCCGGACAGTGAATTACCGTATGTAGACGTTTCTAGCTTGGTGATTCTGGTAAAACCCGTGTCTACTGAAATTACTGGTACAATGAGTCACTTTAAATCTCCGCTCATATAAGCACTTCCCGTAAAATGCAGATTGCAATTCGATGACTGTTGCTGGAGCAAGGAAACTGATGGCTGGTAATAAGGTGTCGCGGATCTCGAATATCAATACGGTCAATGAGGTCGGTAAATGATGGGCTGCTAACAAGACGCCGTTGATGGATGCGTCCATTAGTACGTTTAGCCTCTAGGGAACGATGATTTTTTTTTATTTCGTATTACATTCACGGCTCTGCTGGGTTTTTAATGATCTGGAATTGTGCTTTTGTTTTATTGTGTTCTTTTTCTCTTTCTCTGACTGGCTGACTTGCAATGGTTTCAGGATAGTTTGTCTCCGCCCCCTTTACAGCTACGCATTGGCAGTGACTCACACCTGATGATGTCACAGCAACTCGGTTGCCATAGCAGTTGTTATGGAAACCGGAGGCTAAGATTCATTGGTTAATTCTTTCAGAAGTCAAAGCAATAAGCCAGTTGAGGCACGGGAAAACGTTGCTTTTTTTCTCTCTTTTAAGCTAGTACATTGCATTTAAATGTAGAGATCCTTTAAATTGAGATATGTTATTTTTAATCTTGTTGAGTTTTTTTTTTCCATTGTAGAAAATGTTACTGGAGAAAAAACATGTCATAGTTCCACTTAAACAAGCTCGACGAAGCATATTTAATTAAAAAAAATGATTTATGTAAAGAAAGAACGTTTTAATCAGGGATTCTTTCTGACCAGACATTACTGGAGTTTTGCTTTTGCCATCTTTTTAACCCTGCACCAGGTCTGCCCGCGCCAGCCGTCTGCGTCACTGCTGATTTATTCCCGTAATCTCATCAAAACGCTCAGTGACAGCTAATGCATGTTAACACGAGGCTGATGGCTTGCTCTATTCATTTATTCAGTGTTTATCCGGAGTGTGATTCATCAGTGTGTCCTTGTGTCCTAGTTGTCGGACAGTGTCCTCGGAGTCTGGACTGCGCTCGGGAGCGTCGCCACTTCTGCCAGCCTGGCTCTTCACAATGCGGCCGGTGCCTTCACCCCTTCGTGGAGAATAAACGAGGGAAGTGTGTGTTGAGGAGACAGTATTTACCTGGTGAGGACCCAGCACACACACACACACACACACACACACACTAGGGATGTAACAATATGCAAATCTCACAATACGATATTATCACGATATGATCCTCATGATACGATATTTATCACGATATCCTGTAGAAGCTCACGATATTACAGAAGACTTCACAATTATGTCTCTTATGAATTGAATTGAATTGAATTGAAAAATCCTTTATTAGTCCCACAGCGGGGAAATTTCACGTCACAACAGCAAAAACAAATCCAAGCAAATAAATAAACAAACATCACCATAACGCACTGCACACATCATAATAGACAAACAAACAAACACAGACCATAAATGAACCTGCCTTATAGTAACAAGGCTGACAAAATAATAATCATTGGCCATTGTTAATTACGCCTTTTATTGTCGTATTTTAGAACAAGGACAATAGGTCACACTAGTCCCAAACTGCAAAATTCAAGTTAAGTCAGAAACAGCAATATGCTAACTACGTATACTAATATACTAATCGCAATATACTAATATACTTACACTAATAACTTCAAGCTATTATTTTATAAAGTGCAACAACTGTAATAAGTAATAAGGAATTGTCAGCCAGCCAAAAACTTAAATAAAGGATGACCATAACTATCATAAAGTTAGAAACCTGGCTCGGCACGGTACTGTGTCAATACTTACATACAAATCTGCTCGTCACATTTTCCCCTTTAGAAAAGGGGAGAGAAACAGCAAAACCAAAATGTTTCCACACATCTGGGCTCTCGCAATCTCAACATCGGGATTTTCTTCCGAGTTCACGCTGTTTTCACTGCTTTCTGCTCTCGACTGGGCGTATGTGGAGCGTGTGCAGTGTACGCACCTATTGGCTAAACCGCAGCGCAAAGCATCATGGGAATTGTAGTCGCTAATGACTTGCGCCGCTGCAGTGAGTTAGAACTATTGGTTTTTGACTGAGATGTGCCATTTATTACACCGTAATAACGACTACGGTATATCGATTTTTAATACCGCGATATCTCCAATACTGTTACATCCCTAACACACACACACACACACACACACACACACACACACACAACATTCAACCTCAGGACCATCTTGAGTTCTCAGTCAGTTTTGCAAGTCCAAGCCATGAATAAAATATGAAACTTCTTCCAGTTGAGGTTCCTCGCCTTCCGCTTGAATCCCGATGTCAGCTATTCGCAGTGGAAGACCTCTCGCTCCGGTTCTGCCACCCACACACTGCCGCAGATCCGTCCAGGAGCTAATGAAATACATTCATTCCGAGCTGCGGTGGAAGTTCAGAAGTGCTGATCCAAACCCACTTAAAGCTATTAGATAGTAAATATCCCCAAGCCTTTCGTTTGGCTATTCAGCCTTCTGTTCCCAGCCAAAACCTATTCTCCTCGCCAGAGTTATTGACGAGTCGAGTCCCAATCGATAGCATTCAACAGGCAGGAGTGTGAGCGGCGTCCTTCAAGACCTCGGCCACCTCGCACGCTTGATTTTTCACACTTGCTAATTTTCTGCGCATTTCAGTAACGTGTCGATAAGGGCATCACGCTTTTCCCTGGCAATCAAGCAACAAACCTGTGTTTTGCTCTGCTTGTGTAATCTCGCATCTTTGTTCGCTAATCTCCCAGTCACGACACTTCCGAAGTCGGTCTTTGTTTTACCACGTTTTAATCGGGAGGTTTAGGGAATCAGATTAGTGCCAAAATTATCAAGCGTAAATTTCTAAGAAACGAACATCTCTTCTTATTTCTTCTTACAATGCTTCCTATTTCCTTTTTTTTCTTGTAACCTTTATGTTTTTGTTTGAAATTTTTTTTTCCCGCTTCTGATTTTTAATTTTTTTTTGAGAATGTGATTGGCAGCAGTTGACCCACTTCCTAGTCAACTGCTGCCAATCACATATCCACCAGCCAATCAGAGTAAGGGCCGCACCCACATGAAGCTTTTGCCAGAAGTCCAAATGCAAAAAAAAAACGTAAATGGGAAGTTTTTTTTTCTTAGAAATTTAAGTTAATCTGGTTCCATAGAGGTTGAAGTTACAAAAAATACAAATACAAAAAAATTGCATCCAACTTGCCAGCTTTCCACTGGAACTGACTAGAAACATACGTATATTTCAGTTTAATTCCAGTAACTAATAGATGAAAGTAATACAATGACTTTGAAACACACCTGGGGGTTTAGGAAGAAATCATAAAATAAAAAAAATAATAACATTCAACTACAAAGTAAAATAAGATATAAGAAATCGCTCAAAAACTTGGGGGATGCTTATTATCACAGATTTCAAATATGAGCGTAAATATAAGCCCCCATTATTCCTTATTTCAAGTCAGGAACAATCACAAATATTCAATAAATATACTTTATGGAGCAGTCCGCGTCTTTAAATAATTAATTAAATAATATAATAATAATACTAATAGGAAGGTAGACGTGCCTACATTTTAAGCTTTTTTTGGTTAAATTACATAGAAATAAAGAAATATTAGACACGCTACAACACTTAACGGAGACAACACTGGAAGAAGTAAGATTAAAATAAATACAGTACAGTATCTATATTATTGGTACCACATAGGCGTTGCATGTTCGAATCCCAGCCTGGTGGGTTCCATAATGTTCAAAAAGCAAAATAATGTGTGGGTGGTTGATTGTGAGTTTGAATCTGAATTACGGAGAGTGGATTTTTACTGTTCTAATTTATTACTGCAGGCACATTAATCGTAGAGGAAAATCCCAGAGAATCTGTGTAATAAGTTGTGATTTCTGTGGAAACTTGGCAAATCAATTAAAAAAAAAAAAATATTTGCGTGTGTGCGTGTGCGCAAATTATATATACACATATATAGTATTTTTATAGTATATCATGAAATAGTCTCTTAATTTGAAATTTAATGAAGGATAGCTATGCTAACGTGGTATTTTAAAGGTTACTATTTTTACTGTTGCCGCATTTCATTCATGAATCTGAAGAAGCTCCTCCCATTTTCACTCCCCCATAGTGCCCGCCTTCATGCCACATTGCCCACGTACGCAGAGCAGCAGCACACAACAGACGGACTGACCTATACGCCCACACACACACACACATATCTGAGCTCTGCTGACACGGTGTTACACAAGCCTATAAACAATCCTGCTCACAAAATGTGCTTCATGTCAGGACGAAGAGTAAATATGAAATGTAGAAATGAAAATACAAATGCTTATGTGTGACGACTTTCAGATTTATAATCCAGCATAACAGATGATGAATAAACCAACTGCATCTCTTCAAAGTGCAATAATCTAAAGTGAGAATTAATCAAGAATACGTATAACATTCTTGCATTATTTAAAAATGGCTTGCTGAGGCCAATGTCTTACATCTTATTTATGGTATTTTCTGTCACTAAAATGTTTCATTTTTCTCCAAGAAGGAAAAGTCAACCATTACCCTGAACTGGACGAGGAGATTGACATTCTCTCATCGATCATCAGCAAGCACAGAGAATCTGAGATGAAGCACTCAGGTAAACAAAAGCATCTTTCAAACAAAACCATGTGGAGGGGGTAATAGGGGCAGAAAAAGAATGATAAGAATAATATATGAGAGAGAGAGAGAGAGAGAGAGAGAGAGAGAGAGAGAGAGAGAGAGAGAGAGAAAGACTAAGAAAAGTAAGAAATAGAGATGGATAAATGGAGCTAGAGGAGACATTTTCTCTCATTCTTGAGACATAGAGAGAGAGAGAGAGAGAGAGAGAGATTTTTAAAGAGAGATTAAACCGTTATCCCTATGGTTTCGCATTAATTCAAGCTACTTGAGCAACTGTTGACTAGCACTTGATCATTTGCATACATTTGCATATCCAGTTTGATCTAAGTGACCTGTTATCTCCTGTGTGTTATCTCCAGCCTCCTCTGCTCCCACAGTCACAGCGGTTCCTCCGCGGCCCAGTGCTCCGCCCACAGCACCTGACTCTTCTACCTCTGCCACGCCACACCCCCTTCAGACCAGCGCCACGCCCACCAGCCCCGCCTCCCCCTTCATCGCCGCGGTGCACAGCGCTCCGTTCATCGTGCCGTACCCCTCGGAGGACCACTCCTTTATCAGTGCGTTATCACTCTCCAGCCTCTGTCTTTCACCAGCTTCAGTTGACACGTCTTTTGTCTTTTAAAGTCTTTTTAGGCGTGTTCTTTATGATTGGTTCTGTGGCCATGGTTCTGACCGGAGTCTGTTGGGTCAGGTGAGTCAGTGTCTGTCACACCATCTCTCTCTCTCTCTCTCTCTCTCTCTCCCTCTCTCTCTCTCTCTCTCTCTCTTTTCACTTTTCCTTTTCGTTCTTTTTTCAAATTAAAATTTTATTTGTCACATGCATGACACATGGTTCAACATGTAGCAAAATGTATTTTCCGATCGTCCAGCATTTAAACATAGGGTTTGGGTCGGTGGGACGCAAGCGAGCAAAGAAATACAATAAAATGAAGATAAGGAGATACAAATACAATAAAATACGGTAAAAAACGGTTTCAACCTAAAACAAATATTTGGCACTTACTGAAAGACAATAAAGTTTTATCTAATCTAATCATCTAATGTAAAAGATAAAATCTGAATAAAATACAAAAAAAAAACATGAAGATGAAGATAAAAAAAAATACCAAAAGTTCTTTTTTTTGGTCTCTCGTCTCTCACTATCTCTCTTTGTTTGTTTGTTTGTCTGTCTCTTCACCTTTCTCTCACTCTCTCAAGTTTTGTATTTCTGTGGCTCTTGTCTCTCTATCTCCCACTCTACCTGTCTGCCTCTCCCTCTGTTTTTTTTCTCTGTTTCTTCTTTTTTTTGTCTGCCTCCTTGTTGTTCTGTTTCTCTGTTTATTTATTCTACTGTCTTTTTTTACATCACTGTTTGTCTCTTTCCTTCCTTCTATCTGTTGGCCTCTCTTTTTATTATCGTTTCTCTTTTTGTCTCTCTCTTTTATTTTGTTTTCTCTTTTTCATTCTCCATCCTCTTCTGCCTCTTTATGCCTCCTCTTCTGTCTCCATCACTCTCTGTTTATTTCTTTATAGCTGAATCCTCTTGATTAATTAATTCATTGACTGATTCATTAATTCAATCTTTCAGTAAACTAAAAGCATTACACATTGTATAAACATTGTTGTACTTGTAAGTAACATTGTGTTTTTGTGTGGTTTTTTTTCCCCAGAATGCAGAGAGGGAATCGTCTATCTCAGAAGGTGGATTATCCAGCGTTCGGGTTAATAGGTTCTCGGTCCTTTGACAGAGCCATGGTGAGAGGAATGACATGCACAAGTCATTCTGCCCAAAATATGGAGACCGTGTTTGAAATGCGACGCTCATTCTTTATTGCTCTGCTTGATTCTCTACAGAGTGGAGATAAGAGCCTTGCCCAGAGTGCCCAGATGTACCACTTTCACCTTCAGAAGCAGCAGATGATGTCACTCAAGTGAGTCACGAGGCATTAACACACACTTCTGTATCCAATCCACCTGGAACCATCAAGGACACTTCTAGGCCAGATCTGGACTTAGACCTAACTTGGTTTGAGTTGGATGAACCAGACCTGGACTCAACTTATCTAGACTAGACTATATCTAAGTCTAATTGAGTTCAAATGGATCACATCTAGGCCTTATCTGGACTGGATTTTTGCCTAATTTTGTTCAAATGGCTCAAATTTGGGTCAGATCTAGACTGGATTTGGATCTTTGCTCTGGCTCAAATTTGGGCCAGATCTAGACTGGATTTGGATCTCTGTTCTAGTTCAATTTGGGTCGGATCTTGACTGGTTTGGATCTTTGCTCTGGCTCAAATTTGGGCCAGATGTGGATCTTTTTTTCTGGCTCAATTTGGGTCGGATCTAGACTGGATTTGGATCTCTGTTCTGGCTTAATTTGGGCATTATCCAGACTTGTTTGGATCTTTGCTCAGGCTCAAATTTGGGCCAGATCTAGAGTGAATTTAGAAATGTGTTCTGGCTTAAATTTGGGCCAGATCTAGACTGAATTTGGATATTTGTTCTGACTCTAGATGATCTGAATTTAGGGCAGATCTGGGCTTAGCTTGGGCCTAACATGGCTAACATCTGGGTCAGTGGTGGTTTGCGTTCTATATCGAGTTTCAATGCACATCTTTCTTCATCCAGACAAAGAAATGACTCCAAGATTCCTGAGTCAGGAGCCACCTCTGATGAGGAGAACGAGGATGGAGACTTCACTGTGTATGAGTGCCCTGGTCTCGCCCCGGTGAGTTAAAGCTGTCAAGAAACCCTATAATAACAGTGATAGGACACGCATGGAACGCCTGATATGTCTTTTTCCAGACCGGGGAGATGGAGGTGAAGAACCCACTGTTTGATGACACCACCTTTCACCTTCACCTTCAGAGAAGCTACCACTAAACACCAGTCCTTCACAACCGCTGTCGGAGACTCATCATGTTTCTAGTGCATCGTCTTCTCTCGCTGTTAGTTTTTCCCAACGGAAGTGGATCGAGTGGAATGTATGAACTGCTGTACATCCCACAGTTCACGTTACCTTCGCCAAACGCTTCTGGAAGAGGGAGAACGTCTAGTTATCAAGCTATCGTGCAGGACGTATCCATAATGCCTTTCTACAAACTCAGAGTTGATGGGTTGGTTTTTACTTTTGATTTCAAAGCCTGGTCTGCACTTGATTTGCATCCGTCCTTAATCCCCAAATTTCCCCCCATAATCTGGGATTATCTTGCTCTCAGAAAGCGTTGGCTTTGTATTCTCACCAGACACGTCGGTTTCCTCGGTAACACAAATTTGAACCTGCCAGTCATCAAAAAACCAGCTCAAAATCAGGTTATCGCCTAATTCTGTCTTTATCTGTATTATATAAATGTTCAATAAATGTTCAAATTTCCCAGCAAACTCACAGTCGGGGAGGCTGACAGTCGACAGTATCGCTTCTTCACCCAGATTCACTGTATTTTCTAAAACACCAATGGTGGTTTTAATATTTTTTTATATTTGTGCTTATAAAAACAACCTGAAATTGTATTATGTAGCTTCTGTATATTCAGAATGGTCCTACTATGCATGATTTGAAGCTGTTGAATTGTGCATCACTGGCTCATTTATGAAACGGAATCGTGCTTTCTTGAAAGTTTGCTCTGTACTGTTTTGCTCAAACCCAGACGACACAGATTAATAATCCAAGGACGGTTTGAATCCACAGAGGGGTTTCTGCTCACACGGTGGTTTTGGGAGCTGGAGTCACTCGCTGCTGTTTCTCAGGAAATATGCCGGTGTCTGGAAAGCGTTTTCCTTTATGGAATCATTATCGGTTCCTCTGGGCCTTGTACCTGTAGTCAAGCATTGTACGTGTTGTTAATCTCAATGTTGAAGCACGGTGGGTTTGGGGAGAGACCCTTTAAAACGCCTTTTTGACCTTTAACGTGACCTACAGATTTGAAATCGTACAGGATTGAACCCAGTGAATTTTTCAGATCGCCTGACGTGCATGTAAAGATGGATTATGTAAAGAGGAAATAAATATTTATATCAGCTTAAAATGGTTTCCCTCGACTTTTCAATAGCAAAGCATCTGTTGGTACAAATTAAACAGCAACAAAAATGTATAATTAGGTTTTATTTTAACTTGTGGGTATTTTTTAGCAAAATAAAATTGTATTATTTTACCTCTACATATAATAATTATTTCATTTTATTTCAATAAAATATGAATTCACTAATAACTATGACTTTATTTGCCGTGCTGTTTGAACCCTTTTTTCCACTTTAATTTCTCAACCTCAAAAAAAAAACAGTAGCTTCATACATTCATTATATAACATTTATGAAGAAAATGTATAACATTACATTAGAAAATTATTTTACATTGTGGATTTAATTCATAAAATGTTTTACCAATTATAAAGTTCTGCAATATATGTCTTAATTATGATATTCCTAATTGTCTGAATTTGATTTTATTTTTTTAGCATAATTCACGTTGGACAATTTATTTTTTGTAAAACAAAACCGACCAATGTTTCACCATAAACCGTCAATACGAGATTGTACAAGATCGCCCCCTGCTGGCTGAACATGTTAAGGCATCTTCAGTGTCCCATCACTGATTCTCTTTCGGGTTGAAAATTTTTACAAAGAAGAGAATGTTCTCTCGTTTTTGGTCAATGATGAAAATCATAAAGGGCCTATTAAATTCATAGATTTTTGTTGAGTCTAAAGTCAGAGGTCCAAACCGCGTCGCTATCACGGCGGCCGCTGTCGTTCCTTCCTCATCGATCTCCAAAGAGGCTTTGTGTGTTACCTTAAGTAAATCACAGTTAGTCTTTCATAGCGAATATAGATCACTAAAGAATATAATTTATACAGTAAACCTTTAAAATGAACGTCCTTTCTTCTGAAATACCGGTAAATTTGGCTTTACTTGAAAACATATCAACCATTCCCAGTCCACGTAATACTTCCGTCAGTGGATATGATGTTTTAAGAGACAATTTGGGGACACAAACGGAAATGTCTCTTTAAAAAAAAAAGAAGAAGACGACGTGGTTTTAAAAAACACAATTAACACAACACAACCGAGGTAACTATAAAGCGTCGCCAAAGCGCAAGGAATGCTGGGAAATGGAGTCACGCTAACCTTTGCGTCGCCTTTGCCATGCATCCACTTTTTAAGATGCGTAGCCGAAACGCTGTTTTCTAGATCATGGATATTCTTGTCTGGTAACGCCAGGAACATGGAGAAAGTGTCGTTGTAGTCCAGACGTAGAACTTTAGTGAAGAGCTTCGCGTCATAATGGCTTTGGAAAGAATCAACTCGGTACATCATTCGCACAGGAACCGTCGCGTTGTTGACGTGAAACTGATCGCCGTAGGTTTTGTTTGCATCAAACGGCATGTTCCATTGTCCTTGAGAAGAAGCTAAAGTTATTTGAAGAACAACATGTGTTAAATCGACTCACCGTACCTTTAAAATATATGTAGGAGAGAAGCAGCATGTTTAGATCTGGATCTAGATCCTGAACAGCTTCGTCTATTTCACCACGTGTTTTATTCTTCACGTATGAGTTTATCAGATGCTTGGTGCTTTCAAGGCGGAAATCCACAGGGAATCCCTCAGAGTGATACAACTTCTCCATCTTCTTCAAGAACACCTGACTTAAACGGCGGTAGAAAAACACGCTGCCAACCGCAACGTTCTTCTGTTCCAACCCCTGGAGGAGCATGAGGAACATCTGATGCATCTCCTCCGTGCTGAAGATGGAGCTGCTGTTGTAGCCCATGCCAGTGAGAAGCTGCTGTTTGGTCTCACCAGCGGCTCCTGACGACAGCTGAGAAAGAGTCATGGACACGAGGATGGAGAGATGATGATGTTCCTGGACTGGAACTCGGGAATCTTCAAAAGCGTCCTGTACAGCTTGAAGGCAAACTCGTTGTTCATTCTTGACAGGGATGGAAGTCTGTCAGGAGGTGGAGGTGGTGAGGACTCTGGGTCGACACAGACACGTGGATGGACGATCGCAAGAACACAGATCCACAGACTGGCCACTGATTGTTCCATGTTCTTCAGGTCAGTGGAGCAATTCCAGAAACTACCCGAGGAAAGATGGGAAATGTCATTGAACATTCACGTGTCTTCACTTGATCGTTCTCTTTCTGTCTGTCTGTACACCGTAAAAAAATGTGACGTGCTATTTATGTAAAAAAAAAGTGTGGTAACGGATTACACAAATTATATTTATGTAGTTTCTCAGAGCTTACTTTTTAAGTAGAACATACTTGATAACAATGTTAAAAAAAATCTTCTGGAATATCAGCCTGACATTAACTGACATTTAACGATTCTTAGTGGATAGTGCTTTTTGATTTGAGAATATGAAACCCAATTTTCTCAAGTTTTTTAATTATTGATGGTTTGAATACTTAAGACTCGATAGGCAGAAGAACAATATTTTCATACATTTCCTCACAATGAGATTCCACTCATTATTTACACCTTTAACAGCCAGGAAGCAACAGCCTCACATGATCACTGAAGAGCTGTAGACACATTGATGGTGAGACGATTATTTACTTTATTTGAACGTATATTGACATCATTGTCAAGATAAGTCGCTTAATTGTATCCGTGTTATAAGGTAACAGTTAATGTAAAAATGTTTATTCTTTATTTTAAAGTTTAAAAACAGTAAACTTTGCAAACTAAACAACACATGCAAGCTTCTCATTGGCTCTCCTGAGGATTTGGAGCTGCTGAATCTCTTTCCTCTTAACGTTCACTCTTCATCTGCTGTTCATCAAAATGGCATTTGATAACGTCACATGTTGAGATTCAAATGAACATGACTCAATTAAAACCAATTGAACCAATCTCTTAAAATAAATGTGAATTGTACAGTTCTCATTTTCTCAATCTTTTAGCCGGAATGATTTCTTAAATTGACCCCAAAAATTGTACTGGCTTAAAAAAGAGGTGTCTCTCTACCCGTCTGTCCATTCATCTATTTTGCAAAGAGATAAATACTACACACTATTTAAACACATTTTTTAAAAGATGTCCCACCTGTTCAGATCGTGTCTTCTCAAAGCTTCACTGTTTTTTGCTCATATCTACTTATACCTGATGTTTGATAGAGAAACTAATTATTAACTCCTCCGAACAAACACCGGTAAGATAAATAAAAACTTCAGAGAAGTCCAGGGATTGCAAACATTGGCATGAAATGCGGTGTAAATTTTTGTACAGTTTTGTATACTTTTTTTGTTTAAGATGAAAAGCAGAATTACAGTTCATTGCCTCGATCATGATATAGTATCACTCAAGATTATAAAATTTAAACCAACAAATGGTTAAAAATGGAGTATCATATAATACATAAAGAATAATGTTATCAAATGACTGATAAAATACTCTTTGACTGTTTTATTGACAAAATGTAAGTTACAGTAAAAGTATGAGACACAAAAAAAAAACTCGTCTTTCCAAAATATTGCCTGTTCTCATCTTTTGCACTGAATGTACTTTTTTTTTTGACATTGGTGTTTTTAAAATCCTGTAAATACAGCGTGAATCTCTGTAGCACTGAACAATATGACTCCATCCTTCATAACTATTTTCATTAATATCAAGTTGATTGATAAATATAATCTCGCATGATGCGCCACGTATGTTTTATTTCCTGTAAATCCACTAAGAGTCGTGACAATCCAGGATCTCGATGATCAACACGTATCTAATGCATCAAAGCGCTAGTGGGTTTGTTTAACCTGCGCGGGAATATTACAACTCAGGAGCAGTTTCCAGGAAAATAAAGACAATTTCTGCAAGTGTATCATTCAATGGAAAATGTTACAAATTTAAACAAAGTAAAACAAACACAGTCACATTAATTTGCTAAAAGGAAATCATACTAGTGCAATCAAATCCATAAAAACGCGGGGAAAAGAACTGATAAATAATAATAAAAAGAACTCAGACTGTCTAATAATAGAGTTCCACTGGTGGTTCAGCTCTACTCTTCTTCTTTTTCAACGTTATGTTTTTTTAGATCCCTGAAGACAGAAAAGTCAATTAAAAATTGTAAAAATATTTTTAAATATAATACAATGCCTCACGTTTATATTTAGTGTAGCCATACCTTAGCGCTTTCTGTATTGTTCTCACCCCTTCGACTCGGCAGATGTGCTCTGGGTGGGGAACTATCAAAAAGAAAAAGAAAAAAAAAAAACATACACATTTAAATGTACAATTAAACATGTACCCTAGACACCCAATTTTCATTTTAATATAAAACAATTAACTTAAGCACTTTTTACTGTCACAGACTGTTGCAAGACATTGGTACCAAAAAAAACAGAGCAGTGAAGATAATTTAACAATGAAAGGGAAACAAAACTCTTGTGAAGATGAGAGAGGGAAAAAAAAGTTTTGTCACAATTAACGGCTGAAACCCTTTACATACGCCATTTTGGAAATGTTTTTTTGTTGACACTTTAGAATACTTTAGAACAAGTAGTTTGAATCTGGTATGTCTGACACACACACACACACACACGCACACACACACACGATTAGAAAAAAAATTGTAATGAAATGTAAGTCACTTTGGGTAAAAGCGTCTGCTAAATGACTGTAAAGTGAAGTAAAGAAGTTCTACAGATTTTAATTATATTTTATTATTTTTGTCATTTTTTTCTTCATTAATTTATTTGCTTCACAAATAAATATTATTGTCATATAATGTGCATAAACATTCTGTTAAGAATTTTGACTCTTTCGGTATTTGATTTTTTTTGCAGTATTTATTTTTTTACTGACTTTCATTATTTATTTTTTTCGCGGCTGTGGAGCCACAAACGAATAATTCAATTGCATTTGTGCAATGAGCTGACGCAAACATTCAAGAAAAAAAATTCTGGACCAGGCTTTCCCTCAGGCATTTTCGGGTCTATGGTTCTGATAATGTGGGGTGTGGAAGCCATGCTGTGTCTTACTCTGCTGGGGCTGTGGAGCGAGGCCTGACTCTGTCGTAGAGATGCGCCTCTATAGCTTTACGCCTTTGGCTCCTGCTCTTCACCGGCGGCTCGGCGTTTGTGTTTTTAGCGAAACTGCCAAGTGAAGGCTGCCTTTGGTCCGGTTTGGTGGCGCTTCCTTGCCATCCTTCTGCTGTCTGTTGTGAGAGATCCTCACTTTGGTCTGCTGCAAAGAAGAACCACAGACTATTAACACTATTAAATCCACAAATGAGATACAGCAGTGATGCCCAACCTGTGGTTTGGCCCCTGAAGGACTTACTTGTGGCCCACTCTTTTATTTTTACATTCACATATATAGTGGTTTTAGTCATTTTGGAAAGAGTTATGACTGTATGCTAATATTATAATAATTCTAATTCAGACAACCTTCAGACAGGTTACCCCCTTACTAGGTGTTCTGACTTAATATAAACTTAATATTCTGGCTAAACACTGTTCTTAACAATACTTTTTTTAACTTCTTTTAACACCTAACCTGTGACGATTTTACTTGAATAACAGATGTAAAAATAGAACGTTAAATATTTCTTCTAAATGTAGTAGAGTATATCTCCAGTAGGGGGAGCTATGATTCCACTTGCTATGTCTATATATGGGCGTATTCCTGTTTTCACACAGAGTTCCACATTTTGTTGTATTAATTAAATTTTTATTCCGTCCAGTGTTATTTAGCTGCTGCCAAATGTTTCTGCGTGGATGAGATTGCTTTATTTGTTATTCAGGTGAATTTTGTTATTTATTATATATATATATATTAAATTCAGTAGTGTGTGAGGTACCGTAGCTTAGCGTTTATTTGTGATTGCTCCTGATTTAAATTCTGGAAAAATGGCCGCTTATATTTATGTACATATGAAATATGTCCATATAAGCGCCACCTCCAAGTTTATGAGCTTCTAAAATTGGAGAAAAAAGCGATGCCTACATTCGTGTAAATATGGCAACTTTGCAAATTAACAAATCTTGTAAATGATCCCAGAATTTTGTGAGGATAAATCACAGAGATTCCAGTCCATGTCTCACCTTGATGCTTCACCCTCCTCCGCCTCTCAGGAGATGGATGGTCTCTGTCGTCCGCGCTAGTCTGACGTGCTTTTCCTCTTCCTGCTGAAAAAGCCGCTCGTGGTTGGACGTCACATTTATCCTGCGCATAAGCGTGACACGTGTTGAAAAGCAAGAACGACGCTGTAAAAGAACATAAGAAGCCTCCAAAGATGCCACACCTGATGGTGAAACAGAACGTCCTCTTCCAAGGCAATTCCACAGAACTCACACGGGATGAGCACGTCGCCCTCTATTGGGCTGGAGGAGGAACTGTTGTGCGGGGAGAGTGGAGAAACAGAAAGCGGAAGAGTGGGAGGACTGGGTGTCCGAGGAGGAACTATATGAGAAGCTTCTTCAGCAATGATGTCGTCATAAAGCAGAGTGGACGCTTGCTTGCTGAAGGAAGCGATGGCGGAGGCCGGGCTGCAACCGGTCTGGAAGAGATAACAAAAGGTGAAGTCGGATAACACATGACTCTTCTGTGCTCTCAGAAGTGAGGAGTGAATCCGATCAGGGTTGGACTTGTGTGAAAAGCCGGGGGTTGAAATTTGAGAAGGTTCCCATGGACACTGAACACAACAAACCAGATCAGTAACTGAACAAGAAAAAAAACGATGCTGTGAACGATTTATCACGGCAAGAAAAGTCACTTTTCTTAAAGCGGAAATTAGAAACTGTCTAATCAGAAACTGACCCAGAGCTATGGACCAAACGTACTGTTTTGATGTCAAATCTAGAAGTCCACCTTAAATTGATCGGGCGTGGCTGCGCGACGTTAATTTTAGTGGACGCATTGGCCAATTGAATGCGAGTTGCAATCCCACGTGACTTCACTCAGCCAATCGGTTCTGTTCGGTTCAGATGAAAGTTCAAGGTTGCGAAGGAATTACAAACAATTGCTGTTATTAAAAGTTATCAAAAGCAAAGAGAGAGACAGATGACAGAGGAGACACAGACAATAGAGAGGTGAAAGTTGGGATGGATGAGCCTTTTTCAAGCACAAAATATATATATATTTATTTTCATTTTTTCATGTGCGTCTAAATTACGTTAATTTCTCGTTAAATGCTATTTTTTCTTTATTTAACAAACCTAACTTGGGACTCTAATTCTCGGGATATAATTTCAACGTCGTTTTACTTAAAACAAAAAAAATCTATTCTAGCGATTGCAAAATACATCTCCCATAATCCTTTGCATATAATATTATATATTTAATATTTGCGTAAACACGGTATATATTCTTACACATATATCGCAATGGTCAGTATACACTTCTAGACATTTGCTTCCAAAAAACGGTGTAAGCCAGGTGTGTCAAACTTAAGAATACAAAGAATAAATTGAAAATGGAAAAAATCCATAAAAGACTTGGAACTAATATTTTTAATTAGCTGCAATTCATGGCTTATCCGCTGTTTTCATCAGAGTAGAACGCCGTATCACTGAGACAGACTGAAAACCTGGTTCTCTACCTCTTCGCTACACCATCATTAGCCAAAATGTCGAGATATTTCTAATGAAACACGAGGTAATTCATGGAATGTTTTGTAGGACAGTTCATTCAATTTCATTATGGTCCTAATGTTCTTGGGCTTCTTTACACCAAAACAAAGGATAGACATGATATTTTGGTTAATTATAGAGTACTGTATAATTTGAATGGTCTGACAGCCCTGTATAGTTTGACACGCCTGGTGTAAGCAGACCTCTGTACATTTGATCTAGAAGCTTCAGGAGTCATTGGTCCTCACATCAATGTGCCATGTGGTAGAAGCGACGACGCACCTGGTGTAAGATGAGGTCTTCCTCTGGGAAAAGCTCTTCACAGAACTCACAAGGCAGCATGATGTTTGAAGGCGGGCTGCCTTCTGGTTTCTCACTGGCTTCGTGAGGAGCCACGCTGCAGTTGGAGACCAGAGGCGGGACGCTGGTGGGCGCTGGTGTCCGTCCCAGACGATGATCCCACACATCGGTCCAAACGCCTTCCTGATGCGAGTCCTCCAGGTCACTTTCACTCTGCAGGCTGAGGGCCAGCATGTAGTCCAGACTGGAGGACTCGTAGTCTGGAAGCTGCCCCAGAGACCACAGCAGGCTGTTGTTAT
Source organism: Paedocypris micromegethes (assembly GCA_028031935.1). Taxonomy (NCBI): domain Eukaryota; kingdom Metazoa; phylum Chordata; class Actinopteri; order Cypriniformes; genus Paedocypris; species Paedocypris micromegethes. The sequence goes on from CM051493.1 coordinate 6,402,440, forward strand.
TGTTTCCCACTTCTGCATCCTGGTCCAGCACTGAGGAGACAAAGAAGGTCAAAGGTCCCCGCCGCGTTTGCCTCTGGAAGGTGGACGCATACGGTAAGCAAAGTCGTTGCTCCTGGAGTCGATGTTCCTCCTGGTTCCTGGCCTGGTTCCTCTGGTGATGTTGTGCAGCCGGTCCTCCAGGGGTCTTGGTGGACCCCGGTGGTCCACGGTGTTGGTGGTGTTGTTGTTGTGACCCTGCTCCTGGCTTCTCAGCAGGTTATGGATGGAGTGGGTGTCAAACCAGGCTCCAGGAGAGCGAGGTCCGGCGTGTCTCTCCTGAGGAGGCGTCAGGCTTCCGCACAGCGCTGGATGGACGTGTTGTTCTCGCAACATGACATTACACTTGCAGAGCGGACAGGGCTCCGTGCGGGTCCCGCAGTACGCCTCGTGCTCCGCAGCCTGACCCGAGGTCAACTCAAGGTCGCAGAACTGACACGGGACCAAGCGCTGGCTGCACTCCGACCTCTGGGAGGAACACAGAAGATGTTAAGGACGTTTCACAGGTGGGAAGCTGACTGGTTGTACCTGGTGGGTCTCCATGAATACCTTCTCCATTTTTAGTCCACATTTGCATTGAACCTGCACAAAAGTTGATTTGAAGTCAACACACACTCATTCAAAACACACTCGCTCACTAAATTTATCATACAAATTGGCACACACTGGTTCAATCTCACATACAGTAACACAGTAAACACACACACACACACTTGCTCACTAAATGTATCATACAAATTGGCACACACTGGTTCAATCTCACATACACACAGTAACACAAAAAACACACACACACTCAAAACACACTCGCTCACTAAATTTATCATACAAATTGGTACACACTGGTTCAATCTCACATACAGTAACACAAAACACACACACACACACAGACACACACAAACAGTGACATTCAAAACACTCGCTCACTAAATTTCTAATACAAATTGGTACACACGGGTTCAATCTCACACACAGTAACACAATAAACACACACTCAAACAGTGAGACGTTCAAAACACACTCGCTCACTATATTTCTCTCAAACAAATTGGTACACACTGGTTCAATCTCACACAGTAACATAACACACACACACACGCGCAAACAGTGAGACATTCAAAACACACTCGCTCAATAAATTTCTCTCATACAAATTGGTACACACGGGTTCAATCTCACAAATAGTAACACAATAAACACACAAAAATCAAAGAGTCATGGAATTAAAACGTACACTTTCTCACACACCACTTCAAAACACACACACTCTTACACACACACACACACTCTCTCGCTTGCTCAAAAACACTTGTAGCTTCTTTTATAAGTAAGAAAAACTGAAGCGAGTGAGTCAAACAGTGAGGAATATTTCTCTAGCAGTAAATGTTCTTGTTGTCACGAGCAACGGATGATTCTGTGTTTTAACTGTGATGAGTTATGAAGGCATCAGCGGACCTTCATGTAATTCTCCATCATACCTGGGCATGGTCCAGCTCTTTGTGCTGCACGAGGTCCGCGCGGGGAAAAGGCTCTTGGCAAACGTCACACAAAGCAATATTCCTCTGGCAGTGAATCTCGTGCGTCGTAAAATTGGCTTCGGGAATGTCGTGTTTGCTGGAAATGGAATGGAAGTTCAAAATTGTTCAATGTTCAAAACAATATTGTGATTGTCCACTAAACTTCTAATAAACATTATACTCATAGTAATACATTTTTTTAGATTAGATTGTTTATTGTCATTACACATGTACAGGTACAAGGCAACGAAAATGTGCATACATCAGATGATTTTAGCTAAACAGTACTGATGCTTACTTGAGAAATTACTTCAAATAAAACTGTGTGTGTGCGCGTGTGTGTGTGAATTAACAGAAGTATGAGGTAAAAAGGAGGCATAATGTACAATTACAGTTCCGTTCGCATTTAATTGTTAATCACTAGCACCAGTTTTGTTTTCACAGCACGTTTCAAAGAAAATGAAAGTGAACATCATAAGCTCCGAACTGCTGTGTCTTCAATACCTGACCTCTGGAAAAACTCAAAGGCGAGTTTATAATTAAATTTGTCAAGTATGACCGACTTACCAATTACTGCAAAACTGTGTGTTTTGTTCTGCCATATCCTGGATGAAAAAAACACAGGGTGAAAACAGATTTAGCGTTGACAATGCGAGTTGATTATAAAATCTGTGAAAACAACGATAAAAGACATACAGTGTTTAAGCTATAAATAAATACATAGTGTATTTATGCTGAAAAAAATCACATTTTTCGATCGCCAAATGAAAACCAAAACACTGACTCGTCTTTCGTCATTTTGTTCGTTTCTAGCACGTAACTTTTAAACGCGTACCTTGTTTTGTTTTGAGCTGAACGCGACTTTTCACGCAGATGTTTTTGTAGCGAGGTAGTGTTGAGCGGGTCTTCCCAACTTGTTATTTTTGCAGTGTGAAAGAGTATTAAAAACACGACGGAATGGAGTTCGCATCAGAGCAGGCGCAAGGCTTCTTTGTAAAAACGCGATTGTTTGGGTTACATGACTAGATATCGGATGCGCCGAGTAGTTTCTCGCGTGTTGCCCATTGCTTTTATTCAACCTTAGAACTATTAGTCGCCACAGTTTATCGAGCGATGTCTGAAAATCGGCAGAACAATTCTGAAGAAATAACAAAAACAAGTAGTGTGACAATTACGTACTACTGTATTAGGTTAGCGCGACAGAATCAACAAGCGGCGTGAAAACGGCAACACTTGACAGATGATCGAGTCGGAAATGAACTATTTCAAAATAAAAGTCATCAACGCATACGTCACTATAAAACGCTGAAGGTGAATACAATGTATCTGTTGTTATATGATCGCTAATATAAGACGATATATGTAGTTTGCTTATGGTTAGTAACAGAGCTTGATTTATTTTATTGCAATTTTAACCTACAACCAAAACGTATTTAATAAAATGTGAGTTTCCAGATTCACTGTTTTAAATTGACGCTCTTCTGGTTGTGGATTCTAATATCTAAACGACAACGTTTTAAGGCTTTCAACGGATAAAAAAAAACATACTGCTTTAAGAAAATAACGTTACCACAGTTGTGGTTGATCTTAGTCTGTTCGCTGTTTTTCATTTGACAGTTTCTTGCACGTTTCACTTGTCGTGTCGCGTCTAACAGTGCGTCTCCATGGCAACGTTTGAGAAACTCGACGCGCAACAAGAAGCGCGTTAAAATAACAACAGCAATAAACTGTTAAACAGCTGTTTAAAATTGTTATTTCGTTGTAATTTTACCCAACACTGTGAAATAATCTAAAACTACCAAAATGTATATTAACCCAAATCTGTTGACAGATTGAGCAAATGTAAATGGAAAATTATGATCGGTTAAATATTAAATATGCTAAAATGTTACACTATACTATAAGTTGACTTTGCCGGTAGAAAATAATTTAAACAGAATTTGAGTAGCTGCACTCTGCGAGAATTCTGAAAAACAAAAAAAGAAATACAAATCTAGGTTTATCAAAAATGTAAAAACAAATGCAATGTTAATGAAAAATTATCCAAAGTAGTTTGTACTTTCTTCGCATAACCACATCATTTTGCATTAGATTTTAATTCTGTTTTTCTGTGGGGGGGGGGGGGTGTGATACGTAGCATTTCGTGATCCTCTTTGGTAGATGGCGCTGTCGCGATAAAGTAGAGGTGGAATCTGCGGAGAGCCGATATTTGGAAATCGTTTCTTCATAAATTCTACCAAATAATGCTGTTTAAATGTTTGACTTCACTCGACAAAAATCCCAAATGCATTTAATTTAACACATCGCGATCATGCATACAGTCATTTAATGTTCGCTGGACTGGAATATGGTAAGTCCAATATGGCACGTCAAACGTGTGTATGTTATTATGCCCTATGTCTGTAATTATTCTTATAACGTATGTCTTTATGTTTATTGGCTATACTGTACACATCAAATCAGACGTCGACGTGTCTTGCCCTTGCGAAACTTTGATTTGTCCTCGTTTTTCGCTTCACGATCTGCCTACATGACAGTCAGTCGTGTGTACAGATATGCTTTACTATTCATATACCATGAAAGTAGTATGTATGTGGCATGTTGACATGGATTGTTTTGCAGTGAAAAGCGCCGAAAGACCCGCGTCTCTTCGTCGCGCGCGCGCTCGGGAATAATGGCCGCACAGGAGCCGTCGCCACCATCTTCACTAGAATGCAACAAACCCGGTTTCCCCAAGAACATTCTCGCCAACAAGCTGGAGGAGAAGCATCTGTGCAATATCTGCCAAAAAATCCTTAGGAGACCGTGTCAGGCCCAGTGCGGACATCGTTTCTGCTCGTATTGTTTTAATAAAGCCGTGAGGTAAGCGCCATGGTGTCCAGATGGCCCAGCCGAATCGACACTACATGAGATAAACACGGCCTTAAAAGTCCCTTATAATGTTCACGTTTCTAGCACACAACAAGCAGGACATGCTGACAATTCGTCAGGGAAGAGTAATCACCGCAGAGTGTTTTGTTTTGTGTTTTTTAGCAGTGCTTGTTTTGCTAAGCTAACTGAGACGCGCACGAGCCGGATCGATGGAGGCTATTGTTTACTCCAGCTCGCTGTGTGTGATGAAGCCCTTTTAGTTGTTTGCGATGCCTTCTATTATAATCATTTTCATTTTCTTTCGTAGCTCTGGACCACAGAAATGCAGTGCCTGTATTAAAGAGGACATATTTGAAGAAGCTACATCTATTTTGAAACAGGGCTGTGTAAGTAGTGTTCTTTTCAGATGTTTCTCTACATTTTACACGTCTTTTCCAGTGTACAATGCGAAGTTCATGGAAGTACACTCGATACGCGTCTTGCCAATGTGTTGTCACTGAAAATTAGATTATCGTTTTGTCAAAAACTGTGCATCTGTGTGCAAAAACCTAATCACATTTATTTTAATACACAAGTATTCAGTACCAAACAATGTCTTTATTTATTTGGATTGAAATAATTTGGTTTTCAGTCATAACACATTTAGATGCGCTCATTGTCATAATAAAAAGCTTGCACTGTATTTTGCAGTTTTTTTTTTTTTTGCCAAGAACTAGGTTATGTGGTATATAGGTAAGTTAGAGGCTAAGTTAGTGGTTAACCTCGTCTTTCGGTTTCACAAACGGAGGAAACTTTCAGGGTTTGTAAGAAACTACCGCAGCTCTGAAGGTAACCTGCTGCGTGAGCGTAATTTTGCTCAAGCGGGTTCTGAGCATGGTGAGTTGGCACAGATTATTTGAGGCGGTTTTCAAAGAGAGAGTTATATGGATACATCTGTGTTTTAACTTGTCCGGATGATTATTTGTAGAGGCGTTATTGTTTTAACAAAGCTTCAGACCTGAAACTAATAAGCAAACACATTTAAAAAAGCTAAAACTAAAGACACCCTTTTAGTTGGCTAATATTTTAGTTAATACATTGAACCGTTGATTATTCAGGCTAATCAAGTTTATGGTTAACCAGCCAGAGAGTAGCGGACGATAGGTTAACCCTGATCTGTGGATTTTCTTGCAGGCCTTTCCTGATAATGCTGCAAAGAGAGAAGTGGAAGCTCTTGAAGCCGTTTGTGTCAATGAAGAGTGCGTTTGGAAAGGGACTATTAAGGAATATGAGGTATTTTATTCCTATTTGATGTATTTACCTGATTGTGTGAAATTCTAGTCTGCTTTGAAACCTACAAAAAAACGAAAACAAGTTGGCAGTTAGTTTTAATTCAAAATGTTCAAAGTTCACAGATGTCTCTGATTTTTGTACATTGCATGTTTTTGTTAAATTTTATTACACGCCAAAATTAATAAGCATTGTGTGTGTGTGTGTGTGTAATGAAATGCCTTTTTTATGTGATTAGGTGATCTTAAGTGAAGAAATGTTTTTTAAACCTGAAAATGTAAGCTTTTTTTTTAAAAAAATAAAACAAGCAATCTAACAATTGACTCTTATTCAAAAGAAACATACAAACACGTTTATCATTGTATTGGCACTTCAAAATGAAATTTTAACACCTTAAAATGCCATAATTTGATTATCAACTTTAAATCAATCTTTCACTCTTCAGAAAATAACATCTGTGAACATCTAACCTCACCAGCTATTTTGTTTCGTTAAAGGCAAACCACGAGGGGAAGTGTGACTTCCGGATCCTTCCCTGCCCATCATGCAAAGAGCTTCTGCGAGCCAATGAGCTTGAGCATCACAACGAGAGAGAATGCCCAGAACGCACTCTGAACTGTAAATACTGCAAGGAGCCCTTTCATTTTAAAAACATTAAGGTAATGCTTCTAATAAGCACTCAATCAGTTAATAACACCACTAATAAACACCACAATCAGTGAATAACACACAAAGCCACTCAAATCTTTTCTGTCCATAACACCTATAAATGGATGATTTTTAGGCTCACGATGAGATCTGCCCAAAATACCCCATGATTTGTGAAGGTTGTGCCAAGAAAAAAATCCCCAGAGAGAAAGTAAGTCAACTTTATCTCTAATTAGCCAAACGATTTATGTGAAATTTGTGACAAGGCTTTTTTACTTGGTGTTTTTCGCAGTATGTGGACCACATTAAGCTCTGCACCAAATTCAGAACACCCTGCAGATTTCACGTTGTAGGCTGCGATTTGATGGTAAGAAAAACGGCATCAGATCTTTCGGACTTTGGCGTTATTGTCCTGAAAGCTGAAGCTCAAACGTGCTATCTGTGGTTGTAGGTGGAAAAGGAGAAGATCCATGATCACGAGCAAGCCTGTTCTTACGAGCACTTAAACCTCTTACTGCACTTCATCATGGGCATCAAGGTGAACTTGGAGAGTCTTCAGCCTCAGAGTCTGGAGTTGGCCAGCCATAAAGTGCATGAGCTCCATCAGTCCCTGTGGGATCTGGAGGTGAAGATGGGCCAGCTGAGTGGAGCAGGGCCTTCCGTGCAGGGGGCTTGTGCACCACTGCCTCCACCACCAGCTCCAACCCTTGGCACCTCATTCACTCCTCTTCCAACGGCTGTGGGTGCTGCACTGGAGCTGCAGCTTCACAGCGAGAAAACCAAAGTGGCCGAACTCAGTCGCCGATGTCAAGAGCTCGAGCAGAAGGTGAGCACCTTCGAAAACATCGTCTGCGTCCTCAACCGTGAGATGGAGCGCTCGTCCACGACCATGGAGGCGTACAACCGCCAGCACCGGCTTGACCAGGACAAGATCGACATCCTCAACAACAAGGTCAGACTTTTGTTCCACGTGAAGCCCGTTGGGAAAGGGATGTTGTCACACTTTGGCCTTTTTTGCTCAGGTACGACAGTTGGAGAGAACTGTAGGCCTGAGGGACCTTTCCATCGTGGAGATGGAGGCAAAGATGAGAGAGATGTCAGCTGCTACCTATGATGGCGTCTTTGTGTGGAAGATCTCTGACTTCTCCAAGAAGAGACAGGATGCTGTAGCCGGACGAGCACCAGCTATGTTCTCCCCTGGTATGTTTTTTTTTTTTGTTTTGTTTGTTTTTTGGACAGTTCAGTGGTTTCAAAATTAAGTTATTGAGCTACAGTATTTTTTTTTATCATATACAGTGGTATCCTGACTAATTTAAATTTTACATTTTTTTTGTCACACACTCATATTAAAAAATATTTTTTTCAACAACTTAATTAGCATGTTTTTTTATTATAGTAATTACTAATATTTTATCATTTATAAACATAATTAGAAAACAAATTAGAAAATGTCCTTACGAAACTGCTCATGGCACAAATTAATTCCGTAAGTCGGGGTACCACAGTATTTAAAAAAAAAAAATTAAATCTTGTACACTTTATAATACAGATAATAGGATGTATAGTTATTGGGAAGACATTGTTGTGTTTATTAATAGTATCACTTAATTAATTAATGACATTTTTAAATGAAGCATCTTGTGTTTTCCAGCATTTTACACTAGCAAGTACGGCTATAAGATGTGTCTGCGCATCTATCTGAATGGGGACGGGACCGGACGGAATTCTCACTTGTCTTTGTTCTTCGTGGTGATGAGGGGACACAGTGATGCCTTGCTCAAGTGGCCTTTTAACCAGAAGGTCAGCCTGGTCCTTTCCTTATGTTATAACTATTTATTTCCCATAGTAATATTTATTTTACTAATAAAGTCTTAGTGCATGTTGATTTGTTTTTCTCTAATGAGTTAAAACAGTTTACTTTATGTTTAATAGAATATGATTTTATTTTTATATTTATATTTTTCTTTCATATTTTTCTCATTTGTACATTAAACTTTGTCAAATAGTAAATGTGGCTCTAATGGAAAAAATTTAAACCAGTTTTTTTTTTACACAAATGAAAACAAATGTTTCTGTTTACATGACTGTTTACAGTACTATATTTACAGTAATATTAGCACGCATACACACACACACACATCTTATAGCAAATATTAACCAAAAATAATAGCATTATACAATAGCACTATATATATTTTGGATAACATTGATACGATGCTGCAGTAAACAAGCCACTATTATTATTATTACAGACAATAATTCATTTATTGTTGGTCAGATTATATTCTTTTAGAATTGTGTTACCCCGCTTGCAATAGTGAGTGTGTGGTGAATGTGTTTGGTGCTGGTCTTCCTCGAATCTGGCCTTTCTGTGGTGGAGACTGACCAATACCGTGTCCAATACGTCAATCTGTAGGTCACGCTCATGCTGCTGGACCAGAACAACCGAGAGCACATCATTGACGCCTTCCGGCCCGACATTTCCTCTTCCTCCTTCCAGCGGCCCGTCAGTGACATGAACATTGCCAGCGGCTGCCCGCTCTTCTGCGATCTCTCCAAGCTAGACTCCAAGAACTCCTACATCCGAGACGACACTATCTTTATCAAGGCCATCGTGGACCTCACGGGCCTTTAGGAGCTGTCCTCCGCTTTTCCTCGCCGTGTGTAGTGGGTCTTGTGCAGTATTTGATCCCCATCTCTCCCGCTCACAGACTCCAGCTGATGCTCTTGCTTTATGTACCAAAACCGTTCCCAGAGTTTGTGCAGTACTGAGACGTGTGGTGTGGGAACAGCGCCCCCCGGTGGCCTGTGATTGTATCGTCACTACTTGCCTGTGCCACACACGGCACTTTGCCTTTTCTAGAGATTGACACACGCCGCTTTCTCCTCCCATCACCCGTAAATGAATGTCCAGGTGCGTAGCTGATCTCACACACACACACACATCACCTCGTCCACTGGTTCTCTGTAGTGGTGGACATTGCTTGAAGTCCCACACTAGCTCCGGTGTGAGTGAGGAGACTGGTCCGTGGTCTGTGTCGTCATCTTTCGGTGTTGTTTGACGTATTAGTTTGCATGTTGGATCTGTGGAAGATACATTCAAGTTAGCAGCAGGCCGGGCCCACCAGCCGAGCCTGAGAACCCGAGGCTGTTTTCATGACGACGACGTAACTTCCTCCAAACTCGCTGTGACTTCAGTGTTGTTTCTTTTTAACTCTTCTGCTCGGGATCGTATTGAATCGAGTCCCATTTAGGAGCCATTTTCAAGTCGGAATGTTCTCCGTCCGTCAGATTCCCGCACAAGGGCTTTCCCGTCTTCCGTGGTCAGTAGGTGATGCCCGCCAAGCGCCCGGCTCATTTCCAAACCAGCTCCCACAAACGTCGAGGCATCTCTGTGCATGAGGTGACTCGATGGACGACTTATCGTAAATGATCGGTTTACCTCGTAGACCTACATATTATTTGGATTCCTTTATATGTGTTGATCGAGTCGCATACGATTGTTATAAATGTGAGTGCTATATTGTTTTAAGCATTGATATATATATATATATATATATATATCAACTAGTCAGCGCGGCGGCTTTAGTGTTTGTCGTAGCTGTGGTTAATACAAATATGAGTATTATATATACATATATATTATAGATTGATTTTAATAATAGATGTACTATTTCCTGGGACGGTTTCAGAATGTGTCGGGTGCTGATGCTGGGCTCGGGCATCCTTTCACGGATTGATCTGCGTTTTCTGTCGCGAATACATCTCTCCGACGTTGCTTTTTTTTCCCGTTTTTTTGCCCTGATGAGATTTCAAAGTAGTGAATAGATGTTCACGTGTGACGTGCCTCTGTACAGATGTTCTATGTGCACAGCTGCATGCGGCAAGCAAGGGTGGTGTAATAGAAATCAAGATGATGATGATACGCTTTTCAGTTCTGGGAATACACACTGATTTACGCTTTTTTTTTTTTTTTTAATCGCACTTTGTTCAGCTTGTGCAATTTCTACAAGTGTCCTTCCTGTTTGAAGTGTGAGGTCTTTTATTTTGCTTTGAGCTACTAGATAAGCATATGCTTGCTGATATATAGCGGGAAACGCAAGATGCAGCTGTTAATCGCCGAGTTTATCATGGTTTCGCGTGGAAATACTTTTTATTTATTTTTTTCTTGCTGCAGTTTGTGAGATTTGCATTGTTTATCCGATTCTGAGTTTCTCGTTTCGCCCTTTATAGGCCTTTCTCATCGCGTTTCACTCGTCTGATGGGGTTTGACCGAGCTAGGGATGTTACTGTGAAAGTACCGTGGGGTGCAAATCGTGTTAGTTGATGTACCAGAGAAGGAACCTGTGTGTGATTTCATCCTGTGTTCTGGTTTTTAACCAGGAAAAATATATAATAAAAGTTTTCTGTTCTCTTACTGCCGTCTGAATGGTGTCTTTTGATGATTGACCACTTGGGGGCGCCAAAGCTCCTTGAGTATGAATCACTGGACACAAAGGATTCCTTTGTTTAAATGTATTATAATAATATAAATACTAGTGTGTTCTTATGTAAAGTGTGCATAAAATACATACACATTTTAAAACATCACTCATTCAGATTCCACCACAGACACCCTGTAGACGTTGATTTCTCAAGACACACACGGCCAAAATTATCAGTTTTTTTTTTCACAAGCATTAGATCATTAAATTCAACCAATTGAGCCTAAAAGTCTTCGCATCCTCCCTAAATGAAATTCTTCCATCCCTTCCCTGGGCTTAAACATAACGTACCACAATAAAAACAAAATAAGAAAATTTTGCACCCACTTCCTGTTTGAAATGATGGAATAAATAAAATGAACGATTGAAAATACTTTCATTTGTCCCACAGCGAGGAAATTGCATCTCACAACGGCAGAAAGAATATAAAAGCGATCAGATTATATATACGTAAACAATAAGAAATGATAATAAAAAATAAATTAAGGAAAACATGCATGCACAAAGACATAAATAATACTGTACACATTATAATAAACATAATAACAATAGTTTGCACATTAACGTTGTTTACAGTTATACATGTTCTTCAGTGTTTACATTTTTTTTATTTGTACGATTTATTCTGATCTTTTGTGAACAAAATTTTGTGTACTAATGTCTTGTTTTGAATCCATTATTTAAAGCTAATCATGGAATAGAAATACCTTATTCTCGCAAATATAAGCGCACGTTTGTTTCCCAATTTTAGTGGCTTAAAACTTTCATCGGTGCTTATAATCACAGATTTCAAAAATGCACGTTAACATAAGCGCTCATTTTTCCACATTTCAAGGAACAATCACAGATTGTTACGGAAACGCTTCTGTTTATTTTATTTTTTATTTTTATTTTGTGTCTGAAAAATGGGTGTGCCTTTATTCACTTAAAGACGGTATATGAATAAGATAGCCTATTTACCCCCCCCCCCCCAATCCTTTGGACTTCTCAGTTTTTCTCATGATCTTAAGGGAGCTGAGAGCCGTTTTGGGGATATTTTTCTCAGACTGATGCCTTTGACAGAGTTCAGGGTTTCCCTCTCAGACAGGAAACACAAGAGGCTGAAGTCTGAGCGTTGCCTCTCACAGCTAATCTCACGCATCACTCCAGTTTTCAAGGACGTGCGGCTGAAAGTGATTCGTTTTAGCTGGTGAGAAGCGAGTCGAAATTCCCATGTGACTAGTTTTAATTTCTACAGAATGTAAAAAAAAAAAAATACAAAAATGTGGGGTTTTTTTCCATTTCCTGCAGATTACAACATCAAATAGTCAATAATTTGTCGTGGACCGCTCGAGTGAAATTATGTTTAGTTGGCGTGCGTATCTCACAAACGCACAATAGGAGTCACGTATGTTCTCATCCGTCATAGGATCCATCAATTCTCTTTCCCTTGAGCAAGTATCGAGCTCTGTATCACAGCACACAGGCCGTAATCTGAGGATTAGCACAGGGGCTTTAATCTGTCCGCGCTTCCTCTCTGTGTGTCGTCAGTCAGCCCAGAGCGATGCTCTTTACACCAAACTTTTCAATGTCATTAATAGCACATTGTGTATGTTTAACCTCTCTCGACATGAGCTCTGAAATTATAATCTTTTTTTTTTACATTTGTTACAGCGTTAGTTACATTTTGTAAACTTACCGCAATAAATGAAAAATGAACCATCGTTTGTTTTTTGTTTGTTTTTACACAATTTATTGTTGTGTGTAAGAACATCTAACACCATGTCATGAAATTCAGAAAGTGAGACGAGTAATAGATAGAATACAGTAGAGTAATCATTGTATTGAATTGTGTCTCCACCAATTTGAAACCAATACCCCCCAATATTAGAAGTTTTACGGTAAAAGCTTCTTTTGCAAAGACTTCCATCCTATTCTCTGCCATTTTTGCTGTAACTTCAAAATGCGCTTCAACAGTTGGACTCCACTGGTCAATCGATTCTTTCTCAATCGATTTTAGCATGTCAGGGGTTAACACAGCAGGTGGGAAAATTCGGTGAGGTCAGTACACAGACGAGGCCACCAGGACTCTAGAGTTTTGGATTATCTATTCATACATCCATTGGTTTTCTGAACCATTTTTTCCATTTCTGGATCACGGGGAGCGTGAGCCAAGTTCAGCAACCTTGAGCTGAAAGGCGGGACAAATACGCGAGATTGACCAATCACAAAGAAGTACACACATGCACAAACACACACACTAATAGACAATATTCTAGACTGTGGGAAACCGGAGACCCAGAGGAAACTTAACTTTACAGTCATTTAGCATTCGTGTTTATGTATGTTTATTTAGGCGTGTGCTTATTTATACTCGTTCTCTCTGCAATGCAATGTCCCTGCTGTGGGACAAATAAAAGTAATTTTCTTTCTTTTTTTTCATTTCCATTTAATGTTTTTGACCATAAGAATATCCACATCAAAGCTTTTAAATAATGAGTAGATCAACCGTATCTTAAAACCTGCCAGAAATTGTCTTAAGTAAAACACATTCGTCTAATTGTGAACCCTGTGTGAGTTAGTGTGTGTGTGTGTGTGTGTGTGTGTGTGTGTGTGTGTGTGTGTGTGTGTGTGTGTGTTTCATAATTTGCGAGTGTTCTCTGATTGGTCCACCCTTTAATCTTCACAATTCAATAATACATTGTATTACAAATATTTTTATTAATATTAATGTGATAGTAGATAATAATATAGTAATGAAAGAAAATGAAAACGCCTTTATTTGTCCAACAGTGGGGAAATTGCATGTCACAGCAGCAGACAGAATATATATCACATTCATTTTACACATACACATTTTTTACACATTATACATTTTATACGTCATACATACATTACATATCTATAAGAATGTGCACAATACAGTTTTGCTAATCTCACCTCTGTAGTTTGAAATGTCCGAAAATTCAATCTTTTAATGGTGGCTAATGAAGACGCTAATGGTCCCAGGTTCTCTTAATAAGCTGCCATGGCCGTTCTGGGTCGTCCTCACACTGCTTTACAGCTCATGAAGGGGAAAGGTTGAGTCGTGTGCTGGGGAAGAATGGATGGACCTGCTGAGAACAGACTCAGCGTGAGCCATTGATGCCGAGAAGGAATAGAATCATCTTCCTTTTTCCCAAATGGCGGTCTCCATCTCTCCGATCTGCTGTGGCTCACACAAGCGTGAACATTCCTTAGAATGGAAAATGTATAGAGCAGACATTGGCCATCTTGCACTGTAAAACATTTTCATTCAACCTATTAAAAAAAATTAGGATAAGGATTCACATCTATATTTTATTACTTGGCCCAACTAAAAAATATTAAATTGCACAAAACATGATTTTTTTGTATGTCTATAAAAACTGTTTAGTATAACTTGATCGAAAGTAACATTTTCTAGTTGATCCAAATAAAAAAGATTAAGTTCTATTTTTGATTGAAACAAAAATATATAGGCTTATTCAAAACGATTTCTCATTTAAGAATCTATCTACTTTAAAGTTTCAATAATGACTAATTCTTATTATTTATGAAATGTATAATAAATTAATTTAAATGTTTTAAACTGCTGAAGTCTCCAAACAAAAGTATCGGCAAACCTCGGCTGTTCCATATAACATTTTAATCTCGACCTATGTAAAAGTCAATTCGTCAATGTTGATTTTCACCACACAACGTTCAAACATTAATTGCTGACAATCATCATCATCTAATTTGCAAATAATTAATGAATCCAAACTAATACCTTTTTTTTTGCGCACCTAATGAAAAATATTTAGATTCAACGATATTTTGAACCAAAAAAAATATTTTAAAAATAAAACAAAGAATTGTAAATTAAATCAAAAGACACATTAATAATTAGATGAAGTACTGTTGAAATTATTTTTACAGTGTGGGTCTATAAGTCCATAATCGATGCGATAATTCAGATTTATTTGGCTTCTGATGACGTTGAGATGTATAGTTGATGGGATTGAGTCAGCATCCTGCTGGAAGCTCTACAGCCATGATTTCTCCTCCAAAGTCCCCCGGAGATCATTTGACGTGGTCGACCTTGGGATGTCTTGCATTCTTTTGGCCTGACTTCACTTCCATGGCAACTTTGGGTTTGTTGCTTTAGCTCCTCTGTGGGTTCGGTACCACGTCAGACTGAAGGTGCTTTATGAGGCTGCTGACTGTGACTGATGGGGACGTAGAAACACTGGACCTTTAAATCTGCTCATTTATCAGCATGAGTATCTTCCAAATATCTGAAATTGATTGATTGTATTGTCAATTGTTGATTACAGGTTACTAAAGGCTATTTAATTTTTCTAATAGCAATTACATTATTGTTAGAGGAAGCCTATGGGCTTATTTACATTATGCTTGTAGTGTAAATAATATTCAGAGAGAAAATGAATCATCAGCCATAGCGAGTAGGTTTCCCTTCTGTTTTTAATCTGTGATGTCATCCGTGCAAGTTCAGTAAAGCCGTGAGGTCATAGGTCAGCAGTGTGTGAGATACACACCCCAGCTCCAGGGTTTAAAAATAATCTACGTTTAGAATTGACCATTTGCTCCTGTGGGTAATTATAACGCTTACGGGATTAGTAGTGAATCATATTTGTCACTATAAAAGGAACACAACTCCTAAGTAACTTGAGTAAAAGTACAGACACCTTACTGTAAAACTAACATTACAAGTCATCAATTCCTCGAAGACTCGAGTAAAAGTCGTAAAGTGTCCTCTTTTAAAATAAATTAAGTGTTTCATTCATACTGAATTTAGGCTAAAAAACACCAAGAAATGCGAAAAACTGGAAAGTCTATGAGGTTTTGTTTCCTAATATAGAAATGTAACACCTCAATGTTTCAAAATGGCAGAACAAAATAGAAAAAAAAAAAGTCACTCTTAGTCAAACTGACTTGTTACTTGTTACATATATATGTAACGAGTAGCAGTGTCCATTCAAATTTAGTGGAGTAAAGGGTTCAAATAGTAGAGAGTAAAAGTTGCTTATATTTACTTTATAGTCACTATAAGTACAAAGTAACCAAATATGCTTGAGTAAACGGATTTAGCTACTTAAGTACAGTACTTTACAACACTGGTGTTTTGTAACGAATACGATAAATAACAGGTAACCAGTGAAGGTGCTGGAGAATTTTCGTGAGAATGCGCACGGTCGAATTTTGAACAAGTTGGAGTTCAAAAGCGTTTTCTGTGGAAGAAATGGAGTTGAAATAGCCAAGCCAAGAAGTGACCAGACAGTGGACCAGTAGCATTGTGAGGGCTGAGGAAGGGACGTAGGCGATTGATATTACAGAGAAGAAAGTAAGCAGTATGTGTGATAGTGTTTATGTGGGTAGTAAAAGAGTGTGGAATCAAGGATGACACTCAAGCTCTTAACCTGAGAGGAAGGTGAGATAGAGGATTGGCCACAAAGAACATTAACACAGCCTTGTCTTGTTAATGTGGATTTTGTGCTGATGAATAACACATTAGTTTTGTTGTTTAATTTGTGGAAGTTTCATGAAAGCTGTAGAAGGGAGGTGGAATTAGCAATGGATGTTTCTGAAAAAATATTACCAATTGGACCGATAGTGACCGAAGCTGAATGAGAAGCACTTTCTTTGGATAAAATGAGCACAGTTGGATAAATTTGATTTGAAACTGACAAGGGGAATGTCAGTGGCCTTTGGAATTAGAATTTATTTTTGGATTTTGTTCTCAATGTAATCGCAAATGCCAAAAGTGAGAAGAAACCACTAGGAACGTGTCAAACGTGTGAATGTAAATCTCATGTAAAAACATGTGGAATCACAAACTTTTGAAAGTTAAATGGTAAAGAAATAGTTTGTGTCCAGTTTTTTGCTTGTTACAGTAACACTCTTTTTAACGTTTAGTCCATTTTTGTGGGAAAAAAGTTAAGAGGATACATGAAGATCAAAATTGTGAATGGGATTTTTTTGATTCATTTCATCTACTATGAAATGTACACAAGTAAAAATGTTATTTTTTTATATATATATTATGCACAAGTATAATGTTATGTTATAGGTAAAAAGAATATAAATAGAAAATAGAATTACTATACATGTGATAAATGTATAGTCGATTTTAAAAATAAAAAAAAAACGAATTCTTGTACACAGAAGAATAAGATAATTTTTTTGTTTCTTAGCTTTTTCATAAGCGGGATATTTATGAAACATTAGATTAAAAACGTGTCATGGCTGGATCTGAAGATGTTCTGTAGAAGCGCTGAACGCCGTGGAAAGTTTGAGTGGTTCTTCGCTTGGTGTTGCGTTGACTCCTCATCATCTTGTCTTGTCTTAAACCTTTTTTCCTCTGAGCATCATGGTGATTCAACATTAGTTGAGTCATGAGAAACTCTTTCGTGCATTTCTTCCGTTACCACAGTTTATAACACACACAATTCAGCCGAGTCGCCAACCGAGCGTGTCTTCACAAATCTGTTAATCTTTCCCCAACGCGTGTCTTCATCCGAGCGTTGTGAACGTATTCACAAAGCTCTAGTTCAGCGATTGATCTTTCTCTGAGAAATTTGGTCAAATTCAAGGACTTTTCTGTCTGTTTGTTTGAACAGACGGCTGTCAAACATTAGCATTTGTGTAATTTATGAACGTTTAATATGTGGTAGCAACATCTCATTTTCCCCCCATCTGGAAGTTTGTACAGGCAGCAGAAACCCTAACAAATCAAAGGAAATTCCTCACAAAGGCAGAATCATTTATCATTTTTAAGACTGGAAGCAAGAAAACCGACCTGCCTATTTGGCAGAAAATAGTAAATTACGTCCATCAGAGGTTAATGTCTTCACATACTTCCAGGACGGCAGCTCGAGAATCCCATGGAAAGTTGTTTCTGAGCATAGCAACAGCAATGTTTATTAGAAATATTTACATAAATAATAAATGTATGCGTTTAATTGCCCGGATTCATGTATAAATGGTTCTTTTGTGTTTGTGGCGTGCGTGAGTTTCCTCTGGATGTCCAATTGTCTCCCACAGTCTTGAAACTAAGTTGCTCTTTGGTGGGAGTGAGAGTGTGAATGTGTCTGTGTGTTCCGCTCTGCGATTGGTTGGCCCTCAATCCTGGGCGTGTCCAACCATCGGGCCCAGACTTGCTTGGCTCCAGCTCCCAGTGACCCTGAAATGGTAAAGGGGTTCATAAAATGGATGGATAATGTGTCAAATTGGGCAAAAACATATTTAATAATGAAACAATTTGCATAATATTGGTATTTTGTTTTATGCTTGAGTGCTTTTATAGCTTAGCAACATGCCATGATGAGACGTGTGAGAACGCAGATTCAAACGGACGAGGTGTTTCCATGGTTTCCATGGTTTAGATGCCACTTTGCAAGCCAAGAGATTATGTTAAACGTATGTATATTTTATCGGCTTATGCACCAAGTCTTAAGTACGATTTTCGCCAGGTAGATTGAATAAAAAAAATACATGAAAAGAACATTTTGCACATTAGGGCCATCCATCATTTTTGAAGGCACCAAAGCATTAAACGTCGTGTTGGAAATTAACCGGAATATAAAGTCGATTAGCTTGCTTTATTTCTAAGAGGAAACCTGAGATGTTGTGACGTGGTGTACAGCCCGCAGGTTGTATTATAAAGATTTAATACCAACCTACAAAATCGAGTTAAAACGAATCTCCTAAGGACAGTGGACAGGGAACTTTATTACCTCGCTTATTAAAAGCGCTTTAATATGTTATGGATTTCTTGAAAGTTTGATGGAAAAGTTGGTCCTCTTCAGACTCCATCAACCCCGGGTTTCATCCGATGCTCCTTGCGATGCCCTTGCTCGACAATGGAGTCGTTCTTCTGCGGTTTTATAACCGAGACTTTATTTTTCTTTCAGCCTGGTTACGGTGAGACAGAAGGTCTCCTCGAAAAGGCCGTGTTGTTCTTGTCAACGGCTCCTGGGTTTGTTTGAGCGGCCTGTCTTCTTGCTGATCGAGCGTCGCTGACGTGCAGAGAAAACCTGCTAAAATAAGAATTTTCCTTCACCTCTGCAAGAAACGGGGAGGAAAAAATCATCGACGGAGGAGGGAGAGCAACGTGGCTCTCATTAAAACGTGTAATAAGCGGGTTTATTGCGTGTTCGCGGGAATATTCAGCTCGGCGTATCAGACTGTCTGGCAGATGTTAGCACTCCGTCACGTTCCTCCGCCTGCTTTCTGTCAGTAGCCGTGTGCGTCAGGTCAAACATCTCCCATATGTTCCTCTGGAATATATACATCTCATGCCACTCCACAGTTACATTTCATCGTTTAGGTTTTTTTTTTGGTGCATTCTTAAACTGGATTTACATGTTTAATAGTGATTTTAATTGACTTTTGATATTTTATTAAAATTTTTGTGTGTTACATATGTAAGTTTTCCATACTTCCATACTTCTTTTTTTTCTTTTTTTTTTTTAATTTTATAAAAGATTTTTTTAATAAACCAGTAAGTAAACACACGTCTTCTTTTTCATTTCTACTTTTAGTGTTTTTGACGTTCCTAAAACCTAAAATATTTTCTATCAAGACTTATTGTTTTAGGATCTGCTATAAGTGAAAAATGCTTTTCATACATGCTAAAAAATTTCCTAAAGTTTACAGATTTTGTAGAGAATTTCTATACTTTTTGGGATTGGTATTGTATATGTAAAGAGGAAAACCAGGCTGAACCTAGGTGTTTCTGAGCTGTTTGCGCCACCCACAGCGCTTTTATTTTGTTTTTTTTTATAGCTGTTGAGGAAATTGCCATCTATATGAAGAGCACAACATGGCTAGTAAAATGTTGCTCACTTTGGAATAAAAATATGAGCTGAGTGAAATATAGATTTACAGGAAGTGTTGTGTTCACCAGGTTTGGTTCTTTTCTATGGCCGATCTCTTTTCTGGTTTAAATGCAGAATAAAAACATGTTCCAACTAAACAAAAACATTATAGAATATCAATTTGCTTATTGGAGTACAGGTATTCATTGTTAATTACAGTATTTTTTAATGCTTAATTAAAATTTTATTTTTTATATTTTTAACGGGATTTAAAAGTATATTTACTGTTAAAGTAGGCTTAATAGTATAATTAACATGTTATTAACAAGTGAGTGAGATTGTCAATATACGTGTTATAGGTGGTTATAATCATGATGTTCACTTCATTGCCTGTGGTTTTTTTTCTAGATCTGAAACAGGTTGTGAAATAATAATAAACTACCTACTTTAGTTTTAACAATAAAAGCATTAAAGCCATCACGTTGGCCTACACAAATTACACAATTACAGAAATGTAATTGAATAGCAGCTTTTTAATTAGCCATTTGAAACCAAGCTCTTGTTTCTTTAGTTTTTTCTAAACCTAGAATTGTTTCTCATCTAAACTCCATTGTTTCTTCACACGTGTGTATTTTTCCTCATGCAAATGTGTTTTTACGACGTGTAATGTCATTCACCTGTTTTCATCCCAGTTGTTTTCACACATCTGGTCCAGACGATGTTGACTTTGATCCTGCTGATAACATAGTTTCACTGGGTCACGCGTTCAGAGCATCTGGAGCTGGTGGGTTCGGACGTGCAGCGCTGAGATAATGACAGTTATTTGGGGTCCGCACGTCTGTTTAGGGACTTGTGCAATGTGCCTGTAAACGGCAGCGTTGAATTATATAACAGAAGGAAGCTCCGAGGCGGAGAGAGAAGAATAAGTGGTCCCTCTGTGGAGACGGGGCGACACGCTGAACTCCTGCTGCCCTGCTGCTGCTGCTGCTGGAGAGCCTGATAGATTGGGGATTTACCCGCCACAGAGCTGAGAAACGCTACATTTTACTTCGGTTACTCGGAAGAGTCAATCTCCCTCCGTCTTTAAATCTGGTGGGACTTTGCTTGGATGGAGAATTTTGCAGTGAAACTGACTTAAAAAAAATACAATTCTTCTGACGCCACAAACTCGTGCGGCGTTCAAGTCATGCAAAATCTGACTTGTGTCAATAACAACGAACCATATTTTTTTCAGAAACACTGCAAAGTACACTTAATTTTTAGTGTTTAAAAAACTCTTTAAATCAAAGTCGAGTTCAAGTTCTGAGCATTTGTAAGGCGCTTTTCACAGTTTTGACTGTCTCAAAGTGCACAAAAGTCCCTTTAAATCACTATACCTAATCACAGTTTACGCTCTAGGCTCCGCCCCCATTCGTTTTATCAACAAAAATGAACCGTATTTCTTCAAGCAATACACAAAACTTAATATTTTAGTTAAAAATGTCAAAAGTCCATCTAATTCGCAATAGCTAGTCATATTTGAGCGCAATAAGCCCCGCCCCATCAGCTATATAAATAAGAATGAATCAAACTTTTTTTCTGAAACACTACAAAATACACTTAATTTTTTGTTAATTAAAAACGATCTAATTCACTACAGCGAATCACAGTTCGCTGTTAAGGCCCCGCCCCCATTAGTTTTATCTACAATAATGAACCCTACTTCTTCAAGCAATACACAAAACATTTATTATTTTAGTTAAAAATGTCAAAAAGTCCGTCTAATTCGCTATACTGTAGCTAATCACTGTTGAGCGCTATAGGCTCCGCCCCATCAGCTATATAAATAAGAATGAACCATACTTTTTTTGAAATACTGCAAAATACACTTATTTTTCAGTTAAATAAAAATGTCAATCGTAATGTCCATCTAATTCACTGTTGCTAATCACAGTTTATGCTTTAGGCCCCACCCCCATTAGTTTTATCAACAAAAATTAACCGTACTTTGAACCGTACCTGTGTCATTTTTTTTTTTCCTGGGAATCGAACCCCTGACTTTAGGAGAGAGTAAATGCAGAAAAACAGCAAAGGTAAAGATGAATAAAATAATGAAGTCTTGGATAATTATTGCTGAAGCCCCTGTAAAGTAAAGTGAGTGAGTTGTCAATATGGCCACTAGGGACCGTATACAAACATAATAAGTTACACACACAGTGAAGTGAACACACACGAATAGTGAACACAATACCCGGAGCAGTGGGTAGCCTTTACCTGTGTGTGTGTGATTCGAACCTACAAGACTTGTGTGACGCTGGTCCACAACTGCCCCTGTAAAGCCAGACATGTTGCTTTGGGTAAACACACACAGAACAGAAGTTCTCTTGGGCGAAGTTGGCAGAGCTTTAGTCAACCACTTCCCCTGTGAACAAACAAGCGCAGATGTTACGTGTCAGTCTGCAGCGTTATTACAGTCTAAACGTCAAGCCGCGTTTCCATTCGGACTCTTGGTTCAGTAGCACTGCGGAAACGGTGGCGATGGAGCTGAAGCTGGTCCTTGGCTTGACCTTGTCTCTCTACAAATTTAAAACACTGTCACGTCTGCTTTGCTTTTTTTCCCCCCGCAAACCCCAAGCTAATGTCTGTAGACGTCTTGTTGAACTCGTAATTGGTGCCATGCGCACTGACCTGTGGTAGGAAGCCCCCACTTTCGCGCTGGATGGACCCCGAGAGGGAAAATAAACAGTGAAGTGAGGTTATAGCCCCCCGCTTCTTTCTCTCTCTCATCCCCAGGCATCTTTCGAACTCCAGAGAACATCACACAGAAGTGATTCGTCATGCTTCTATCCAAAATTCTCATTATAATGAGAACGATTCTACCACTAGACATTGAATCCCGATTAGATGCAGATTTTGGCTGCAAAAACGGAACAAGAACGAGTTAAATATCTACCGTGTCATTTCCAGTGTTGGGTGTAATGGTTTACAAAAGTAATCTATTACAATAATCTATTCGTTTTTGCTGTAGTGCAGTAGTGTAATGCATTACTAATTGGATTTTCAGGAATATATTAGTCGTTACATGCAAGTAACTCTTCCGTTACATCAAACTTTTCAAAAGTCAAGACAATAAATCAAAAATTCAATGTTTCCTGTTCGTGAATAGACATGTCTTTCGTTTTTTTGAGTATTTTGCTATTGGTAGCTTGGATAGGCCACAGTTATCTAGCATTGTCTTCTACTGAATTTTCGATAAAACTCAAGTAAAAAGTACATTTTGTCATTTTGGGATGTTCATTTCTACTTCTGTAGCTATTTAGGTGAAAGTAACTTAAAAGTAATACAGAGGTAATGTGACTTTTTACAATGAGACTATTAGTATAAGTAATATTGTAAAGTAGCTTATTACTTTTTACAAACAGTAACAAGTAATGTGTAATGTATTACAACTCCGAAGTAACTTCCCGTCTGTGCCGAGCTCCTGTTTTAAAAGTTACGCTTGAGGAAATATTTGTCCTCTTCTCACAATGTGTTGAAACAGGATCCCGTCCAGATGTTGACTGGTGTTCTAGAGGCTCTGACGTAAATGACACACTGCAGCCTATATGTGCTTGGTGTTTAAGTAATGAATGTGATGTAACAGACTGTAGAATATTCCGTAATCCCGGCATTGTAATAGTATTATTGTAACTCCGTGCAGGCTGTTGGAAGAGCCGCTAATCTAGACGAGGTTGAGGTGATGTGAGGTGTGTATTAGATGTAAGCAGTTCTTGTGTCCAGTTGGTTGTGACCTTATAGTTGGGAAGTTGGATTTATTAGTAGGTTGTAGGTTCAAGTCTGATTGGTGTAGGAAGTTCTAGAACAAGACAATGAATTCTTTACGTTCCCCAACTCCCGAATCTGCAGAGCTTTCTATAGTCCTGTAATTTTTCTATAATCAGTTCTATAATTATAATTAATAATTCTATAATCAGTTACACCTCACAATGACAGCGACAGCTCGGGATCTATAGGTAACATTTACACACACACTTTAATTCATGTACAATTTGTTTGATTAAACGTGTATTAAAAGTGGCTTCCAAGGCTAAAATACATATAGGAATAAATTCACTTTTTAACATTTGTCGGTATCCATTTAGAAATGTTTACAGTGTTGCTGTGTTGTTACGGTTACTGTTAATTCCAGTTATATGGGCAATCGGAGCAGCTACTTATTCGAATCAAATCTTAAAAAAACAAAAATGTCTGATTTTATTTGCTTATTTGGACAAAAAGGCTTGTTGTAAATTGTAAATTTTGGACCAGGCTTGTTGTAAATTGTAAATTGAATTTTTATGATTTTTCGATGGAGCAAATTGTTTCAACCACACATTGAAAGCGAAAATGACGAAGGACTTGTGAAACTTTAGAAAGTTGAAAACACTGTTATAAAATCACTGGCTGTTTGTATAATTTGTCGAATTTAAACTACAAATTAGTTTTTGTTTACAAAATCTCTCTCTCTCTTTCTCTCTCTGTCTCTCTCTCTCTCTCTCTCTCTCTCTCTCTCTTTCTCTTTCTGTCTCTCTCTCTCTCTCTCTCTCTCTCTCTCTCTCTCTCTTTCTCTCTCATCAACTCTCTTGCATATCAGCTGGTTGGGCTAACATTTGGAGATGTTTTCTGTATATTTTATATTACAGTATATACTTTTTCCATTATTATTATTTCTCAAAGTGAAATGTAATTCCATGACCCGGATTATTAGAAACCTTTCGGGTCGATACAGCAAATTCACCGGAGACATCATTAGGAGACACGGCTTGCGTTTTCAGCCGCACTGTATCGATTAACGTTCCCAGTCAAACATTCACTCGTAGAATCTTTCTCCATTTACACTTCTTACACCTTGTTCTACTCTTTACTTTAAGGAAACAGCCTGTGGCTCCCAGCTTGAGCTTTTAAAGGCTTTTAAAGTCTAGATTGAGAAGATTCCAGCTGGGCCGCATTATTGTTACCCCAAAAAGCACTGCCCTTTAAACGCTGGCGTTGGATTTCCACTTCGGCCGCCGAATATGGGCCACAGGATCCTGACGCTGAATTTAATTTCCTGAATCATTTCCTGGAAAACCTCCTTTGCCAGTTTCTTATTTAGCCGGAGACTTCCGCGCTTCTCGGCTCTTTTGTGAAGGATTTGATTTTAAAAGTGTGATATACATCACGGTTTGGAAGTGTGTACAAAATCTGTTTCTTTTCCCTCTCAAGTCGCTCTCTGATCTGTCAAACAGATTGAAATGGAAAGCCTGCGAGGCCGTCTGCGTGTCTCCCCGCTCTAATGAAAGTCAGCTGAGCAGTGATGTCACAGGGGAAACCCTGACCTCACACAAAGACTCCAGTCCAGACCCCAAGATAAAGAATTACGCTTTTCGAAAAAAGATAAAGAAAAAGAGCTTGAGAAAAGGAACAGCTAAATGGTTACATTTATTTCCCATTTCTTGTAATAAATATACATAAATATGTGTAATTATACATTTATTTTGCACCTATGTATGTCTGTATTTATTTATGCATACATACATACCTTTGTCG
This sequence comes from Paedocypris micromegethes, assembly GCA_028031935.1. Classification (NCBI taxonomy): domain Eukaryota; kingdom Metazoa; phylum Chordata; class Actinopteri; order Cypriniformes; genus Paedocypris; species Paedocypris micromegethes. Next base: position 6,427,631 of record CM051493.1, read on the forward strand.
TTTATATTTGATATTGCCGGTTTTGGTCCATCATATTCCTTAAGCCGCTTTTCATTTCGTTTTATTTTTAATCTTTATTTTTGTAATTTAAATTATTAATATACAAGTATACAAATATAAAAGTTTTACTCTATATGCTGTAGCAGTCAATTATAATTTAATGTCAGTCTAACTTTATATTTGAACAGATTTACTATAGATTTTTAAGAAGTTAATAATGAAATGTGAATTAACAACAGAATGGTGCCCAGTGAGACTGTCTGAAGGAAGTCGATTTGTCAATAAACTGAAAAAATATGCAAAGAAGGAGTTTATTTTTGCAAAGTGTATGCAGTTTTCATGTATGTGCGAGCGAGATTACAGTTCATATTTGCACAGAACATCAAACAGCTTTTTGAAAAACCCACAGCATAATTTAGCATGGCCAGATATATTTCATATTTACATGAACTTTAATTCACATAGTATCACAAATATAGTATAGAATAAAATTTTTCTAAGATTTGGAGATTTTTTGGAAACGGGTTCAAGATTTGGATTCACAAATCTCTACAGATGTTATAGAAATTAACTACGAAAAACAATGATTTCAATTATTTCAATTCAAAGTATAAGTTATTTCTGTTTTATTTAGAATAAATATATACTTTTATATCATTAGACACTTACAAAAGTTTCATTAAAATCCAGATTGAACTTTGCACGAGGGTAGGTTCAAGTAAAAGAAATACTGTCATTCAGATTTTTTTTTCAAGCTCTAGTCTTTAAGAAACATTTAAGAAAGCTTTTCAATATAGCGACTAAGAACCATTTATTTAAAACGGCATTAGATGAATCACTTACTTAAAAGCATGTACAGTAAAAATTACATTACAATTAGAGTCAAAGTATAAAACTAGTTTAATAGTGGATAATGTTGATTTGGAAGAGAATATGGAAATTAAAGACTCAATTGAATCAAAAGCAATACGTCTAAATGTAAGTAATTGGGATTTTGAATTGAATTTGGGATTCGTTTATACAGTCGTGGACAGTTATAGTTCAGTTGTGACCTTTAATTCTGAATTGAATTGATTTACGAACCGTCTTAGAAGAAACGTGACATTTCTCAGTCCGAATCTGTCGATGTTCTTCACAGTGTCTGATGCTTTGAGTCGTGCTCTGTTGTTTTATTCTCTGTGAGTTTCTCCATCAGTTTGATCCGGTTTATCATTTATCGTTGGTGTTTCACCGATTGATCCCGAGACGTGTGACATCAGAAGCGAGGAACTTCTGCTTGGTCGACTTGTGGTTTTGAGCGTCCACATTTCCCTAAAACAAGACAAACGTGTCAACCCTGACCAGGCAATTATTCCGAATCATTGCAGTGTTGTTGAGTGCGATGGACACGCACAGTCTTTCTGCCACTGCGGTGAATCTGGGTCATTCCCTGCGGCTGGTTCAATACATAATTACCCAGAAAACCCCACAATCCGCCTTGTGTTATTCCTGACTGAGAGTGAGAACACTTCTGAGATGTCCAGCTGTGTGTGTGTGTGTGTGTGTGTGTGTGTGTGTCCACTGGCCCTCAGCTACCTCGGCCCAATTATGCCACATTTTGCCTATTAGTAGTGTGTGTGTAGGACTGTTGTTTAGTGTAAAAATAGTAACATGAGTGTTATTGTTAATTTTATGCATGCTACTGCTACTCTTTACTCGCATTACCATGTACTACTACTATACACTTACACTAATGCTTTTTTACTACTACACACTCACATTACAATCAGAATAATACGTTTACTATACACTACTATACTACTATAATTACTAGATACTCATGCTGCTACTATTTCTCATACTACAAACTCAAACTGCTATTGACAATACTGCACACCCACATGCTACATTCTCGCACTAATGCTATTAATTACTACTACACCAGGGGTCCTCAATTATAAACTTGAAGGGTCCACTTATGAAATTTCCGTTCAGTCCGAGGTCCGGAAAAATATCGGTCAAGTTGCAAATATGAACCACTATGTGAATGGCACGTCATCTGTATAAAAACAACATGTGTCACTACTTCATAAATGTAATCCCTCCTTGTGTGAGGTTTGTAAGACCTAAAACATCTTCATACATTTGAAATTTGAGTTGTGAATTATCTTTTTGAGTCCCTTCAAACAGAGCAGTCACCACTTCACTCACACACTCATTGACTATTTCAGCATTAGAGAAAGGTGTCTTGTGTTGTCCCAGGACACATGTGAGACTTTAGTGGCCTGTGTGTGTGTGTGTGTGTGTGTGTGTGTGTGTGTGTGTGTGTGTGTGTGTGTGTGTGTGTGTGGAGTCAAAGTCAGCTTTATTGTCAACTCTGCTGTACTGGACGTGCAGAGAGTCGAAATTGCTTTCTCTACTCATCCACGCTCTTTACAGATAGACATACATTTTTACAAAAAACAAGTAACAAAAAACTGCAATTTTCAAGTACTGGTACAAGTACAAAATCGGTTGTGCGGTTTGTAATTACAGATACAAATGTGCAATTTACAGAAGTATTCAAATGTATTTTGTTCAATGGAAGGTAATTTGTTCACTTTTGACGATTGCGACCGACTTGTTGCAGATTAAACACATTGGTTTTCTGCTTCGCGCGGATGCATATTATTCTGTCCACTCACTCTTAAACTCGCAGTTTTCAAAGTCAACTTTTCTTTTCTAATCGACGGCCAGCTTTGAGCTCGCCATATTCTTTAAGGTTAAAATAATCTCTCGATTTACGCAAACGACAGAGCGGCCGTTCGCCTGGCTACCCTGAAGACCTGAGCGACTAGCACGCGCTAGTACGCGCCGCGGCCGTGTTCTAAGTAACTTTGCGCCAGAGCGCAAACAGACGACGTAGTTGTCACGTTGCTCTTACAGCGGCTGTGATTGGACAAATGCCGCAGCTAAAACGAGTACAATCATTCAAGATAAATTATATACATTTATAAATATATTCGTTTGCGTTGGTGCGTGTGTGTGAATGAACAATGCAGAATACAAAATGCGTGATCCACTGAAAACGCCTTTGGATTTTGATCACAAGAGTAGCATTGGTTTTGCCGTCGGTCCAAAAGTAATCGCGTCTGGGTCCGGATGCGGACCGGAGTCCGCCTATTGAGTACCCTTGTACTACACACTCACACTACTACTCTAATTACTAGATACTCGTGCTTCTGCTATTGGTCCTACTACAAACTTACACTACTTCTATTATTACCACTACACACTCACAGAACTACTGTTACTACACTCTCACACTACTGCTTTTCACAATAATTTGCACTCATGGTGTTACTACACACTTGCACGTCGACTATGCTGTAATTACTAGATACTCATTCTGCTACTATTGATCCTACTACAAACTCACACTACATTACTTCTATTGGTATAACTACACACTCAAACCACTACTATTAATGTTACTACACTCTCACACTACTGCTATTGACAATACTGCACACTCAAGTTGCAACTACGTACTCACACTAATGCAGTCACACTACTACTGTTTATACTTGTGTATATGCTACTACTGGTACTAGTACTACTATAAAACTAGTACTAGTACTACACTAACTACTATTTCATAAAAAAAAATCACTAACACACGCACACTACACTACTACGTGCACTTACACGGCTACTAATATTCCAACTTAACACTCTACTACTACTACTATTGATTCTAATATTAGCACCAACACTTTTATTACCACTACACACTACTCATATTAAAACTAACTTGAGTATAGTAATGATAATGGTAAAATAACTCTTTTTTTTTACACTCCCATACTACTACATCTGTGTTTAGTTATTGCAAGAAAAAATACCAGTTTCTATAGTGCAGTGTGTATGCACATTTCATGTGTTGTAGTGATGGTTGTGTTTTAAGTTATTGTTTCTAATGTTAAAAAAAGTTGTTCTGAAAAGTTGTTTGAGTTGTTTGAAAATGTAAACCAACTTTGTTTACAGAAATGTACTGCTTCAACGGGAAACTTACAGCCACACACACTTACTCGGGCTTGTAAAATACATTCATAACTATTTGTTGCGATTCCTCTACCTGAGCAGGAGGAGAACCGCCATCTGGTCTAGGAATTCCTTGACCTTTGATCTGCTCTGGAAGCAACAATCTTAAAGGATTTAAGTTCTTGAACTTACTTCCTTTACCATCATCCACTACAACAGTCCCAGACCTCGACTGATTCAGAACCGCTCCCCAGCACAATGAGTCCACTGATACCAGTAGCGCAAACACTTATCTGAAGCAGATGTGACTCTGGGTGCAATTTTCCATATTGACAATTACGTGAAAAGACCCTCGGCCGAACATGGAAAACTATCGTATTTACGATCGTTTTTACGTCCGCATTAGTGTTTTGATTTTTTTACTTGAGCTTTACGATAAAGTCAAAATTGCCGCCCTTAAATGAAGGTTAAAAAAACATGGTCCAACAATAAAGCAAGTTTCATTATTCAAGATGACTATTTTTAGCGCATACGTTAGGGTTATTTGAATGCGTTTTTTGGGATCTTTATTTCAGAAAATTGCTCCATTCATAAAAAAGACGTCGTATCGGCATCTGCTTCCCTCGTTTTCCCAGCATCCCACGTTGGTTTCCCCGGCCCCCCTTTGTGTTTGGCAGGGGGACTGAACGTGATTTATTTCACAAGCTTAAGCCCGTTATGAAAAGCGTAATGTTTCGCATGTGTTTTATATATTATATGTTATATATACAGAAGCATGGATGTTTTTAGTTGTGTTATTTACAAATGATGTTTTTCGGATTATTCCAATTTTTGTGGCTCATGATCACATAGCGATTCAAAAAAGTACTTGTTTTTTAAAAATTCCATACAAAATGAGTAGTGATGATTATAAATCTTATAAAGTTTTCTCAAGACAGAAATAAATGGCTTAATTTCTGTCTTAATTTAATCTTCTTCTTCTTCTTCTTCTTCTTCTTCTTCTTCTTCTTCTTCCTCTTCCTCTTCCTCTTCCTCTTCCTCTTCTACTCATATTCTCGTCCATCCATCCATTTTCTACACCTTAATATATTTCTGTGTCATGGGGAGCCTGAGCCAATCACAACCATTCCTGGTCTGGAGGCGGGACACACACTCCGGACCGGACACAGACACACACATTCCCACTCGCTGTGAGGCTGCGCTGCCCACTGCTCCACATTGCTGCTGTCATATTTACTAGAGTCAATATTATTTACATTTGGAAATGAATCGTCCGTGCCCGGAATTCTGTAAGACATCCAGACGCTAATCACTGTTGAAAAGCTGATGCGTGACGGACAGCCGCGGTTCAGAGGTGCAGTGGCTGCTGGGTAATTGAGAGCCTTTGTGAAGTGACTGGCTTTGGTTTGAGTCTGGATGATATAATCTTCAGCAGTGTGAGGGTCTCCTGAGGGTCTCAGAGGGCAACCAGGAGGTGGAGAAGAAGGGTCGATGGTGGTTTCCATCTCAAACCCTTGCTGACGCTTTCTGTTGGAGGAAAACACAAATTGAGAACGGAGCACTCAAGAATCCGCGGTCAAATTATTTGGATGTCCTCGGGCTGTGTAATTTATGGAATCGTTTCACGGGGAATTGCGTAATTGCTCCAGTGGAAGTACGACTGCCCTTCGTTTGAAAAATGATTTATTTTTACTCACAGGGATTGTATTTTTCTCTAATCATGGTTTCGTTCTTCTTGTTTTGCCAACTCAGCTCAGTTAAATCCACTAAGAATAATATTGAGGTTTTTGGGAAACGGTAGAACTTATCAAAAGTATGAAAATGAAAGCCTCACATGAAGACTTTTATTTGCAATGCTCTTGATTATTAGCCTGAAGCCCTAGTCAAACCACACGCTACTGAACGTCTCTTGTAGTCATGAACTTTTCTGGACATTTTGATTGCGTCTGCTCTCGGAACAAAAAAAAGTTGTTCTTCCTCCAGCTCCGGAAACCTGATGAGAAATACAGACCGTCTCAAAGAGATGGATGGGAAAAAGAGAATTAAAAAGATTTCAATGTAATATATAGACTCCACTTGTCATTTAGCCAAGCTAAAATATATATATATATATATATATATTGATATATATATATATATATATATATATATATATATATATATATATATTGATATATATTGATATAAATAATAGCAAATCTTTTTTTTTTTTTAACTGTACTAAATACTTAATAAAAAAGAGAGAGAAGGGTGAAGATGAAGACAACGAGTATGAAAGTCGTTCAAAGACTTTAATTTGTATTTTTGTCTCAAAGACCCCAAAAAGAACCGTCTTTTCAACGGTCCAGAGTAATGACATCAGTCACAGGTAACTCATTCATCAGTCTGCATAAATCTCCACAATTGTCAAGTATTTTAAAACAATAGAATAGATTCTGCAATGAATGGGTAAAATGGCACTTTTTGGCAATTTTCGCAATTTTTACATTTTACATGACAGCTGATATCTATAGTTAAACTACAGATAACTACAGTCTTTATACAGTATAATTAGCTAGAACACTGTTCAACAATGGCCAGAACAGCAACACTGGGGAAAATCTCAATGAATTGTGTGTGTATTCAATTTTTAAACAGTTTTATGTTTGTGTAAAATGCAATACATTATTTTCCAACAGTGTATGTAAACACACAGACACACACACACACACACACACACACAGATGCACATACAAATTTCTTTCTTCTTTTGCTCTATATTTTGTTTTCCTAAAAAACTAATATTTTCCACAATATTTATTAAAAATCTCAATAAAAAACATTTTATCTGTAATCTGATTGAAAGAAGACGTGACCTGACCCGAGATAATACAATAAACATCATTGAATAAGACCCAACACTGTTTTACTCCTCGGAAATCAGCAAATTGGCTTGGAATGGCGAAACATTGGTCTGATTCCGAACCGATGAAAACAATTCAAATCAAATGTTTCGGTTAATTCAGAATTAGACCCATCTGCCCTGGGTTATACTTCCAGTTGATGCAATTTCTCAGATTTGACCAGGATTGAATTGCTTTCCATTCTGTATCCACAATGGACAATCAGGGACGAGAGAAGCCATGAATAGGATTCCCAGCGGAAAACTGTGCGAATCTGCCACTTTTCAGGCCTTAATGATGCTCAATTAGTTTAGTCCTTCCCCAGTCTCCAGATAAAACCATTTCAGGCGCTCATTCATTTTCATGAGTTTGTGAGACTGGCCGCATTCATTGGAGATGCCACTCCTGATTTTCCCATTTTGCTTTGACGCGTTCCGACAACATGAGACACGGTCCTCAGTTTGCACCAATTCAGCATCACTTCCAGTACAGGAGGAAAATCGCTATTCATAAAAATCCAATTGCACTATTTCGTCCTGATATCTATGCAGACATCTTGAATCTTGAAAGTACGTGTCCTCTGTCCCCTAGGCAACCAAATAATAAAAATGGCTTGTACTGCCCAGGAGAGATGCTTTATGAGTTTAGCATGGACGCATTTAAACAAAGACACAAGTCTTCCAGTTAAAATAAAATAACCCTTCATGGAAACACAACCTGGACCGTTTCAGATAAGAACACACACACACAACGTGGTTTACTGATAGCACATTATTAAAATCCACTTTCATTCTTTTGCGCAAAGCTTTGAGTTATTATCGTTCTGATTCCGATGATAGAAGAGATTGTAAAATAAATAGATAATGAAATATTAACTTCCTGTAATTGGCGGTAATAAAGTCAGCGGATGAAGTTACCTTTCACCGTATTTGGCTTTGAAAGATAATCTGTCAAAATGGGTTTCGACGCTTTATAGTCTTTTCAACAGATAAAACATTTTTTGTAACCAATACTGTCAATAAAACCACTAAAAGTCTTTGATATGAATGACACTATTGTAAACGTCGTTTATATGGACGGCGCTTTGATCGTAAGACACTTTTGTCGCCCTACGAGGAAATGTAGGTTAGTTTACATGGAGAATAAACCAAACCTTCTTACCCCACATCAAAGGTTTTGCCCGAAGCGTCTCAGAAGCTTCGGATATTTGCGAGTTGGATGAAACGCGACGTGTAAGACACAAACAAATGTCTCTATGGCGGAATACAACCACATTCTGGAAACAGAATATCCACATGGTCTATGAATCTGCGGTGGTCTGTTGGCTGGAATGCTTTTGGAAATGGATGGTAAATGATTTGTCCTGGTAGGAGAGCATAAATTGCGCCAGAGTTTGGTTTGGCCGGCTCGTGTTGGATCTCTCTCCAAACATGTGTAGTGAACAGGACAGGTTATTTATTTTTACAAACGGCCATCTGTCGTGGCAGATTGCAAAATGGCGGCACTCTAAATATGAGAGGAATCCAGAGCGGAGGAGATTTTCAAAATCCAAACCTTTTAAAAAAAACAAAACATCTCATCGTGACATAAACAGTGATTGCTTGGAAATGAGCATTTGTTGTGGTAAACTGGTCTCTCAAAGTGAATGTACAGGAAGTATGTGTCTTCTGACTGCTCATCCAGATGTGGATTCGTTTCCGTACGTCTTGCAGATTGCTTCCGTCATTGTGAAGCCCCCCGGGCCGAACCAGGCTATTGTTTGTGTGTTGCGTAGCACAACCGTTTGTTAAATTACGTGGATAATTAGAGCAGCGTGAATAGTTCGCCTGCGTGTAAACCTGTGAGGGGAAACCATCCGGATGATCAGCATGACATCAATTACGAGTCAGCAGTTCTGTACAGATCTTCATTCCCGATGCATTGTTCAAAACGGTCATTTAGACAGAGCTGATAGAAACAGTAAATTGAATTCTACCGTATTTCTCAGACTACATGCTCACTTAAATCCTTACTACTAACCGCAATACCTCTAATAGAAGGCCCTGTTCTATTTTCAAACCCTTCCGTCGTGGTGGCCTTCTATTAGAGGGTGGCGTTGTGTTTTTCAACTTTCAAGACAACAACACGAACGATAATTTAAAGATAATTTTTACAATTCACAGAAAACACAGATCACACGTTTTTTACATGGCAAAAGGAACACACGTGGGATTAATTATCATAATCATACTGAAACCGTACTGTTATGGACCGTATTTATTACCTGTATAAAAGTGGCCTTCTAATAGAGTAATTTTCAACCCGTCTTGTGTGGCCTTCTATAATATTAAAAAAAGAAGTCTGATATGTGAAAAAGATTACAAGTCAGACGTCTTATTATTATTAATACTGCACCTTATAATCCGCACCGTCTGAAAATTACGGTAAAAGTGGACGTGTGGACCTCACAAGAAGAACAAGTGAGATTGGATTACTGAGCTGTCAGTCAATCTACGTATGTGGTGGAGATATGGACCTTGCAAGAAAAAGCCAAACAGATGGCCGGGTGTCTTACAATGATGCGTCTTCACCCTCCACCCCCAACACACACACACACACACACACACACGCACACACACCACACACACACGACTTCTAAATAAAGAATTGGTTGAATAGTCCATCGTATTTCCTTTAATTTATCCTAGATTGTGTACCAGTTATGGCCCTTAGTCTTCAACATCATACACTTTGATTGGTCAGCACATCTTATTGGTCAGCACGCTCCACACCACAGGTCACTCTATCTCTTTTCTGATTAGAAACTGCTCAAATCTGCCAGACTCGAGGTTTTTACAACAACAAATATGTGGTCATTAAACGCATTGGGGCTGAGCTCTATTTTGGGGTAGGCGTCTGATCTAGTGGGTCTAAAGCTGTTGAGGGGACTGGGCTTATAGTAAAGCAGGTGTCCCCACGGACATCTGTCTCAGTTCTCAGGGGAACCACCAACAGATCCACAGCACAAATCTAACAATAGAAGACGAGCACTGATGAACGAGTTTTACGTCTGAAAAGGTACATTTTTAATTATAATTTTTGTAATAGGTGAGCTTAACGAAGTCTAACTTGATTTTATTTTTGCTTTATCTCAGTCATGTTCATAGTGTCTGGGTTTTTTTTTTAATCATCAAAGATTCATTTATCTCAGACACGTTTGCCGCTTAATGACAATGTCTGAGATAAATGAATCTTGATATTGCTGTTGCTTTTTTCAATCAGCTGAATTTAATTTATTTTATAAGAGTTTTGTAGCTTTCTTGTAGCCTGACGGTTGTGGGTTCGATTCCCTTGAAGCACATACGATGTTTCGATGTTGCAGTGTCACTTCATGTCTCCAATTCAAGGCACCTTTTGATCTACACAACACCAACGTATTTGATTATTGTTTTCAAGGATGAGTCAATTTTCCTATACTTGGACGAAAATTCGCCACGTGATAATCTGCTCTCACAACAAAGCAACCAATCTCTTCGTTATTTTCTTCGTCACGGTCAACTAAATTTCATGTTCGATCGCGACCAAATAAGCCAACAAATTCCCGTTCAGCCAAGAGAGGTATCGATCCCATCTCGTGGAGAAGAAGCTGGCGCCGTGTCCTCAAACATCTCATGTCTTCTGGTTGGATTTGGACGGAATCCTGCTCAACACCCACCCCCTCCTCTTGACCTGGATAATAAGATTAAAAAGCCCTCTGATCAGTAATGCATGCAACATCTCCGAGGGAATATTTTCTACCCTCCGCCTGTGTTTTGTGTATAATGCTGATTGTAAAACACGGGTAGGGCGATATGCGCTCCGCGGTGATTAGACGGTGGCACCGTGAAGATGTGGGTCAATCTCCAAAGGAATTGTGCATAGTGGGAAGTGAGGATGGATGAGAAATGAGATGACAGAAGGGAGATGGGACGTGAGATGTGAGGATTCCAGGCGTGCACAAGAGTGAAATTGAATCCAGGTCTTATGCATGTTCTGTAAATATATGTACAGAAAAAAAATTGACAAATGCATAAAAATCACTGCAAAGCGAGAGATTGCCGTACCTGTGGTGTGTTGGGGGTCTCGATGGAATTAAAGAAAACGAGAAAGCAAAGCGGTTAGAAAATGTTGGTGTTGTTGGTGTTCCGCCTTAACAGTAAAGTGGCATTGTTGGCATTTTGGGGTTTTAAAGAAGGATTCTGCGGGAAAGGTCATGGACTCGTTTGGCTTAGAATTAATGATGTAAAAGCATTTTCAGCTCAAATCAAGCACTTTTGTGAAAAGCACAATTTAAGCTAGATCTTGTTAAACCTTTTTAGAGACGTGGAAGACACTAAGAAATGGAAGAAATCAGTTTTATTGGAAAATTTCACTTCTGCATCTTGACCTGTTTTTTGTGTTTTCAATGCGCAAAATTTTCAGCTCAAATCAAGCACTTTTGTGTAAAACACAATTGTTAAAAACCTTGTTAGAGGCATAGAAGACTTTGAAAAAAAGTCTATTCCCTATTCCCTAACCCTATTCCCTAACCCTAACCCTAACCCTAAGACTTTAGAAAAACATTTAAAATCCAAAATGCAATTTACAACTGGAAATTTTAGTCAAGAGCTTCGAGTCAGTGCATGGGTGAAACGTCGTGTGCTTTTCTAGGTCATTAACCAAGAACAGTTGAGCATGTGCACATTTGCTTAAAAAGCCTCTTCGCACAAAAGCCAGTTTTCTTGCTTTTCTTGATGCACAGATTTCATGCTCTATCAAACTCTGGTAGTGAGGAGTTTTTGTTGTGGCGGTGGGTAAAATGTGATATCAGACGTTTATATGGAATTCTCCAGTCTTTGTAGTGATCTCATTCCTTATCAGTTTGAAAATGTCAACGTCGTGAATGTCACATGGGCCTTTTCTTGCTGTAGCTGTGGAAATCCGCGGCACTTTAGCTAATTTGTTGGTTTAAATCACCTGCTCAGTAATGGGTGAGGATGAGCTGTGGCATTGCTGTCTGGCTGTGGGATTAGGGGTGATGAAGCTTTTGAGCTCGTGCAGTCTTGAAGGACTTTGCACGCAAAAGATTTTCAGATTTTGATTAGGACGCCCCATGTTCTGTAGAAGTTATTGTTGAGTGTGTGTGTATGGTGAATGTCTTCATTTAGTTTCTTGATCTTGACCTGTGAATGTTAATACTGTACATGCTGTTAGCAGTGTAGTGTGAACAATAGAAAGAATTACTCACCAATAAGTTGTGTAAGCAAGAACTAGTCAAACTGGATAAATAGATTCATAACATAGAATGGTTCACTTTTTACACTGAACTCTTGTTTATTGAGGTAGACAGTCATCCTCATCCCTAGCTGAAAATCTGCGAAGTAGGGACACCATATTTACGCATTTATTTAACATGTGTTCAGACTTTTAAAACCCTACGTACTGTTAACAAACCACCCTTTACTGTAATGTACAGATATCTAGTTCAAGTTCAAGTTCAAGTTCTGAGCATTTGTAAGGCGCTTTTCACATTTTTAACTGTCTCAGTATGTACATTCATCTACAATATGTGCATACAGTACACAGGCCCAAATGTTAAGCAATATATTTCTTTTATAATATATTACACATGCGTAATGAAAAAAGTCTGCAAAGTCGTGAATTTGTGATGGTCGAACCGCAAAGTAGCAAGGGTTCACTGTATTTAGTGTTGTTGTTTTATAAATGTTTTTAGAATTTAATTGTCGGTATGTGTTTTTTTAACATGATTTTTATGTCTTGATTTTTTGCTACTGTACTTGTGATGCAAGTTTTTTTTACTTTATTGTTCGTTTTCAATTAAAGCATTTATTCACTTTGTGATTATAGTAAAAAGTAAAGTAAAGTACTTTTGGTCATTGTGTTAGAAATATTTAAATTTTTTTAGTAGCAGAAAAAACAGCTTATCTTTCAAAGAAGAAATGGGACACATTTTTTAATTAACTTATATACGTACGTATAATGTAAATACAAGGGGTCCCTCGTTTTAATACTTTATTACAATGTCTGCTATAACATTTAAATGGTATGGATTGAGATATGCTTGTGTATAGCTCACAACATTTTCACTCGATTTAATGTGTTTTTACGCTAAGCTGAAGACATCTCATGCTCTCTTGAAGGTCTATAGTGCTCCTGACTAGCTGAGATGTTTAAGTTTCAAGAGCGCTAGTGTTTTTCAGCCCTAATAGCATCACTTGGCTAATCGAGAGACGGCCGTAGTGTATTGGATTGATGCTTTGGCTCCATGATTTTGTTTATCAATGTCCAGACCATTTACCAAGCTGCCAACTATGGTTTTTTTCTACTTTAAGCGCATCCTGATGGGATGTTGTTGGCCCGAACTAAAATTGCCTTTTAAAAGCTGAAAAGTGACGGGAGTTTGTCCAGACCGGATCCCTTCTCAAATAACTGCGCTGAGCTTGCACATCACAAGAGCAGATCACGACGAAATTCCCAATACGCGGATTTCGTTTTTTTTTTTTTACCGATTCTTAACAATAAAACTCGTGCAGATGTTCTGCCGGTCCATACGTGGTCTTTGTGTGTTTTGTCACGCTCTGGGCTTCCAGGACGTGATATCAGCCTGAAATGTCTGTCGTTTGATGACATGCCCATCTTGGCTTCTGAAATGAATATAAAAGGAGTGTGGAGCTTAGCTTGTGTGACACTTAACGGCTAAGTCCAGCAACTGAAAACACACAGACGGCACATTACCCAGCTGTCCTCCTGCTCCCCACTGGGCACTGGCACAAACAAAAACTCATTTGGCCGGGGCTACCCAGGATGGAGCACGGTGTCCATGGAGAGTGAGCTTCGTCTCTCCACAGTCAAGTGCACTTGGCAGACAAGAAATGACCCCAAAAAAACGACACCTTTTCGCCGCATTGGTACGGTTTTTACTACAAGATTTATCCCAAACTGGACAATTCTTCAGCCTCAAACGTATTCATACCAAATCGTTTCTATTCTTCTGGCTTGTTGTTAAACCACCAGGGATCTTTTGAAAAGACATGGCAGATCTGGGCCACATACAGCTGTTGCAGGGCACATCTGGGCCAGAGGTTGTTTGATATGTGGGTTTGTGCTCTCTGAAATTGTGAATTATTCTGCCGTGGGATTCAGCTTGTGCTAAAAAAAAAAATGAACAGCACCGACTTAAGATCTATCTACTTGGACTTCTTTGTCTATTTAGACGTATAGTTTCATTTAATTAATGTTTAAGGGGTCGAGTCTGCAGGGCTTATTGAACCTTATTGAAAGTGCTAGTCTACTTTGAATGTGTCTTACTAAATGTCCTCACTGTGGAATTAATAGTCTATTGTAATCTTTCTGACAGGAAGTGAGAATAATATCACGCTTACCTCTGAATTCCTAAAGTCTTTGGGGTCCAGTGAGGTTAATATTTGGATGCTCAAGACAAGCAAAACATATCTCAGTTGTCATTAACTTGTGATTATTTTCTCTTTTATCTGTTTGATCCAAAAGTCTAACTATTTTGTTATTTTCCATGCATTTGAAATTTGCCCAGCTTCGTAGATTCTACTACATAGACGATTTTAGCTAATTGTTAGATTTACAGTAGGTCTTTATTTTTATAGTATGTTTGCATCGTACATTTTCTTAGCATTTAAATAATAAGAATGAACTTGTTAATATATTTGGGTTGTACAAGTAAATCAGTGTTTGTTATTAAATATATTGTGAACTAATTTTGTTGCATTTTCTCCCTGTATTTTACCATTGATCCAATACCATGTCAATATATATTCACATCATATTCATTCTTTACATTTTTCATATATTCTTTATAGGCCTGACATTGTCATGTTAGTAAATGATGTACATCATGTAGTATAAAGTCATGTTTTTGTATTTGCCTGAAAAAGATGACTTTTGTGTATGCTTAGGAAACAATTTTACACTTTTTGGTGCATATTTAGGTATATATGTTTCTATTATTGTATACAAACATACATTATGCTGTTATTCTTTTCTTTTAAGTTTCCATTTGTTTCCTCTTTTGCTGTACACATTTACATACACTTGCATATTGACCGTTTGGATTCTATGTTCTCTATACTTGTCTACATGCCATACTTTTGAATTGACATATTACGTTTTATTAGAACAAATTCTTCCTTCAGATTTTAACGACGCATCACAGGAAGCTTGAACCTCACCGATGCTGCATTAAGCTATATAGTTGTAATTGAAATGAACGCATTTACAACACATTTAGAAGGTGATTTCGTCTTAAAAATTGAAACGTTTTTTTCCTCGGGAATCGAACTCACAAACGTGGTGTTGCTAACAGCACCTCTACTCATAGAGTTACAGGAAAGCTGTTAGCATAAATTATTAATCTGGTGCGTTTAGTTTCTTAAAACGCATCTTATAAATGTCTAAGTGATTTAAGAGCTGCTTTGTCATGTTCATGGCTCTTTGGCTTTGTGTTCAATGACCATGTTGCCTCGTCCAAAGATTTTTTTTTTCCTTCCCCCCCCATTTACTATTCAGCTGTTAAAAATGTCCAGACACTGACTGGGTCTGTTTGTAATGAGAGACGGATGTCTGCCCTGGAGGACACACGGCATCTCGCTTGCGTGGATTCGTGACTCATCCCATTGACCAAAAAAAAAAAAAAAAAAAAAGACGAGTTCTCCTCATCTTTCACAACCGGAACAATGTGGAAATGTTTCTCGAGTGTCGTTTTGTAGCACACATCAAAGTTTTCTTTATTTGATGGTTAAACCAGAGCATCGGTGTTAAAAGAGGTGCAGTGTTACACAGTAGAGTTAAAATAGCTGCAAATCACTCAGCAAAGCCATCGACTGTAGTGAAAGAATGCTTAATTTAGAAAGAACGAGCAGGAAGAATGTGCAGTGAGTCGTGTCTACTGGATAAGGCCATATTACAGTATATTATAGATGGTCATAGATAATGGTCAGAACAAAAAAGGAATCCTTTTTTTCCATACTTATATTTAACTATTTAAATAAGTCTGAATACAAATTTTGAAATGTATGCTGAGGTAAAAAATTTTAAAGATCATGAAAATATCTTATTCTGATATATTTTCTTTTTTTCTGGTGTATACTAGGACCCGGAACTTTCTGCTAAATATTTGTACTTGAAAATTACTTCTAATAATGTGATGTACATTCTATGGTTAGATCTATAAACTAGTGCAATAGCAAGTCGAAAATACAGATCTTCTATTGCTAATTTTAGAGCTTTTCAGTGCCTTTCCCTAGAGAAAATTGTAAAAAAAACAGAAAAACGTCATAAAAATGTTAGTGTCACGCTAAAATATTTGTAAGGAACTGAAAAGCTATTAGTATAAGCTTATTAATTTGTGCTGATACTAGAACCGGTTATCTTCCTGTCAAAATCTTAAAAACAAATAAATTAAGACTAGATGTTTATATGTTAAAAGTATCTTTGGCAAGGTAAAAATGTAACAATTGTGTAAATATTAGCATCATGCTAATGTCTATTGAGTTTTGCTAACTCTATGATAACTTTTAGTAGTCCTTTCTGCTCTAAGATAGTAGCACTTGGAATCGTGTGTCTATATTTTAAAAGAACAGATACCAGCGTTAATTTCAACATTACAGAACTTTAACTCTTAATTGCAAAGCATTGGAGTGCCGAGACTGGCATGATGCTAATGCAATTATCTATACAATTCACCCATAAGATAAAATAATCCGCTTATCCGTAGTGTAAAAAGACTAGATTCATGTTCTATTAATACCTCTGCAAGCTCTAGCATGTGTGATTGTGTGTAGGCTTGGTAATAATAAGTACAGATGGATGGAGTGAGAGTAAAAAGCAACACGGCAGTATGTGTAAATCATCAGACTGGTCTAGTTACACGCAATAATCTCCCTCGCTTTATTCCGGCTTTCGCACAAACACAAGGAATAATACCCGCAGATTAATAGAGCATAGTAATGTGTCTATGGCTGTGACTTTAAGACCCCAGTAGTGTCGGCAGTGGTGTATATCACATACGGCGCTCTGTGCCCGAGGTGGGATTTTGACAAAATTGTCAGAAACATGTCTTGTGTGTGAGAACGATGGTGGCCGGACACCTTCTTTAATCCCTCACTGCAGGTGACGAGAAATAAAGCCGCGTTATGGTATCTACGATTACAGGATTTGGTGATTCATTACACGAGTCTTCATTGCTTAAACAATGCTGATGGCTGTTTTGGACAGGAAACTGAGCCTGATCATGGCTTTATAGTGGACATGGTCTGATCTACATTACATGTCTTACTGGGACTTGATGAGCCCTCAGGAATACTCTTGACGGAATGATGGAGCACTGGACCATGACTGCAATCCGCTGTTTGAGACCATAACATCTTAAAAGTAAAAAATAAAGATTGGTGATCATATCTTGGCATTTTCAAGTTCAAGTTCTGAGCGTTTGTAAGGCGATTTTCATAGTCTAACTTTCTGAAACCGTTTCAAATCTTACATTTTCATGTTATATGCTTTCGTGGAGCCAAAAATTTATCTCAACTCAACTTTATTTATAGAGCCCTTTTTAACAGTGTTGGCTGACCAAAGGACTGTACATCTAGCAGTAATCAATACAATTGCAGTAATACAACAACAATAAAACACAATATTAAAAGCAGCAATGATTAATCGAACGATTATAATAAAATAGATGACAATCACAACACTATTTTTTTCTACTTTTCTGCTCTGTATTATAAGCATATGACAGATAAAAGTTGACACGATTAGAAATGAGGAAACTGCGGTACTGGTTGATACTTCATTGAAACTACTAGAGTTGGTGGGAGATGGATCCCAAACTGAGAATGTGTAATAGATATGAAGAAGCTGTGATTTAATGGCAACTGAGGACTAGATGATGGCCCAAAAAGTGGCACATTCGTTATAAACATTATTAAAAATAGTATCTTCGCAAGAATATTTTTATAATTGATTTAAATGATTTCGTTTAATCCCTTACAGAAGGTATTTGTATTTAATGCAGTAAAACATTTTTGTAAATCCACATATACGTATATCAACAATCCTCATTTTATTTCAGCTCCTTCCGATGAAGTCCTAACTGACCTTGCCATTTTCTCTTTACCTCATGCTCCGTCAGTCAGTGTTGCTGGTTAAATCTATAGATTTTCATCGGACTGAACCACAAAAGGAATGTCTACACGTTACATGTGTCTGGTCAGTCCTCCGTATGGCTCCGTCCTCCTGAAAACACTGAGCTCTTTGTGTGGAACACTAACTAGTTGCCTACGCAGTTAAACTTACGGAAACAAAAACAAGAGAGCCATCATGTCCATTCATCCTCCCGTGATGGCCTGTGCATTTCAATGTAAGCTCCTTTCTCTAATGGACTTTGCAGGCGTCTGCTGAGCCCGGCCCTCGATGGAATGAGGGTCTGCTGTGCACGTCAGTCACACATGAATGAACCCTGTAAGCCATAGCCCCCTCGGTCCTCCTTCATGGCGCAAAGTGAATATTGAGATAAATGGATGCTCCAGTCATTACACGGGGAGGGCTCCACATTACGGCATTACATTATTCAAGTCTGGCCGGAAAAAAGCCCATCATTCCGCCACACGGTTGTCAGGAAGATGGTTGAACTTTACAGTGTTCCTTAATCTCCACAGACTGAAGCTTCGGGATGTTCAGATTGAACTTTTCCTCCATCCGTGCTTTGTCTCCAGAGTGAACTGGTGCTGAGTGACGGTCGGAAAGAGATATAAATGACCGGTAAGGAGGGGGATTTGGGATCTGAGTGGTGTTGAATGTCTGATGGGACGTCTGATGATGGCTGGTGATGAAAAAAGAGGTTTTGTCGAGGAGAGTTTGTCAATATGGCCACTAGGGGCTGTATTGAAATTGTGCTTTGTTTAACCATCCAGTGATTTTACACACACACAGTGAAAAGAACACACACACACACACACACACACACACACACACGGAGCAGTGGGCAGCACAAAAGGTCCGGGATTCGAACCTGTAATGTGTGTTTGGCAGGTCCAACGCTGGACCATTCACAACTGGTAGTCTCCTTTTGAACTCCATCACCCTTTCTCTTGGCCTCCTTCTCATCTTAAAGGAGAGTAAAACAGTGGAACAGTTTATGATAAAATAGACAACAACCACAAGACTAAGGATGATTTTTTTCTACTTTTCTGCTGTGTATTATATGCATATGAAAGATAAAAGTTGACACGATTAGAAGTGAGGAACCGGCCATTCAAGTTGAGACAATTGAAACTAATGGAGTTGGTGGGAGATGGATCCCAAACTGAGAATGTGTAATAGATATGAAGAAGCTGTTTCAGTGGATAAAGATGAAAGTTGATTCTAGTAAGTTGAAATGGCAATGAAAGATGAGGACACAAAAGTTGTTAGAAAGAGGATGGACGGTGAGAGTTGGAAAGGATGAGTCTCATTCTAAATCAATGGACAATAACGAGGAACACACACACACATAGAGCAGTGGGCAGCCTCAATTCTGAGTTGTGGAACCCACCGGACCAGGATTCGAACCTGTAATGTTTGTTTGGCAGGTCCAACTTCCTATGACGGACCATTCCCAACTGATTCAGTCTCCTCTTGAACTCCATCACCCCTTCTCTTGGCCTCCTCCTCTTCCACTCTTACACAGCAGAGTTTATTCTCCAACAGGCTGGAAATGAATAATCGACAGATGTTCGGCAGCAGACGGAGATTGGTTTGGCTGTGCGTTTCAGGCAAGACTTGAGCCAAGTACAGTAGAAATATTGAGACCCTTTATGAGTTTCAGTTTATAGCTCTTGATAAATTCAAAGCTTGTGAATCGACGTGTATAAATGCGACGTAGATAAACACCCGTGCTGTTTTGTCCATCGTCTGCATTTTGTCTTTGTTTAAACTGGCGGACGGTGGAGAACTTCTGCTTTAGCTGTTTGAGTGGCTCAGACTGATGTGTGTTTGAGGGAAAGATCTTCATGGCTCATATTTTGCCGACAGTACGTTGTGACGAGAATGTGGTTTGATGGTTAAATGTAAAACGCACCGTCATTAAGCTGTGCATTACGGCTTCTGGCGACTGCTGTTTCCATCTTCACTAACCAAACCTCATCTTTTGAAGTTAAAGCATCAAGTTTTAGGGGCTTGTTGATTTAAGGTCAGATGTTCCGCTCTGTGTTCGCTGGTTGCTATGAGACGACGTGAGAACATCACCCAGTTCCATCAACACGAGGATTCAGACTCACCTTGGATGCATTAAGGCTGTGGAATTATATTTTGCATTTGAAGTGGCGTTTTCATGGAAGTCTTCTCTGTAAAAGCTAGTTAATGAAAGCGTGTAGGTGACACTTTTCATCCTGCTGGAACATTCTAATTGGTTAAGTTGCTTTTTTCTTTCTGAATAGTTGCTCGGGAAAGAACATTTTTCATAATTTGACAGCAGACAGTTTTGATGCCGATTTGATTGCGATTACAAAATATTGTAATAGATACTGTAAAACTGCAATATGCACTAATAATTAAAATTTGATGATTTACCATTTCTAATTTGGGTTTCTAAGGCTGTTTTTTTTTTTTTACATATACTTTTTTTTCTAAATAAAAGAATTCATGCAATATTTTTGTGCGCATGTTTCAACTATTGACCAATCAGAGCTTGCTTTCAAATTAAGACTAATGTGCCCTAATTAAAGGTTTAATAGACAGAAATAAAGATGAAATGCATGATGGGATTCCCATGTCCATATTGCATAGCCTAGGCTTATCATGCCATTTTTTTTAATAGGCATACTCAATTTGAAGTATTCATACCTTCATTCAGTATGTGTATTTTAGCTTAAAAGGCTGAATAGTAGTAAACATAGTAAAACAGATATACTAGTTAAAGCAGGATTTGGGAAGATGTTTGGGATGGTGTCGTTCGTTTTGTTTATGGGATCCAGTGTTGAACTGTTTGCCCTCATAATCAAAACACTAAAGTAATATGTCGTCATGGTTACATTGGAAAGTGATGAATCTGTCTGTGATTGCCATGGAAAAACCAGCTGGAATTTTCCCAATAAATTTTCATTTATAATTTGCCCGGAGGGATAGAAAATACCTCCGGGCAAATTATAAATGAACATTTACGAATGAAGACTTACGAAAGAGTCGGTTATATTTAGCAAAACGCTTTAAAAATGCTACAGAATAATCAACAATTTAAGTGGAAACCTGCCACAAAAAAATGACAAAATCATTAGAATAGTTCAGTTTTTATTCCTATGTTTGCTAAATAGTAACAAATACGACAAAAAGTAGAGCTCTTTCTTAAGAATGGAAACCAGCTGCATAGTTGGCATCCATTATACACATACATTATTATGCTTCATTATGTGTAGTCAAATGATAATTTAGTCAAAAACATCGAGTGGTCTGGTGATATGTAGTTTTCTGTAATATCGTTGGTGTTTTCAAATTGACAGCAGATGAATTACAGTCATTATAAGACAAAACCCTGTCTGTTACTCTACACCTCAGACTGTTTAAGCCAATTTAATGGATGACTCTGCACCATAAACATATCAGTAAGAAATATGTGTCCGATTAGTTTTCATTTGGCCAGCACTTATTCTTTGTTTTCCGTGCACAGGTCTTGACATTTGGCAGTATAAACGTAAAGGCCGCGGGAGGCGACTATATATTAACTTTCAGGTGTCATAAATTGGCAAGTTTCTCAGACAACGGCGTAACCTTTTGCTTGTAACCTCATGGCCAAGGTGGGGGCTTAACAGCCTTGTGTTTGTGTTCCGAGACCCCAACAGACAATGGTTCACAGACACACAGGTTTAGTAAAACGAGGTCCCAGTTTTCACAATTATCGAAATGTAATTTCATTGTCATTCTGTATAAAATCCAATATTCTTTGTTTAGGGAAGCAACTGTTCAATCAGAATCAAGCTGGGATCAAATTCCTCCTCTGGAGCGAATCTGACTGTTATTTTTATTCTTCTGGAGTGCGGTGAAGGAAGCAGATGAAGATTCTCTGACTCAAATCTGACAGTCTCTTCATGTCAGTTTGTACTTGAGGTGATTAAGTCTTTTAAGCCGGAAGTTGCTCGACTCAGACAGACGGAGGTAAAGCGTCTGAAGAACAGACACAAAAGTTGCTTCATAAACATATCTAGGTTAAAGAAAGAGACATATACTGAAATAAAAAAGCAACGTAACGACAACGTACAACAAAACAGGCGTGTTAAGAGTATCTGAAAACCCATATTTGAGTAAACGTACAGATACCTTAATGTAAAAATGACCATTACAAGGTACAAGTCACCAATTCCAAGAAGACTTGAGTAAAAGTTGTAAAGTATCCAATTTTATAAGAGCTTAAGTTTTATAAAGTTCTTTTACTTGTACCGAATATAAGCTCAAAAACAGAAAGAAATGTGACTGACCATAAACTCTTTATTTATGAGGTTTTATTTCCTGATATAAAAATGAAATGTAACACCCCAATGTTTCAAAAAGGCAGAACAAAATGGCTAAAAAAGCAGTAAAAGTCTCAGTCAAACTCAAATGTGCAAAAAAATGCACATATCTCTTTCTTGTGATTTTGCTGATAAATAGCGTCCAGTAACTTCAGAATCCTGCAGACAGCGATATCACCTCGTCTGCCCAAGAAATTAACCGCAGTAGAAAAAGATGTCGTCTTGTCGCGCACAATCACAATGTAACTGGTAACGATAATTGTCCATTCAAATATGGTGGAGTAAATAGTACAGATACTCAATCAAAAATGTAGTCAAGTAGAGAGTAAATGTTGCTTATATTTTTGACACTCACTACAAGTATAAAGTAGCCAAAAGTACTCGAGTAATGAAGTCTATTCACTCTACACTACTGCAAAGGATGAACCAGTGAGGTTTTTGCGTAGTTAAGATCATAGAAATCTTGGAAATCACAATCTTAGAAAAAGAAACCAGTGTCAATGAGTCTCAATGCTGAAAAATCCTGAATTCACTTGCATTAACAGATCCATGGCACGTATATTACAACATTAGTGAAAGGGCCATCCGAAGTTTTAGGAGAACCATGAACTGATCCACGAATAATCTGCCGTTCTCACTGAGATTCCATTGATTTAAACATTTCAGAGCAAAATCTGGTCGTCTCCATGACAAACGCAACACATCTACTACAGTCTTGACATGTTTAACTAATTCTCGAATTCCTGATTTTCGGGAAAAAAAGCAAATTTAAGTGGAAAGAAACTGTTTCATGCTCATAATCTCAGACAGAAAAAACAAAAGACAAGAATCAGAGAAAATCAACATCTCATCATTTAAAATTGAAACCATGCGGCCATTGTCCGTTGAGAACCTTTTAGGACCTACAATCGCAGGAGGTTTGTGGGGCCCTCAGAAATATGAACCGGGTGTTTAGTGTAAGTGAAAACTCTCAGGATTCAAGTCTGTTAATCTGTCTGTGAAACCTACAGAAGTAGAGATGAAAAGCTGACGTGTTTGCTTCAGATTAAGACGTTGTGGACTTCTGCAGGTCTGGAGATTCATGCAAACTTGGCTCTGGAGACGGAAGCGCTGCAGATCTCGCGGTTATTTTAACACACTCGGGTCCCATGAGTGAGGTGGAGATTTGTGAAGCGTCGCTGTTGGAATTTGTTCAAGATGTTATTGCTCTTGCTGAGTCCTCGGGGAAAGGTAAAGACAAACAATAGGTGTGATTGGTTCCTAGAGACTAGCGTTTATGCTGGAAAAAAAAAACAGTTGTTTCCAAAATATTGGGATTATAAAAACATATTTGTCTTTTGAGATATCTGGATTATCACTTTATATTATTGTTTTGATTATTCTGCAAAAAAAAACAATTTTGAGGAATTTTGTAGGAATTAGTAGTGCACTGGATCCACATTTGATAACCCAACCGCCATAATTATGAACAATTGATATTTAATGTGCAAAACCAATTGTTATTAAATACCGTATTTATGCAAATATAAGAACCTCTCTGATTTTTCAGACACAAATTGTTTTGTTGTTTATGGCTAAATGACGTTAATTTTCTCTTTTATATACTATTTTTTTTTATTTAACAAACCTAGCTTGTTACTCGTATCACTTCAATGTTTTTTTTTAAATAATAAAACAATAATCATTTCTAGCGATCGTCCTAACTAAACCTCCTATCATGCTTTGCTGCTAATCGTGAACATTTGTAGTTGCCAATTATAAGCAAGTTTTTGAGCTGCTAAAATTGAAAAAAAAAGAAAAAAAAAACGGGTTATATTAGCGTAAATACGGTAGTTTATACATGCAAATTGCGAAGCTTAATTTAAAATTGAATGTATTTACATTTCGATACATTTTTTAATTAAATATGATTAATATACTAAAATATTTAGAAAAGTTGAGATTTGTTGAAAGTCAAGAAGCTTTACTGACCCATCCATTTATTTATTTATCCCCTCTGAACCGCTTTACCATTTTTGAGTTATGTGGAGCTGGATCCAATCACTTTGAGCCTTGTTTGGTGGGCAACCAATCACACAACAGGACTCAGTCACAAATTCACACTCTCACTCACACCTCAACACACATTTCCAAGTTCTAATCCTCCCTAAAGCATGTTTTTGTTCTGAAAATGGAAACCCAGAGGAAACCCACGCAAAAGAGCATACAAACTTGCGTATGGAGTGTGTCCTACCCACTACGCCACCATACACTCCCACTATAACACTGAACTCCATCCCGTGTTTTCTATTCATCTCTTGAGCTTGGAGCATCATATGTTTACTGTCAGAAAGAGGCTGATCTGAGATGTCAGGGTGATAGAGGGCACACGATGGGTCACCTTTACGCTCCCCCTGCCAGCCCTGTCACCCGTGAGCTGGCATCTGATATGCTGGTAATGGTCCTGATGGCAGATATTTAAGCCTGAATAAGTAGATAGAGGAGGGATACGGGAGGGAAAGGACAGTGGGTTGCTCTGTTGCCTTACAGCCCGGTTTCAAGGCCCAATTCTCTCTATTTTCGCCCGTGTTTCTCTTTGTAGGTGTGTGAATGTTTGTTCTTGTTTGTCTCCCCCCGTGATGGGTGGTCTGTCTATCCAGGTTGTGTTCCTGCCTTTCAGACCAGAGACGCTTGGATTGGCTCCAGCTTCCTAATGCTTAGAAATGGCCTGGAATGGCCTGGAAAACAAAGAGTTTGAAGATGTTTTCAATGCCACAAATGCAATACATTCTTTATTGGGTATTATTAAATCCCTGCAGTTTTTACGATTCTGTATTTGCTAAATTTGTCAGAAAATGTTGTCAAATAGTTATGATATTGCATAATTTGTCTGTTAACCCTAAGCAACGTTTAAAGTCTAAACATGTATTGCCTGTGACAAAGAAGCTTAATATAATTATATCTCAATTCAACATTTCAATTGAGAAAATAATGATTTTACGTGATATTGACGTCCTTGTGTGGTCTGCCAATTCTCACAATTTTGGCCACAGGTCTGATTATTTACCATTAGGTAATAACATGGTCATTATTACCGGTATGTTATATAATCATTACATAATAACCGTCTCTAATAATAGATGCTTGATATATTGTTATATCACGTTTTACACTTCAAACATAATACTGACAATCGGAAACGTTCTAGTTGTAAAGTAGCGTTTGTTGTGTGTGCAATGTGAGTGTTTGGATGTGTGAGAGATGGAGAGAATTAGTTGCGAGCGGTTGACAGATCTGGCTGTGTTGTGGGGGCTTGTCCTCCGTTTACCCCCCTCCGGGATTACTAACACGAGGGATGGAGATTTGCATATGACAGAAAGTGATGAGACGACCCACAGAGAGTAAAGGATGTGATTGTGGATTCGACATTATTTGGCTGTGGCTTACAGTAGTGACGTAAATCATATACGTACTGTACATCATCTATTCATTCGTTTTTAGTACTGTTTTTTTTCCATTTGTGGGTCATGGGGAGCTGGAGCCAATCCCAGCAACTCTGGGTCTGAAGGTTGATTGAAGGCTACACACTGGATTGGTGGCCAGCCAATCACAGAGCAGGACGCACACATTCACACTCTCACTCACACCTATGTGAAATTCCCAATTTCCAGTTCCAATCCTAATTTCCAATTCCCCATTCCCAATTTCCATGTTTTAGTACTGTGGAGGAAACCGGAGACCCAGGAGAAACCCATGCAAACTCCTCACAAAGAAGCCCGTTGCTTTGAGGTGCCAATGTGTCATCTATACAGAAGTTGACATTTAAATATGATATTTAACGTGTCTTTGGTTGGCTCGGCACTGTATGGTCCTCGACGGAGATGGCACTTCTTTAAATGCCACTCAATTTAGTTTAAATCTTAGTGTGATCTTCAGATCAGATGGAGCTTGTGATCGTAGAACAAATACTTTGAGCTTTATACATCACATATACCACGTCTAAAAATTGGTACTTTTTCTTACTGTCCCTTATTGTAAAAAATACTCCATTACAAGTTACAAGTCACCAATTCCAAGAAGACTTGAGTAAAAATCATAAATGATTAAGTATTAATAATAATAATAAACTCAAGTATTTTACTTGTGCTGAAATTAGGCTTAAAAAACACAGACATTTGAAAACAAGAAAATCTTAATTTATGAGGTTTTATTTTCCCAATATAGCAATAAAAAGTAACACCTACATGTTTAAAAAATGGCATAGCAAAATAGATAAAAAAGAACAAAAAGTCAGTCTCAGTCAAAGTCAAATTCACAAAAAAATTGCAGCCAATTCACAGTCACATGATTTACCTGATCTTAGCATCTAGTACCTTCAGCATCCTGCAGATGGCGACATCGCCTCATCCGTCCAAGAAATTAATTGCGGTAGAAAAAGATGCCGACTTGTCGCTCACAATCACAATGTAACAGGTAACGATAAGTGTCCATTCAAATGTAGCAAAGTAAAGAGTACAGATACTCAATCACAAATGTAGTCAAGTAGACAGTAAAAGTTGCTTATATTTTTTTATGCTCAGTACAAGTACAAAGTAGCCAGCAAATACTTAAGTAAAAAAGTAGAGATGCATTAAAAACCAGGGACCAATTAGGCGTTTGTAAGCTTTCCTGATGCTGACAACATGTGGTCGCCTCACAAATAATACCGAGTCAGCGTTTTGTGCTGAGCTGACAGGAAGTTCATTCCGGATGCGTCTCGTATCATGTGTTCATGCGCTTCGCAAGTGAAGAGCTGAATCGAGATCAGCACGAGGACTAAAATTCCCAGTTGTTCTCCATAGAGATGGCAGCCAGAACCTCTGCTAAGCTCTTCTGCCCTGTAAAATAGCCTTTATCCTGTTCTTTGTTCCTTCTCCGCCCTCTCATTCATTTAGGCAGTGACGCAGGGCAGGAAGAAGACAAAGAGCCAGTGAGAGCCAAGACAATCTGAAGCCCTGAGAGATCACAAAGCCAGGAGAAGTGAATCGTCCTGGAAATCCCTTGTCATACACCAAGCGGAAAAACCTTGCCATATTCCAAGCCATTACGCAACTTATTCAACTATGGAGTTTTGATGGCGAACATTGTCAGCATTGTAGTTTTAAACGTACCATACTTGTGGACCATAAAGTGCACGAGATGAACAAACCGTTGTAATAAACGTCAATTTTTGGACCTTTTTTTCACACAAATAAGGCACCAAAAAGTTCTCTGGAATATAAAATGCACAATCAAGTTTCAGTAAATTAACCTCTAATAGAAGGTCACCTCTAATAGAAGGCCACAGTGACGTTTTATTAGAGTTTTTACGGTAAGGTCACCTTAAAGTCCAAAAATTATGGTAATCTGAAAGGAGGCTGTGAAATCTGGAGGTGTAAAGATTCTCATCTACTTGATTAGTAGAAAAAAACTTTAGAAGAGTTGTGGCCTATTGGAATGAATTAGTTGCAGGTTCGAATCCCGGAAACAGCTTGCCACTTCCACTTCCACCTTTGCAAAGCTGTTGTTTGGAGAACCAGTGACATAAACCTTTAAGACATCGTAATCTTCACAGAAATACACAAAGTCACAATCTTCTTCCTCCACCTGATTCGTGTGAATAAATCATACTTCTAAACCAGCGGCGTGATGCTGACAGCCATGTTTCATTCCCCGTGCTTCTGGAGACACAGCTTTTGTTCTCCGAGGGACAGGAACGACGCTCATATTCAACTCAATGTTCTCTAAATCGATAGCGTGAGGAGACACACTGCACATTGTGATAAAAGTGCCATGATGGGCCTTAACTGATGTATTACCCCATTTATTGTGAGGCGAAGGAGAGGCAGGGGACGCGGGATAAGGGTGTCGTCTTCAGTCATGCTGGTGAAAGTCACGGGACGTAAACACTTTTTCTTTGGTCTATCCGTGACGGTGGCGAGGGAATTACGGCGTATCGGTGGCGGGATCATACAGGGACATTGACGCTGTTTGTGGAAAGACAGGTAGAGCAGGTAGATGGTGTCGACCTCCACCTGGGACAGAAAAGCTGGAAAGCTCGAGGTAGGACTGATATATCAGATATGGAAAAGAAGAGACGTATATATATATATATATATATATATATATATATATATATATATATATATATATATATATGTATATGAATAATTTATATTAATATATAATTATATTATATGTTTAGTTATGTTGTGTGTTTGTGTGTGTGTGTGTGTGTGTGTGTGTGTGTGTGTGGTGTGTGTGTGTGTGTGTGTGTGTGTGTGTGTGTGTGTGTGTGTGTGTGTGTGTGTGTGACAATTTGATCAATATCATCAATTTGAAAATATAGTCAAAAAGTAAAAATAGTCAAAAAGAAAAAAAAAAAAAACAAGCTTTCCTATGTTTGCTTTTATGATACAATATCTGTTCTATTTGAGTTTTAAGTATATATATAACAATTTTTACAATTTTTACAGTTTGTACTGTTACTTTTATTTATTTGGTTTGAGCCAGCAGGGCTTTAATACTTCTGCTATTGTAATTTACTCCTGAATAAAATTAATAAAACCTAAACCCTTTGGAGTACAGTGAACAGTTTTTAGGTTTAAGATTAACTAAATACATGTTGTTTGGACATTAGTGAGTGGCTACGGTAATCACAAAACTAAATATAATACAATTTGTTTTCTAGTACTGTACTATTATTTTCTCTCTTTGAAATATTACTAATGTTATGAAACATTTATTTGTTAGTGTGACAATGTGACGTTGTTGCAGTGTTGTGATGCTGTTTTATTATGACTATGTAGCACGTTTAAAAATGTATTGCATTTTTACATTTGTTTTGTACATTTTTACAATATTATTCTGTATGCAGACATGCTATAAGATTTGAATGCAGAACAAATTAATTAACTTTAACGTTTTTTAAATATTATTTAAAGGCTTGACTCGCAGGGTTGGCTCCAAAACCATGTCTCTACATATTTTAGAATTATATTTTTATTCAGTATGCAATTAATGGAAAATTAAAATTTCAAATCACCACTAACTGCAGAAGGCAGACTCATTAAGCGAGCAAACATGTATTTCAGCAAACATAAATGATCCTGACATCAATACTGTGAGTTTAAGAGCTGTGGGAAGCAGAATCTCGGAAGCTTCTCTTATTCACCCTATAGAATCCTTTTTTTAGCTCCAATATCTCCGTCAACCCCCAGTTCACCACTTTCGCCAAGCTTGTGAACGCCGCTCTGAAGGATGTGATTTATCTTTCTATAATTTGTTTAGGGGGGTTCGAGTCAAAGGAATGCGTTGGCATTTCCATTGCTCCACTAAATAAAAAGCATATCTTTCTAAAAACAAACATTCCGGCGAAGATTGAAAGAGATCGATTCTGCTCTCCAAACAAGGCTGCCGGTTCGTAAATTATTTTCATTTCTTTTCGTTTTTCCCAGGACATTTTACAAACGTGGCAAAGCGATACCTTCTGAGAAGTGTTTTCTTCCCTATATGCAGTTAATCTTTTCCCTGTATGTATCTTCACACACCACATCTCGTTGCTGGAAAGATGCTCGTGATCGATTGGCTAAGAAAAGCACAATCCAAGTCTGACAGGATTTCAGCGAAGTGCTGAGAGGTGTTCAGGTCACTGGGGTCACGGCGCGGCTCGGATCTTCTGTCTTTGTCCTTGGAAATTTACAGACTTTTTATGTACGTGTGCAGCCAGGCTGACTCGTGTGTGTGGTCCAAAACATCACTCCCTCTTAGCATCTGTGAGCACCAGCACATCAGATGTGTCTGCAACAATTCTTTCATCCCCTCTTTTGTTTGTGAGTGTTTATTTGTTAAAAGCTACCCCGGAGGTCAGTAATGGCTGTTTTCATTTCCAAAACATAATGACCATAATTCAGGGCAATGTGCCATATTGAAGTACAAATATAGAAGGCTTATGAAGCAGCTTCTTCCTGTTGTTCTCTTTATTCCAGTGGCTCATGCATTTTATACCAGGGCTATACCTCAGTGTGCCTTAATTTGACCCAAACAAACACCCGGAGCAGTAGGCAGCCTCAAACTGCAACTTAATTATCCTCATACTCTGACTGTACCAAATTAGAAAATTCCAACAGTTCACTCGGCTAAAATCCTCCTCTTCTTGTTTCTCAAAAACAGCCAGACAGATTGAACCAACCTGCCTGGAAACAAATGATTGCTGAAATGTGATTGGTTAATGCTTGATTTGTAGTAATTGGTTTGCGTGGAGCCCGGGGGCATTTGGCTTAGGCTGCCCACTGTTCCGGGTTTGTGTGTGTTTGCTTCACCGTGTGTAGGTGCACTTCACTTGGATGGGTTCAAAGCGGAGCATCAATTTCGATATGGTTCACAATATTGATAATCTCTCTCACTTCACTTTACTTTACTTTACGTGATTGGTTGGTTTGCCGTCATGCAAAAATAAACTTTGTCTGGAATTATTTTTCTCTACTGGAAGTAAACAAGTCTGAGCCGTCTGAAAATCAATGAACAGCGGTCAGATCATTTGAAATTATTTAAAAGGTATTCCTGAACAAAATCTACTTAACATCAGTTTGTGATTCCGGTATTTCCAAGCCTTCAGAGAAGGCCTTGAAGGCCCTGGCGGACCACCGCGGCTTTACTCATGCCAATCACTATCTTCATAAATTATGGATTAAATCCAATTATTGCCACAAACCCATTTCACTGATGGGCCGGATCTCCTTTCACTTATGCTTTTTAACACTCACAAAGGCCATTAGAGTTTTAATTTTCCAACCCCAAAGTTGAGGTTGAATGCAGGTGGGAGAAAGCGCGAGTAACTTGTAAGAAGCAACCTGCTGACCTTCCTCAACTTAACCTGTTCTGCTGTGGCTCCTTCCTGCATAATAGATGGCGCTAATACTTGAGAGTGGAGGCAGGGCACAGGACACGAGCCGATATTACCTGTGGATTCATTTTTAATGAGGTAAACAGGCCTGTCCGGGTCAGTAGGGTGACCGCGAATCCTCTCAGTCTGTCTCTTAGAACTGTCTTCTTTCTCATCATTGCTCGCCGCTCCTCTGACACTTTACCCAGCTGCAGGCAGGGCTTCTGCGCTTATAATTAGATCTCACTTGTGCTGATAGAAAGTGCCCTGCTACCCGTCAAGCCCGGGCTCTTTCTTTCCAATAGACCGCCACCAATTACTTGGCTAAATGAACTGTGTATGAGCTGTGCTTTCAGCAACGTTTTCTTTCATTTGTAGAGGCGGCAAGTGCGGGCCGATGTAGACACGCCAAACAAACTCGATAATCCGTATTCATGCGGTAAAGCCATCCAGATATTCATCCCCGCTGGAGTCGCAAATTCCACATCCGCTTGACTTTAAAAACCAGTTGCTTGTCTCCGCTCAAGGAGGGAAGGAAATCGTCTGACGGGGAACTGCGTGCGCACCTTTGTCATCGGGGAAATCAGAGCTGGCGGATGCTTTTACCCGTGGATGGCAACTGCACGGGGACGCCTGACAAGCCCTCGCTGCTATTCCCGATGCCGCACGGAGAGAGTGTGAGAGATAGGTGAGAGTGGAAACAGATGGAGAGGGATGATACGGACTGAAAGAGATGTGCGCACACACATACTCAGAAATCACCCTGCTTTTCATCCACTTCAGGCGTGTTATGTTCCGAGGTAAATAGATGGGCACATACTGTACGGTCTGGCTTGATCATTACAGTAGGCGTCTTATTAAAGCCACTTCTACCCATTTGGAGTTGGTTCACCATCCATGCAGAGAATGGAAACCCAAGCCTATCACCATGGCAGTTCCTTGTGTACTTTTCCATCAAAGAGCTGAGATATTTCCTACTCTGGAATTTGATTAGTGGGATTTGATTAGTTCTGAATGGTGACGCTGCCTCTGAAATGAGACCTAGATTAAAATCCCATGTTGACCAAGCATATCATCACAGATTCATGACTTATTGAGCACAGACGGATGGGGGTCGACAGAGAAAGGCTCTTGGTTCCTCTCTGGGGGTGCGGACCCCCATCTCTGTGTCTCCCAAGCTCTTTTGCCCCCCGAGAGGACTAAAGGTCAGTTTTTGACATGACGAGAGACATTATTTCATGCACTGGTTGCTCGGTAATGAAATACATTTAGAGAGCATCATCGCTTGTTCTCGATAAAGGACCTGCCATGTAGAGGAAGTGCAGAGAGGGGGCAACTTTTTCCTCCACTTGGCTGGTCCGAGTGTTTGAGGAAACACTCTTGTTTGCACAAAATACCGGGTGCTGAAGTCCCATAATTGCATCTGGCATCGCTGGGTGCTTCTCTACCTGCCGCGCATGTGGGGGGAGGTGTGTGTGTGTGTGTGTGTGTGTGTGTGTGTGTGTGTGTGTTGTGGATTGTTGAGTCGTAAGAAGCAGAAGCTCCGAAGTTGCTGAGACTGAGATGGAGGGACTCATAAGTTTGAACCAGACAACTAACCTTGACTAAAATGACTCTTCATAGTAAGGATGGATTTGGGATTAGAGGTTGATTATGCTGATCACCATACATAATCCCATCATCCGGCGTGTCGCGCTCGTCATGAAACACACAAGGTCTTTCCTCCTTTATCCTCTCTGTTAATTCTAATCCGAAATGTATGTTAATGCAGCTTTAGCTGTATCGTTTTCAACCAATCATTGGCTGCTCCAGTTTATACTCTGGTATCTCTCTCTCCTTTTCTCTCTCTCTCCCCTTCAAATGTGTGTGTGTGTGAGTTTGCGACTCAGCCTTGAGGCATCCCGTTTCAGCTCCTCAGCTTCCATTTGGAGGGAGGGGGGTATATATATATAAGAGTGGTAGGTGGGAGTGGGGTCTGACCGCAAAGTGTCTACTGTTTAAAAGAAAGGGACTTCTCCCTCCCTCTCCCTCTCTCTTTCACTCATTCCGTCTTTCAGCATCAGCAGACGTACGGGCTGGATGGAGCACTCTCACTGAGAGCCGAGAGGCAGGGAGGAATGACAGAACTGTCATTTGCCTGAAGAAAATTAAAAGAAGAGGACTTGAGGAGTCACGGATGCGCTCTGCTTTTCACGCATGTAGATAGAGGCACGTCTCAAGGCTTTGGTGGTCTCACAGAGGTAAGAGACTCTTTTCATCTACCTGCCAGTGTGACCGAGCCTCGTCTCGCATGGAGCTGCTCAGACGTGCCGAGATGTTGAATGCGGAACTTGTTCTGTAAGCCGTCGCTTACTAGGCTTGTGCTAGATAAAGGTGGGATGTTTTCAACTCAGACCGAGTAATAAAAGTGTTGGCTGGTGATGCTCCAGGCGGCTCATTAGGGTTTACAGAGGAAGTGCTTTCCGTTTATTCCCTTAAGATCAGCACTTCCACTCGGGAGATCTTTTGCGTAACTCCAAAGTCGGCTGGTCTGCAGCTGGTGGTGTTACCTGCCAGAAAGTGTCAGCGCTTTCTGTGATGTTCCCCGGTAGCTCTCTCGTCTCCAGCCAGGAGGAGCAGCAGATGGTTTGTGTTAGAGCTTCTCCGGGTGTAGCTCCTTCCTCCACCGGGAGGATCAGGGCACTAGACTTAGCGCCTTTTAGGAGAACGTGGCAACTGAGGTGATTTGCGTGTGCGCTAAGGGGGAGGGGTCTCGAGGAACGGGAACCAGGGGGTGTGTGTGTGTTGTGCGAGTGGTCTTTTTGGTGGAGGGGGTGGTCTTTGACTGAGACCTCCTGGCTCCAAGGGTCCATAGAAGGTTCATCTCTCAGGAGCCAGCAAGTGTAAAGGTTGCTCCACAAACGTCCCTTTCCCCTACTCTTGTAGTTACATTTAGGGTTTAGTATGTTTTACTGAGGAATGTGATTAGTTGACGTGTTTTGTTGCTATCGATGAACTCAGGTCGTGGATTCTTCTCGGTAGCCACATCTACCGAGCATGGCGAGCACACTTGGCGCTTGCTTACTTACTTAATGTTTTATGATGCTGTACGTGTAGCGTGTTCGCTGACAATGCCTGTCAGAACAAAGCTGAGGGGAAATCCATCCTTTGTTAGAACAGCTGTCTGCTCCTGGTAATGACCTGGTCACGATGTTATCAAACCGTGATCTTCTATCAAACATCATCAGGCTTTCCATCTCCATGTCTGTCTATGGCATTTTCGATCAGCTTCAATATGAGACATTTTACATTTATAGTTGAATTCATTGCGGTAACTTTTCTTTCCTAATTGACCCCGAAATACTCGAGTATTTTCTTCCATGCTGATAATTGACTGCAGAGGCGTTCAGAATGATTTGTCGGCATCAGTGAACAGCGATTTCCTCAGCAGACTTGAGTCTAGAAGTGTTTCAGCCCCAGATGGTTTTAATGGTTGTCTGATGCTAATGTTAGATGGCTAGGAAAGCCACTGGCTCAGTCCTGGGAGCGCAGGCCTACACGACATGCCAGAAGACAAGAAGATCATCTTGTGGTTTCATGAACAGGGATTTGTTAAATAGGAGATCCTCATTGCCTCATCCATCATATTTTTTATATGTTGAGTAAAAAGTAAGACTGAGAACAGGCTTTCTTTCTTTTTTGTTTTACAAGGGCACAGAAGGTTGCCGTGAAAACTTTCTTTTTATAGATAATTTCGCTTTTATTGCTAATAAGAGCTTATTGCGCAGGATTATGGTTCCCGCTGCAGCTGGATTTGGAATAATTGGATTTGGCTCCCAAATGGATTTTATGGGTGTTTTTGTATGAAAACACTCATTTATGAGACATAAATTACCTCTAATTGTTCTTGCACTATTGTCTTTTCTGGTGGGAATGAATTCTACCATTTCATTCTGAGAACATGTAAAGTTTAGGCTAAAAAAAATGGGATTTACATGTCATTTAAAAAAAATTATACATTTTTGGTTTATTAAATAAGTGAAAAACTAGTCGAATCAAAAAAATTTAAACAAAAAACTAGCCCTAAAATCTGATGTATTGGTGTGTATGACACATTTTCAAATGACGGAGCAAATGGAAAATGCTCATTTATGAGACAGAAATTACGTCTAATTGTTCTTCCACTATTGTCCTTTCTGGTGGGAATTAAAACTACCATTTCATTCTAAGAACACGTAAGGCTTAAGCTAAAACAAATTAGGATTTACATGTCTTTTAAAAAAAATTATACATTTTTGGTTTATTAAGCATGTGAAAAACTAGTTCTTCCAAATGTGAAATTCACCCTTTGTCATTTCTTTGTCTTATTGAGATGCTGAAAACGTGTTGTGACAGCCGAGGTTCAGAATTAGAAGGCTAGTTCTTTTAAAGTCTGAACATTCTAGTCTTTTCCCCCTGAAACGGAGGTTAAACCAATAAACACCGGGTCACCAGTGCTGGAAATGTAAAGTGAGACAGCAAGTAACAAATGTTCGTTCTTCATTCCTTCCATCTGCTTTTCAAAAGAGTGGCAAGAAAAGCACACATGGAGCCGAAGTCGGTAGTTATCCAACCTCAATCCCTTTAGACATCTCCAATGTCTCAGGTCTCAAATGTTGACTGACGTCTCCTAACTTTCCATTTCTCCTTAATGAGCGTGATGGCGTTCACCTTGGGCAAGGTCACTGTACCATATTCCATCATGTGATGTAGGAAAAAGTTTGGTAAAAGTGAAGCAATGCCATCAAACCACAGATCATCTTGAAGCATCTACTATGGTCCCCATATGGTCTTTGTCTTTCAGTCTTCATCTCTACAACTATAACACACACACACACACACACACACACACACACACACACACACATTCTATCAGTGAAATCAGATCATCCAGCATCATTAGATTGTAAGTGGGATTTGAATTACAGAAATCCCAGGCCTTGTGAACCAACTCCTTTGTCTTACCATTTTGTATTGGTCTATGTGTCAAGTTTCTTAGACAAAAATGTAAAAAAAAAAAATGTAAACCAAAAAAAGAACCGATGTATTGGTGTGTTTATGACACATTTTCAAACCTTGACCGAGGACGGAGAGTCCGGATGATTAAATATTTAAACAAAAAATGGTACGTTTTTGGAAATGTAATACAGCGTGTGTGTTTCTGGTTTCGGGATGGATTTCACACATTCCTGTCAATCTGCTGATGGGGAAATGCCAGGAGAAAATGATTTTAGTGAGTCGGGTTTACGTGAGCTTTATGTGGCATTTCGGAGACCTTTAAGCTCACATTGGAGGTTCAGCAGAGAAATGTTGTGAATTTATGATTGCCAGACCCTCACATTTGTTTAGCCGAGTCCGCTCTGCTAGCGCAAAGAAAGCAACCGCTCTTCTTTCTTTTCCCAAAACTTTTCCAAGCCAAATAAATGAACAGACATTTATTCCCAAAATGCTTTGTTGAGTCCAGTGGGCAGTGAGAATTTTAATGAAAAGGCAGTAATTCATTCATGACTACTGTATTTTTTGTATTATAACGTGCACTTAAACTGTTGGAAAATTTATTGTGCGATTTATAAGTTGAATAATTTCCGTCTTATAGTCCAAATAATACGATATGGGAGTGACATGTGAGCATTTTACAAGCCCTGTGAATTAACTGATATTTATTCCCAAAATGCTTCATTGAGACAAGTGGACATTGAAATTTTTTAGGAAAAGACAGTAAATTATTGTTCTTAACTCATTCATGACTTCTGTATTTTTTGTATTACAACGTGCAGTTTAACTGGTAGAAAATTTACTGTGCACTTTATAAGTGGAATAATTTCTGTGTTATAGTCCAAAAATGTGATATTTCTACTTGAAGAGCTAAGTGTACATTGAGAATTTCAAGGAAAATACAGTAAATTAACTCATTCATGATTACTGTATTTTTTTTTTTTGTATTATAAGGCGCACTTAAACTTGCTTAAAAAATTGACTGCTTTATATTCTGGTTCGCCTTAAAGTCTAGAAAATGCTCTATGGTTATGACATGAATTAATGCTGAATTAATGTGACAATAGCTAGGAACAAAAATTGGTGTAGGAAGATTTAGCATTTGTCTGGAT
This sequence comes from Paedocypris micromegethes, assembly GCA_028031935.1. Taxonomy (NCBI): domain Eukaryota; kingdom Metazoa; phylum Chordata; class Actinopteri; order Cypriniformes; genus Paedocypris; species Paedocypris micromegethes. The sequence goes on from CM051493.1 coordinate 6,465,045, forward strand.
AGGAAACAATAATAGCAAAGCACAAAACAATGCAGATTACAACAGTTCAGTGGGCCTGTCTTTTTTTCCAAAGGGTTGCCCAGCAAAGTGATGACTTGCAAATCCATTTATGAAACTATAACAGCGGCGCATGCTGTGCAATCGATCCAAGCACACACTACCGAACAGCTTTATGAGCCATCATGGAAATCCATTTGGTGTTGGATAGTTATGAGCTTGATGGTGTTGATTTCTGCAGTGTCCTGTCTGGAAATGACCTTGATCGATAAGCATCTTTATTTATGGGTTTATTGGGATAAGCATTCTATATGGGTTTCCTTACCATCTTCTATCTTAGCACTGGTGAAGTAACACGGAGCTATTTGTTTGGCCCCGACTCTTTCAAACTGCTAAATAGATTGTCTGGGTGTTTTTATGGCATCTATTTAGGTGAAAAGAGTCTAGACAATACAGATTCTTTCACTTCTGCAGACGACCCACATCGAGACTGGGTCCCATAGGCAAGTGCTTTCTGTCATGGCTGACCTACAAAACGAAGACTGCTTGATGATATCACAGAAATGGGAAGATGGGTAGTGTTGTGCCTATCCTTTGTTCAACAGACTGGATGCGTGTCATATCTAATCAGTAGGAATTAAACTGAAAGATGTGTCAAGCCACTGCAGAATTTTGAATAGTTCAGTAACTTGCTGTATAATTCCAGGCAGTTTGTGCTAGAACAATTCCTCTGATTTGGTTTCCTCTGGGTCTCCGTTTTCCAAAAAAAAAGCCGTCCGACAAATTGTCTGAAAATTTGCTCATAAGGCTGAGTGTGATTGTGTGTTCTGCTCTGTGATTGGTTGGCCCCCAATCCTGGGTGTGTCCTCAGGGCCCGGGATTGCTGGGATTGACCGTGTCCCTGTGACCCATAAATGAAATAAAAAAGTGGATGGACGCCCAAACCACATCAACTTCTTGAACAAACACTAGACGCCTCAGTTGATCTCGCTCTTCCCTTTACGGTTTTTAATGTAATGTTTGTCACTTACACTCGGCCTATTAAAAAACCTCCTTCCTTCAAAACATTTTCACCCAACCAATTGCACGCAAGCTAATTTGCTAAACGTTGGTTTGGCAGGGAAGGTTCGCATGTGTGAAGGATTTTGTGCTTCAGAAGATCTAGTCGGCTTTCAGTATCAAGCTAAGCACGGAACCAGCTTAGATCTCCAAAGACGCCTGCCAGCAGGTTTGATCTTCATTGAAATTCCATTCACAGTTGATACATTGAAGCCAAATGGCTCCGTCAGAGAGTTTAGAAAGTAACAATGTGTAAAAAAAAAAAACTTGACCTGGCATTGTGTCACATTGTGTCTGGATTATCTGAAAGTTCCTGTAAAGCTGTATTAGCATATCGTTAATAGATATTAAAAAAAATCAAAAAAAGATAACACGTAAATTAAAAAAAAAATGGTTGGAGTTTTGAAGTCATCCTCATCTTGACTTTTTAAAATCAAGCACTCTGCACCAGGGTTAAGGAGGACAAACGCTCTCACAAAGACCAGCTTGATCCTACAAGTGACTTTCTTCCTTGGATTCTCGTGGCAACAAGCCAGGCGTCAGAGTGAAAGAGCATCTACCCATCCAGAACTAAAGCTCAAAGCAATTTTCTGCCAGTTTTGCTGATTTGATCCAATGGTTTTCTGTGAGGAACAAGGTACCCATCATCCCCCGGGTCCAAATCGAGAGTCTCCTCTCGTCAACACCCCATCACGGCTCTCCATGGCGGAGGCGTTCATCCCTGTCTGGATTGGAGGCAGCAGTCATGAGATCCTGTCACTGGAGCTCATATGTCAGTCCCGCTAATTGCATGTCAAAGCAACCTCTCCATTTACCAAACACATCCTGCCAAGATATTACCTGCTCTTGACCTTGCCGGCTGTGGCAGGAGGTCAATCCCTTGTGCAATTTCAAACCAGTGAAGACCATATATAAACCGCAGACATGCCATTGTTCTTTTGTTAGAAGCAGAATCCAATTTCACCACATTTTGGCTTAAATTTAGCCTGATTGCAACTTTTCTCCTGTAAGTAAAATGTCAGAAAATTGTTGAGGGGTAAACACGGTGAATGATGGGTAAACAAGACCTAAGCTGTACATCAGCGGTGCCTTAATTTAATTAGAGTTGACCTATAGTGACCCCAGTTTGACCTCATTTTGGGTCAAAACAAGAGATCAAGAGCTAACTTTCGGATGTTGCTACTTAATAGATGACATTTTTGGAGGGTTTTGAATTGTGTAGTGCTATTAGAAAGTCTTGTTTTATTTACACAATACACTCAACTCCTGTTAATTGGGACATGACCATAATTCCTTCAAATAGCACATTGACGACTAACTTTGTTTTTGTGAGCTTTATCTCAAGTTGAAGTGTTTAACGCTTTTTGCTTTCACTCTGATTTGCTTCAACTAGACTTATTCAACACGACAGGAAGTAGAACCAGTTTGTCAGTCAAACCCTCATGACTGTATTTAGGTCACTTTTGCATCAATATTGCCTAATGAAATCATGCTTTTCGAATAACCCAGTGTTTAAAAATAACCCTGCGCTCAAAACTAAAATCCTGGTGGATTCTGATATTTCAGGCTCTTGTTACTCTATGACCTCAGTTAAGTGTTAGTTTTGGCTCTTGGTTGGGAGAAGTTTGAGCACCCCTGAAAACGACTATTTGAAGTCGGGTTCGTGTTCCAGTCAATTCACTTGGTTTTTATACTGTGTAATAAAGTGTTTATATGCTAAATAAGAGTCTATAAGGGTTGAAAATCCAAACTTGCACAAAGACTTTCAGATGGTTGTCTGACACTAACTTTGCAGACTTTTCCAATTTATTCATATTCTCAAATGACTAATGCAAAGTAACACATCCACCACACCAGCCAAAAAACACGCTGTAAAAGTGTTTTGATGAAGAAAGAATTATGTTTTATAACGACTGCATGCTGCTGTCTGGAGAGCGCTCAAAGATTGCTAACTTCATGAGAACACCCACACTAGCTACAGGTCTTCTGTCAGCATGGTCAGCGTCCATCCTCAGACTGTCCTGTGGCCTGCTGTGTGTTAGGAAGCTCTGCTGGAAGCCACGCTTCTCGGCTGAAGATGCTCCTACTTTTTTATGGCCTGAGATGATTGTTGTGGAAGCTAAAGCAACACAGACGGAATCGGTTTTGGCGTCTGTCTACCATGCGGAATTCCAGGCCTCGTGTTTGCTTTTGAAATGGAGAACATACTAGTTGGATGGGATTGAGTCCATTTTAAACTGTGGTAGATAAATAACCGATAAACGGTACTTACTGCTACTTACTGCTTAATAATAATAATTATTATTATTACTTACCTCTGGTTAGACATAAACTGCATTTCATCGCCTTTTCATAAGTTTGTAGTCGTTACCTGTGTACAAATTACTGTAATCCACATAATCTAGTCTAGTCTAATCTAATTTAACATTACATAACAAAATATAATATAATAACCTGCTTTACTTGAATGTACAATATGTATTGAATTTACACATTGGTAGGACATGTGTATTGTATATGCCCCATATGTTTATATTCACTTATGTGTTATATAAAACATTATTGTGATTCAGTAGGAATGCCGAAGGAATCACAATCCAATCCAAAAATAAAACCAAATTTTATTGCGTTTTGTTTATGTAATGTTTATTAACAATTTCTTCACATTGTATACAATCACCTTGTTTTGTGGGTTTCCTTCTGTTCTTTTTTTCCCCACAGTCCAAAGGCATGTGTTCAGGAGAATTAAAATATGGTTTAAAATGTGTAAAATGTGTGTGTGTGTGTGTGTGTGTGTGTGTGTGTGTGTGTGTGTGTGTGTGTGTGTGTGTGCGTGTCCCGCTCTATGATTGGTTGACCACTGATACTGATCAGACCCAGAATTGCTGGGATTTGGCTTCTGCTCCATGTGACCCAGACATGGAAAAGCATTTTAGAAACTGGATTGATATATTGTTTTGTGTGTAAAATGATTTTCATAAAACATAATTTTCTAACAATATTATTTGTAATGTATGTATATGTTTTGTATGTTGTATATGTTTATAATTATTTCAAAGACTAATTGTATTGGATGTGGTTCGATTGGCCTTGTGTTTATACGTACGTACATTTAGTTCATGTTTACTTATTTATTTATTTTCAGAAAAAATTGTACCCGGAAAGTTCTGCGGAGTGTTCCGTTTGTCAAGATGATGGCACTGAGATGGCTGCCTCTGGTCTGCGTGGCAGTAGTTTTTCTACTCCATCTCTCTGACGCTGGCCTGGTGAAAAGAGTGATCAGACACAGAAGAGAATCTCTAATGTCCCCGACAACTGAGAACCTGACCCTGCCGAGTCCCGATCACCCGGTGGTCTTCAACCATGTATATAACATCAATGTTCCTTCAGGGTCCCTCTGCTCCGTGGACGTGGATTCACCTGGATCATCAGATATCAAGCCAAAGCCCGAACAGTCTGACCAGCACATAGAACACACCATGGATGGAGAAAACCAGATCGTTTTTACCCATAGAATTAACATTCCCAAGCAAGCATGTGGCTGTGAAAACCACTCACCCGACCTGAAGGACCTTCTGACCAGACTAGAAATCCTAGAAGCAGAAGTTTCCAGTTTAAGGGAACAGTGCACCAGTGGAACAAGCTGCTGTGGTGCACAGGTTACAGGTAATGCAAAAAATGTGTGTTTGTGTGTGTGTGTGCGTGTGTGTGTGTGTGTGTGTGTGTGTGATAACTAGATAAAAAAAGATGTTTAAGTGGTGATTAAGTGGATTTGTTTAGAGCAGGGGTGTCAAACATACGGCCCGCGGGCCGGAACCGGCCCTCAAGGAGGTTTGATCAGACCCGCAGAATAATTTGACAGTGGATAAAAATGGATAAAAGACTTGGAATTAATATTTTTAATTATAACTGTTTTCATCAGAGTAGAACGCTGTATCACTGAGACAGACCGAAACGTTGGTCTCTACTTGACCAGTACACCCCCTCCGCTAACTATCCGCTACACCCCCATTAACCAAAATGTTGTTATGCAAACGGAGAAAAGTAGATAAGGAGTGTAGAATCTTCAAAGAACAATGGACTATGACCTATTTATTCAGAGAGATATTTCTAATATAATTCAATCTTTTTAAATATGAGGTAATTCATGGAATGTTTTGTAGAAGGACAGTTCATTAAATTTCAGTATGTTACTAATGTTCTTGTGCTTCTTTGCACCAAAACAAAGGATAGACATGATTTTTTGGTTATTTATAGCAGAGTATGGTATAATTTTAATGGTTCGGCCCGCTTGACATCTCCCTAGGCCGTATGTGGCCCACGATGTGAAATGAGTTTGACACCCCTGGTATAGAGCCTTTACCATTAACCAACAATTAGATTAGACTTGATTCAACTTTATTGTCATTGTGCAAAGTACATGCACAGAGACAATGAACTGCACTCATTTAAAATGCATTAATCAACAGTTTTAATCAGGGTTAGTTAACAATTAAGTCTTAATAAACTGGAATGGACTGTCAATGTGTCGAAATAAAAACGTTTAGATGTTTTTTTCTGGTTTTTAAGAATACTTTATAACTTAAGCAGGACGACAAAATCTTATCTTGTCCAAACAGATGTTGAGTAAATTATTTTAACGAAAGACCACCGAAAGATTTCTAATCAGTCTTTGTGGCTTTTTACATTTGAAAAACCGGACTTTCAAATCTGTGAAAAATGTGCGTGTAATAAATGATATATATTTTCATATAATATATTCATAAAAAGGCATATTTCGATGTCAAAATGAAAGCATGTTTGTGAATGCTTAGTGTTTGTAACCCTAACTAGTTCTACTAACTTATACTGTACTTACTAAGCTATACCGTAGCCTTTGTGTGACATGCAACATTCGTTCTCTCAGGTGAAGTCACAACCAAACCGTATTGTAGTGGGCGTGGCAACTACAGCGCGGAGACCTGCAGCTGTTTGTGTGAGCCCGGATGGAGAGGTGCCAACTGCTCGGAGACCGAGTGCCCCAACTTCTGCCAGGATCAGGGACGATGTGAAGACGGCAAGTGTGTTTGCTTCGAGGGCTTCGCTGGAGAGGACTGCGGGATCGAGCTGTGCCTCGTGGACTGTGGAGAGAACGGAGAGTGCGTCGACGGAGCTTGCACCTGTGGGTTGGGTTTCTATGGGGAAGACTGCAGTGAAACCAGCTGCCTGAACAACTGCCACGGCAGGGGGCGCTGTGTGGAAGACGAATGCGTGTGCGATGAGCCTTGGACGGGGTTCGACTGCTCCGAGCTCATCTGCCCCAACGACTGCTTTGATCGAGGACGTTGCGTCAACGGAACCTGCTACTGCGATGAAGGCTTTGCCGGCGAGGACTGCGGAGAGCTCACCTGCCCCAAAAACTGCAACCACAGGGGTCGGTGCGTCAACGGACAGTGTGTGTGCAACATCGGCTACAGTGGAGAAGACTGCTCCAAGCTGACCTGTCTGAACGACTGCAGTCAGCGGGGTCACTGCTTCAACGGGAAGTGCATATGCGACCCTGGTTTCGAAGGCGAAGACTGCAGCGTTCTCTCCTGCCCCGACAACTGCAACGATCGAGGGCATTGCGTCAACGGGGAATGCATTTGCGGGCCTGGGTATGAAGGTGATGATTGCTCCGAGCTTTCCTGCCCCAACAACTGCCACAATCATGGAAGGTGTGTGGATGGGGTTTGCATTTGCAAACTGGGCTTCGCTGGAGAAGATTGCAGCGTCAAGACTTGTCCCAAAGACTGCAACGGACGTGGGGAGTGTGTGGACGGCAAGTGTGTGTGCCACAAAGGCTTCGCCGGAGACGACTGTGGCATCAAGACCTGTCCCAAAGACTGTCATAGGCGTGGGCAGTGCGTGGATGGCAAGTGTGTGTGCCATTCGGGCTATGCCGGAGAAGATTGCGGCATCAAGACTTGTCCCAAAGACTGTCATGGGCATGGCGAGTGTGTGGACGGCAAGTGTGTGTGCCATGCCGGGTTCACAGGGAGAGATTGCAGTGAGCTGACTTGCCCCAATAACTGTCACAAGCGGGGACGTTGTGTGAACGGACTGTGTGTGTGTAGCAGTGGCTTCACCGGGGAGGATTGTGGCATAAAGACGTGTCCCAACAACTGCCTGGACCGAGGGTACTGCGAAGATGGAAAGTGTGTCTGCTTTGAAGGCTACACGGGCGAGGACTGCTCCGGCCTCACCTGCCCAGATAACTGTAATAACAAGGGCCACTGTTTGAATGGAATATGCATCTGTGACATGGGCTTTACCGGCGAGGACTGTTCTGAGAGTAAGTCCCTAATATTCTTTGCTACTCCCATGACTGTAATTTGCTCTTGACTGCTTTTGAGTTTTTCTAGTTATTATGCCATTTTCCGTTCGTTAACTAGTCCTCAAATGTTAGTCGTAGAATCGCCATTCAACCTGCGTCTTTTGAATGATCTTCCAGACTATCAATATCATCTCATGTTTGATCTTTCATTTCAATTTGAGTCATTTTTCCAGCATCCTTGTTTTGGACCTAAATGTAATAGAAATGTTGTTCCACTTCCTCAACGTACATTCTCTTCATTTTTTCCATCTACTTTTTCTATTCTACTTTTCATTCAATTTTTCCCCCTATTGACTTTGAATGGAAGTGTATTCAGCTTTCATTGTCAATCTTCTTTTTTAATGGCTTAGTAGACACAAAATTTCAACCTAAAATTGGCTCTAGAACCATAAAATGTTATTCATTGATCTTGGTCTACAACTCTACCTTTTGAACTATAGCAGTTCAAGTTGTGGCTCCATTTTCATTGTCTCTATTTGTTTCTTTACGTTTTGGCATTTCCTCACTTCTACTTGTGTCATCTTGTATCTTTCATAGACGTATTATACTTGGAAACTTTTACGTATAAAATTTGTCTTTTTTCAGAAAACATGCTTAGCATTTTAGATCTTGATTACTGACTGGTCATTTTTTCACTTATTGCACATCTACCATTTACATTTACCTTCATTTGTGTCAAGAGAAAGACTGTATCTGCTATTTTCTTTACCAAAAAGCACATGCAATGCAGAGGTCATAACGAAATATTAATATGCCATGTTTCTTTTTAAAGTTTCTCCACCGAGAGACCTGACTTTGACCGAAGTCAATCCGGAGACGGTCAATGTCAAATGGGTGAATGAAATGCTGGTGACAGAGTATCTTATCACCTATGTGCCTACGGCTCTTGGTGGTCTGGAGATGGAAATGAGAGTGTCGGGTGAAAAGAAGACAGCCACCATTAAGGAACTGGAGCCTGGCATAGAGTATCTCATCAGTGTCTTTGCTATCCTGAACAGCAAGATGAGCGTCCCTGTCAGTGCCAGAATAGCCACACGTAAGTCACATACTATCGCCTACTTGTCAACTAAGTAACTTTCAAAAAAGTGACTTGGAAAAATTGCTTCTTCAACCCGGTAGACCTTCCGGAACCCGAGGGACTCAAATTCAAATCAGTGAAAGAGACTTCAGTAGAGGTTGAGTGGGACCCCTTGAATATTCCGTTTGATGGCTGGAACCTTATCTTCAGGAACACTGTGAGTTCACTGACATCATCTGCATGAATGTAGGGTATAATATAGGAAACCCAGAGTACAACACGGGAACCATAGGAACTGTTTCGGGAACCATTTGTCCTCTTTCCAGATTTCCCATGTCATGTCCTCAGAAATAGCAAGTGGTAATATGGAATATTTCTGCATCCAATTATAAAAATGGATTATAGGAGTCACACCTTTGATAATGAAGATGAAAATAATAAGTAGAATAACAAATTGATTCGGTGCTCAATCTGCGTAGAATATTTTCTGAGAATCTCATAGGGAGATTGTGGAAAATATTTAAGCTTCTGTATTATGCAACTACTTAACGTTGGTGGTTTTGCAAGACAAACCTCTCGGAGAAGCCTCTGGCTATCAGCCTGCGTGACCATGTACCACAGAACGGTTGTTGTCTTTGCACTCCTTGGTTTTCCTTTTCAAGGACTTATGCAAACCAAAAAAAACAGATGCATTTGAACATGCAAACCTCTTTCAAAACACTGCTCTCCAGTCTCATTCACGCATAAAGTTGAGGGATGTCAGTGCCAAATTGTCTCTTGCTGTGAAATAAAACACTCCTCCGAGTAGAATGATCTAGAGTGTTTACTCGCAGGAAACACTCCAGTCGCTCAGAGGCTCATGAGAATCTGACTTGGTTTTGCTGAGGTTGCAGCTTTGAAGATTTGTTCTCATGTAAATCTTCCCCATTACGACCAAAGGGTTAGGTTTCGTAATGTTTCCATTCATAATGGTTTAAGAAAACAGATAAAACATTGGATAATATTGCTTTAGGTAGATTACTTTTGAATGAAAATAGTGCACTATTTATTCGTCTACAAATCCATCGGCTCATGTATTTGTTAACCCAAAATATGTAAAGTGAAGTTAACTATTTTTACTTTTTTTATTGACAATAAATGTAGTTGGTCACAGCCTTCAAACATTCTCCATTTTTGCCTTATTTCAAAAAAAAAAAAATCTGCTAATGTGTTTGATAAGTTACACCTGAAGCTACATGGATTTTCATACGACTACACAAAAACATTTAAAATTAATGTATTTACCATATTGTATTTATTAAAAAGCCCATTAAAAAGATAGTATATTAGTATTTTGTTGTGTGATTGAGTAGAAGTTGACCAATATCACTTTTACTTTGATATTTAATTCTTTTTTTGTATTTTACTGATTCCAGAAAGAAGAGGACGGAGATATATTGAACTCACTCACTCCACCCGAGAACACCTTTGAGCAGTCGGGGCTTGGACCTGGACAAGAGTATGAAGTTAAACTTGAGGCTGTAAAGAACAATACCCGCGGACCACCAGCCAGCAAAAATGTTGTCACAAGTAAGAAACGGTCAACAAACACACATTCCAGCTGAAATGCATTTTACAGTAAATTCAACCAATGGAAAACAAATTCCAATGAGCAAGACGACAGTGGCTAGGAACAAAGTCTCAAGAAAAGAAGTAAAACCTGTGGATTTCTGCTCTGTGGTGTCAATCTCTACTGAAATTTTAATTTTAACAAACTGCTGCATTCACATGTAATGGTTGTCCAATCTTTAGTGCTCTGGTGGCTTCCAGATATATTATTTAATAACAAACGTTAGTGAAAGAGGTTCAGAAGCGAGTGAGAGAGATCAGACGCTTGCAAAAGATGTTCAGAAGTCGGTTAGAGAGATCAGACACTCGTGAAAGAAACCAGAAGTTACAAGAGATGTTCCTCAGTGTTTGGCTTTGAAGGAGATGATTTCAGATTGCATTCCAGTATTCAGGTCAGATCGTTCTTAGATTGCTTCACAGTTTGCCCAAATTATTTGGACATGCTTTTACCAGCCTCGTACTTCCGCGCTCTAGCTCTTCTACTGACAGAGATGATTCAATCTGTCAGTAGAACTACAAAAGTGTGGAATCATTTAGACATTACCATGTGGGAAAATTAGGTATTTTACAGAATGCCTGAAATAGAGTTGACAAAATGTGAAATGCGTCAGATTTCACACATTTTCTAGGCATTCTATTCAATGCCTGAAAGGCAAATTACTGAGTTTTAAACAAGCCCATTCTTTCCAGATCATTTTCAATAAACGTATCCCGCAGTTTTGCTTTTCTCGTTTTAGGCATTTCACAGACCAGACTAGACTAGACTAGACTAGTTACAGTAGACTAGACTAGACTAGTCTAGACTAGTTACTGTAGACTAGACTTGACTTGACTTGACTAGACTAGACTAGACTAGACTAGACTAGAGAATAGAATAGAATAGAATAGAATAGAATTGAATTGAATGAATGAATGAATGAATGACTTTATTTATCCCACAAGGGAAAATTTCTTTAGTTTGAAGCAGCAACAGGGAGACGGTACAATATAGAAACAGTAATGAAGGGTAAATAACAAAACTTGTAAAAAAGTGTAGTAACAAAAATGTGCAAAGGAAAATGAAGAAGATACAATAAATAAATGGTGCAAAAACAACAACAGTATAAAGTGCAAACTGTGCAGAGTAGAGAATAGAATGCATTTATTCATCATCAGGTCTTTCCGATCAGGAAATTCACACTTGGCGTTTAATATGCTTGTTATTCTTCACAATGCCTAGGCAAAGTAGGCAACAATGCAGACTTTTCAATCTACCAGAAACGCCAGGCATTGTATAGAATGCTGAAAATATTTATTTTTTGCACCACTATGAAGAGATGTGTAACTGAATATACTCTTCTACGACTTGTGCCACACACAAAAAGGTGACTAATTGCTCAAAGTGTGTGTGTGTGTGTGTGTGTGTGTGTGTGTGTGTGGGAGGCTCTACCCAGCAACACGAGAGCATCTCCTCCCCTCAGATGACGGCTGCAACGAAGCATCTCGCATGAACAAATTAGCCTTAAGCCACATTCCGTGTCTTAAGTTGATCTTTTTCTTTGCATAAGTTTGAACTCATCATGCAACTCGTAGTGTCTAATTTTACCCCGAAGAGCTTCAACAAACCCGTTGGTAGAAGATAGTCGTGTAGAGCGTTATCGTATCTAGCACGTTTTTTTTTACATTCACATTAAACCATGACTCTCCTCACTTCTGCAGTGATCGACGCTCCCAGTCTTCTGAGTATCCGTGATGTGACGGACACCACAGCTCTTATCACCTGGCTTCCACCTGTAGCTCAGGTGGACAGCATCTCTATTTCATACGGGCCGAACATGGATTCCACAGACAGGAAGCGGATTGAGCTTTCCTCCGTGGACACTCAGCATCATCTGGCCGAGCTGCATCCCGACACAGAGTATGAAGTTTCTCTCATGGCCCGTAGAGGAGAGATGACAAGCTTCCCCATCTATGAGACTTTCACAACAGGTACATGTGGTTGTGTTGTAGTAGTCCTACGTCTCAACCGTGCTTGGCTTTGCCTTGGGAGATAGCAGCACATTCACAGGGAGTGTTTTTCTTCATCTAAATCTTGTTTCAGAGCTGGATGCCCCAAAGCACCTCAAAGCAATCGAACAGACAGACGAGAGCATAACTCTTGAGTGGAAAAACAGCAAGGCCGACATACCGAATTACCGCATCAAATACGGCCCAATTTCAGGAGTGGAGCATGGAGAATTGGTCTTTCCCAGTGGCCAGAAAGACACGACTAAGGCTAAGATCACCGGTAAGAGCCCATTCAAATCATTATTTGTTTGTTAAACAGCAGAAATGTGTCTAACAATGCTGAAGAAATCTGTACTAGTTCAGTTTTTACATTAATTCAGTAAAGTCAATAAAAATGATTGCTGATTAAAATTGTTAAGAAATGCAGAACAATTATAGAAATGGAAAAAAATGTCACAAAATGGCACAAATTTTCTTGATTTAGAGATAAATTATAGAAATATAAAAATAACTAATAAATAATACACAAGATGTTGTTAAAATGTTGAAAAAAATCTGTACAAATTCAGCTTTTAAGCTAATTCTGAGAATTCAATATTAATGACTGCTGATTAAACATGCAAAACAATTATAGAAAAGAGAAAAAAAAGGCAAATTTTTTCTACAATTTTCTTGAATTAGAGAGAAATTATAGAAATATAAAAATAACTGTGTGTGTTGGTGTGTGTGTATATGTATATAGACATGATGTGCCAAATTGCGGATGCCAGTGGTTGCGATTGATTTTTGCGAGAGAAAAAAACATACTTTTTTTTTTTTTTATTGAAAAGTGATTGTTTTTGCTTCTGGCTTTTAAATAATGATAAATAATTGTTTAAAAGCATAATTTGCAGTGGTTAGTTCCACTACATTTATATCAATAAATTAATATTTTTAATATAATACATATATATATTAATATATTATAATAATTACATTATAATACAGATTGTAATAATATTATATTACAATAAATATATCACAATAAAAAAATAAATTATATTACAATACATGTGTTTGAAACTTGTTTAAACGTTTGTGGTTGGAAAAAGCATCTGATAAAAAAAAATGTAAAATTTATATTCTAAAATAATGTTTTTTTTATCATTATTTTAGCATCATTGATTAAATATGTTTTGCTAGGTGTATATGCGCATTATCCGGCAAATCTTTAAATAATCCACTTTAGGAATAGTTTTTAATGTTGTGCTCCTCTATTATACTCAATAATCGCCTTCAGTTTTACATTCACACCTTAAATGAAATAACACCGGTGCTTGTTTCAATGAGAAAATCCCAGTCAAAAAAGGGAAAGTGGATGCTTTCTTCATCACAGCAGCACTTCTATTATACACTTGTGCTTTGAGGCAATCTTCTGTGCTAATTCTTATTCTCTACAACCATGTGTTACCGCAAGCAGGGATTATCATGGCTGGGAGAGAGAAAAAAATATATTCAAAATGGATAATAGATTCTTTGTCTGGTTTGCTCCTTTGTCCTTGGGAGGCCTGTTTGCGGTAAATAAGGCAGACGTTCAGTTCGGCTTATACGCGCTGTCTCTTTTTCTCACACACACATCTGACTAGTTGTTTCTTTCACACAGTTATTATCGGTAATTGGCGTCACGCCTGTGATTTTATTGATAATGAGCTTCCTCCGCATTAGGCGTAATTTCATGCTGGAGGACTCCAGCACGGTGACCTCTGTAGGAGCCAATGGAGGCTTTACGGGGAGCAAAGTGTGGGATCTGGGCTTTTGTTGAGGTTATGAGGATCTGAGATTCTCGTCTATGATTGCGAATATTGTTTCAAGCTCTTTGATGGCCAACGCATAGATGGATTTGATCCCGTGCTGTGGCATGCAGATTAACAGTTGTCTGCAAACCAACCAGAGAGCTTGATTGATGATTGAGTCAAATTGTTTGAAAAGCCTGATTTTGTTAAGTTCTTTCTTAGGTCTCAGACCGGGCATTGAGTATGGAATGGGAGTGACGGCTATCAAGGAAGAGCGTGAGAGTCTGCCTGCGACAACCAATGCGGTGACTGGTAAGACTGTCCCTGCGATTCCAAAAAATTGGACTTTTTTTTTTTATTATTATTTTAAAATCAAAGTCAGCTTTATTGTCAACTCTGCCATGCTGGACGTACAGAGAGAGAGTTGGAATTGCAATTTTCTACTCGTCCCTTACTTAAAAACACACTAGTAAACAATGTACACATATAGACAACAATTGGACATGTAACAACAATTTTACAAAATGTCCAAGAAAGTGCAAATGGTTCAAAAATGTGCCAAAGGTATACAAAAATAATCAAATAAAAAACAACACAGGCAGTGCATCAGTTCTGACAAATTAGTTTGTTAAAGGAATTAAAATTCAAATTAAAATGTTATTTATCAGGAAGAGGAGGAGGGGGGAGGGGCATGAATATGAGACAAAAAATACAACAAAATGCTACTGATTTTTAGATCTTGACGCTCCCAAAAACCTTGAAGCCAGAGAGGCCACGGAGACCACGTTGGTACTGGTTTGGCGAAGACCCGTGGCCAAGATTGATGTCTACAAGCTGGTGCTTGTGTCAGAAGACGGGAAGAGCGTTGAAATGGAGGTACCAGGTGGTGTCAGTACCTTCACACTGAGGGACCTGAACCCGGGAATGCTCTACACCATCAGTCTTCATGCCGAGAGAGGAAAGAAGAAGAGTCTTCCTGCCAACCTGTCAACGTCTACAAGTTAGTCCAAATTTCTTTTAGACTTTAAGTCAACTTTATGGTCTAATCACTTACATGTTTCAGAGAATTGGAATTGTTCCAATCTCTAATCTCATTCTCTGACTATAAGATGCACTTATACTGTACAAGATGGAAAAAAAACCTGGTGTGAAGTGTCAAGAGTGTGTGAAAATGCTACTTGAGGAATAGTACGAATAAATTACTGTAAAAAATACTCTATTACAAGTAACAAGTCACCAATTCCACGAAGACTTGAGTAAAAGTTGTATCCAATTTTAAAAGAATGTGATTTAGCTCGTAAACAACAACCAGTACCTTCAACATCCTGGTATCACCTCGTCCGTCCACGAAATTAACTGTGGTAGAAAAAGATGGTGACTAGTTACTCACAATCACAGTGTAACTAGAAACAATATGTGTCAAATGTAGTGGAGTAAAGAGTAAAGATACTCAGTCACAAATGTAGCAAGGTAGAGTAAAAGTTGTTTATATTTTTGGTACTCAGTACAAGTACAAAGTAGCCACAAATACTTAAGTAGCAAAGTTCAGTGATCTGATGCGCCTTATAGTTTGAAAAATACCTTAAAGGTAAAAGTTATACAAATAAATGATTTGCCAGATGAACAGAGATACAATAAAACAACAGATATGGTACATGACATTAAAGCATAATCTTCATTAGATGTTCAGAATCTAAATCCTGGATCTGGTTTCAGTGGGACTGAAGAGCTGGTGTGGTTTGGGAATGTGTTTTAAATAACGATTTCTTGGATCCGAAGGCAGCTGAGGATTTTTTTTATTATCATCTCTGCTTCACGTACGCATCAATATTTCTTTTGGAGTCGCAGATAAAGCAGCCGTTGTTCCTTTCGCCTGAATGAAAATTTCACTGCACCTTGTCCAGAAAAACACGTCCATAAATAACACCATCTCCATACTGCCACGATTATTTCAGGAATGATTGGAAACCGATACAGAACATCGTCCCTTTCGTCTCTTAAACTTTTTTTAATCCCACGCGGGGTTTCGTGCTTCATAAAGTGCGGATGCCTTGGCAAGACAACGCATCCTGGATTACATTACCCAAATGATGCTTAGGCGGCAGAATCATCTCCAAAACCAAGAAGCTAGGAGCTGCAGCAAAGGCTTGCTGCTTAAGTCGCCAAGGCGAGACAACGGATATAGTGTTTCTCATGATCACACACTCTCGCATGCACTGAAAGCTCATTCATGTGGTAATTGTCGGAGTGAGCCCACTCCCCTCTGGATTTGCGTGATTTGACCACAATGAACTATGGGGCGGACTGATAAATAGGACACATGCTGGGCCGCCTGTTAAAATGTTGTCTCTGAAATCACCAGCGCTATAATCCCGTAGCGTTTTTCCAGCATCCATTATCGGCCTTAGGTATGGCACACATGAGCAGAGACTTTTCACCATGCCAGGCAAACTGGTCGGTGGGGGGCTGGGAGACTGATCACTGAATGCTGGAATCAGTATAAAGTGGGTTTTTTTTAACCCCCTCTATGGTGATATCTAACCAGCTTAGCTATCAAGACTATCAAGTTAATGAAGTCAGTTCGGAGTTTGACTGGAAAGAGGAGTTAGTCACTTTGGTAATTGATTAGATTAGATTAGAGTAGACTTTATTAATCCCACAAGGGGGAAATGTCTGTGTTTAACTGCAGCGAACAAAAGGTAAACAGTTTAAGAAAGACAGTAAATACCGGGGGG
>CM051493.1:6481580-6501453 GCA_028031935.1 Paedocypris micromegethes
GGGGGGCGGCAAAATAAAAATTAAACAACAACAATAAAAAAACAATGAGATAATAAAATTAGCCTGAAATAATATCAATTACCTAATGAGGTAAATATCAAAATATATTGGTTTAGTACGCATGATATTCCCTAATAACCAAGATTTTTTTAACTTGCTAGTCATGTTAAACTAGTCTTGCTTCTCTGAGGTTTCTTGTGCAATCTAAAAACAATGAGGTAAAAATATCCACCTGAAATAAATACAGTAAATACCAGGGAAAAAAAACACCAAAACAAAAATTAAACAACAACAATTAAAAACAAATTAACCTGAAATAATATAAATTACCTAATGTACGCATGCTATTCTCTAATAATCAAGATTTATTAGTTAAACTTGCTTGTCATGCTAAACTAGTCCTGCTTCGCTGAGGTTTCTTGTGTTTGTATAAGAAAGACAGTAAATACCAGGGCAAAAAAACCCACCAAAATAAAAATTAAACAACAACAATTAAACACAATGAGGTAAAAAATAATCACCTGAAATAATATCAATTCCTTAATAAGGTAAAAACCTGATTATATTGGTTTAGTACACACGGTAATCCCTAATAATCAAGATTTATTAGATAAACTTGCTAGTCATGTTAAACTAGTCTTGCTTTGCTGAGGTTTCTTGTGTTTGTATAAGAAAAACGGTAAATACCAATGGAAAAAAAAACAATGAGGTAAAAAATAATATCAATTACCTAATGAGGTAAATATCAAAATATGTCGGTTTAGTACGCATGATATTCCCTAATAATCAATATTTATTAGTTGAACTTTGTAGACTTGCTAAACTAGTCATGCTTTGCTGAGGCTTCTTGTGTATGGCATTGAGGAAGCCAATCAGATCTTGCTCTGAAACGATTGGACCAATCAAATCCCTGGCTCTTTCTTTGACGCTTGAGATTGGCCAATCATACGTACGCACTTCCCGATTAAGAACAATGTGTTGTCGCACAGTGCAGCGTTGCCTTGCGTTGTTGTTTTAAAGACCAAATCCTTTTTTAAATCCATCTATTGTCAAAAAGGCAACAGGATGCATCATACGACCCGTCGATGTTTGTAGGCCCAAAGGATCACGAGGAAGACAACTCTATTGGTTAGTTCCCATGAATGAGGTGCGGTGATCAATAGTTCGGTGTTGGACAGCTTTGTGTGGCTTCATCAGATTTCAAAAGCATCAAACGCCCCTAATGTCGGAGAAGGTCATTCACTTTCTCTCCATTGTCTCTCTCTCTCCATTGTCTGGCATCCTTCTGTACGTGCCCAGAGCGCCGTATATCTCTGAGTTATCTGCCGCTCTCTGACCGAGAACGCTGACAATGCTCAATAATGTTCAATTATAGGTTGAACTGCATTGCTGGGCTGCTTTTCATGTCAGAAGTGCTCGGCGTTCCTCGGCTCGGGCTGAGCCTTCACAAATTAATGGCTTTTCTCTGGGCCATTAACACCAAGGCTGTCTCAGCAAGCAGGTGCTTATATGTTAATAGCTTGGAGAGGAAATCGCAGTAAGTCACAAGCTGCAGTTTTGCTTATCGCTAGAACTTTCTATTGTTACATGATGTAATTTTTTTTTTAACAGATGGAGGGCTCTTATCAACAATAAGAAGTGTTTTCTGAGATTTGTATTGTGTTTTTGCACAGAGAATTGTATTGTTTGTTTTTGCAACACCAGAAGTGTAAAGATACTTCAAAACCATACTAAAAGCACAGATACCTTAGGGATAGTATAAGTACGGATACCTTACTGTAAAAATGACTCCATTACAAGTGACAAGTCACCAATCCCAAAACTACTTAAATAAAAGCATTAAAGTATTTTACTTGAACTTAATTTATGCTCTAAAAATATAGAGAAATGTGAAAAACAAATTTCACTAATTTCTAACATAGCATTTTCAAAATGCCGTATATAACAAAATAAAATAACAACAACAAAATAGATAAAAGTCAGTAAAGAGTACATATACTCAATCAAACATGTACCGTATGTATACTACACAAGTACAAGTACAAAGTAGTAAACAAATACTTAAGCAAAGTCCATTTACTCAAGTACTTTACAGGACTCTAGTCAACATTAATCACAAATGATTCGCTTAATAACTTAATAACAATAATTTTGAATACAATTTTTATTTAAACCTTACTTACATAAGAGCAGAGAAATTGCGTTTTCCAGTTGTCCTGCATGAATTAATCTAAATAAATGAATCTAATGAATATTAAAAGGTAAATACTTTAAATAAGTGATTGAATACAAAAAAAGTACACTTTAAAAAGTAAAGTGACTGAGGTATAAAGTGTCTCGTGTATTCCCAGTAAAGCGGCTAGTGTAAAACGACAGTTGTGTCATAAAAAAAAGCTTTGTAATTCATCATTTGTCTACTTTTGCAGTTATCTGTATGCATCCCGTATCCAGAGAAGGATGTCGTGAGCTTCATCACAAAGCTCTTCATTATCGTCCCCATTACGCATGATGCGAGTGTGTATGACGACCTGTCCAGGTTGTAATGTTTTTTTAATCTGTTTGTCATTCAGATGAAGAGAAGCCTCAAGTGGGAAATATCACCATCTCCGATGTGTCCTGGGACAGCTTCATTGTGTCCTGGGAAGTAGACAGAAGAGATTTTGATGGTTTTCTAATCGAAGTGTCTGATCCGGACGACCTGTCAGAAGGCCAGAACCACACCCTTTCGGGTCAGGAGTTCACCCTAGCCGTCTCTGACCTCTCGCCCGGGACGTTCTACCGGGTGACGCTGTATAGCCTGTACCGGGGAGAACTTTTAGAGCCAGTCTTTGCTGAAGCCTACACAGGTATTATTGTCAAGTGTGTGAACAGGCCGTCTAGTGGCATGTCTGCTCCTCTGCTCTTCATCACTAACATCATCTCATCTCACACTAACGGTCCTTCAGTCTGCATCTCTCCATCTACTACCACTTCTACTCTAAAGTTGACTTTGGTTCCAGAATACACACCATTCAAACCCTAAGCCAATGCTACTCAGTCCAGATGGAGCAAATAGCACGGCTCTGCAAACAAGCCCAGTCTCAGTGAAGTCAGCACTAGTCTCAGATGGTGCGAGAAGTCTCCACTTAATTATATTTCCAAGCATTGCTGACATTCAGAGAACACCTGCGCCGCATTGCAATGCCTCCCCGTGCATTCCTGAGCGAAAGATGCATGCGGCATTAAAATGACCGTAGTCTTTGGACTAGAAGGTGCACTTGACTCTCCTGTTGTGTTCAGATATAAGTCTAATATAAGTGTCATAAACGAAAAAGTTACAAAAAAATGACATATGTACAACTTAAATATGTACATGTTGATTACACTAATTTATTCATTTATTTTTATGTTATTTATATTTATTCATAATGTTGATTTCACCAACAGATAAGTAACAAATAACAAATAAGCCAAGCAGAAGTTTCAAAGTGGAAAAAAAATACTTATGTATTGTATTTGATTTTTAAACTTTGAAAATTGGTAAATTTGATCTAAACATAACATGAAGATTAAAAATCTTTTAAGTATTACTTAAATAAAAGTAGGTATTTTTTATTCATTTGAAAGCTTTAAAAACAGGTAATTTGACCCAAACATACAAACATGCAGCGGGGGTGGTTACAAATATGTGAACTGAACTATTAATTCAATCAAATGTATTAAAAAATATGCTTTTGCAAGTCAATATATAATTAAATAAATACTGTATATGTATATGTTGATTACACTAAATAAGCCAAGCAGGAGAAGTAGCAGGAGAAGTTTCAAAGTGAAAAAAAAAAATATTGTGTGTATTACATTTTATTTTTGAAACATAACCTAAAGGTTAAAAAACATGAAGGTTTTTTTTGTAATAAATGTGCGCCTCATAATAGCTGTAAAAATTAGATCCAAAAATGTAATCCAGAGCGCCGTATAGTTCAAGAAATACGGTCCTCTGTTAACAAAACCCAATCGATGGTCCTTTACGGCGTTTTGTCCAACAGCAACCAGCGCGATTCGTGTCGCAAGCATTTATTTCATGCATGAGGGGACTTTCAAGATGACTGGCCTGGGACGGACTGGCATGGAAGTGTTCCTGAAGAGTTTTTGTGGCTTGTTGTGAAGGATCTTTTCAGTATGCACACCCAGTTTTCTGACCCTGCGCTGCTGCTCATTCTAATGCTTCGCTTTCACACATTTGCTTAGTGTTTATCAGCCAGCAGGACACAGTCGTGGACGCCTCTCGAGTCTGCATGCTAATAAGCCCGGCGGAGAATTGGAAAGCCATCTTTGGTCATCTCCTCCATCACACGACCCTTGACCTCTCGCCTTTGTGTGCGGAGTATTATGAGTCTGATAAGATCTTGGTGTACAGAGGTGTAAAGAGTACCAGACAGCCATACTTGGGTAAAAGTACAGATACTTGTTGTAAAAAAGACTACTAGTAACGAGTCACTAATTTCGAAAAGAATTGTGGCAAACAACACACTAAGAAATGTGAAAACAAACTCCATTCATGAGTTTTTTTCTCTGAAAACAGAAACGAAATGTAACACCTCAAATGTTTTAAAAATGGAAGAACGAAGTAGATAAAAAGAACAAAAAGTTAGTCGCAGTCAATCTGAATGGAAAGTAAAAATAGTAACATCAAATTCTGATTAGTCAAATTTCTATGATGTAATAAAATTAGTAAAATACATTCACGCCTCTAACTCATGTTCGCGTGATTTAGCGGCTAAATAGCATTCATTAACTTCAGCATCCTGCAGATGGCGATATCACCCCGTTCTCCCAAGAAATTAAACGCAAAATAAATCAATGCCGGCTTGTCGTGCACAATCACAATGTAACAAGTAATGACAAGTGTCCATTCAAATGTAGTGGAGTAAAGAGTACAAATACTCAATCACAAATGTAGTGGAGTAGAGAGTTGCTTTTACTTGATACTCAGTACAAGTACAAAGCAGCAAAAACATACTTAAAGTAACAAAGTACATTTACTTAAGTATTTTACACCTCTGATGCAGTAAAACTGTTGGGTGTTTGTTCCAGTTGCATTATTGGGCTTGGTCCACACCAATATCCTTCTAAAGACCATCGCCCTCCAGATTTTTTTCTCGTTCGGAAGTTCTTGGAGCCGTTTCCACCTCCACAAACAGATGCTCCTTTGTCGCTGCTCCGAGACGTAGATGAAAGTGATCTTTGGAAAGCTCATGGTGGTTTTCTTGGAGTGCTGACACTCTGAAACAAGCGAGCGCTGCTAATGAAGAAGGACAGCTCCACGGGGTTTGTCCTCGCCACTTTTCCTTTTCCAGCTTTTCCGCACTGAACAAATGCCTTTTCTGTTTCACATCATCCCGTGTTATGAGAAACGAGAAGCCGGGTTTCTGGTTGGAGCTGCTTTTGGAAGTTCAGTTTGGGACACGTTGGGTTGTTTCGCTCATGCTACGCGTCCATTAACACGACACTGTCCGTTAGCATTACTTGTGTGGTTTAGATCGGGGCTTTTGCTTGTGTGGCAACTTGTGATCCATTATCGGTCTAAACGCTTCCTCTTCCATCATCCTTCTCCTGAGTGCTTTTTTTAATGTTGTGCCATTCAACTTTCTTAAACCAAACTAACTTAATTGATTTAAGCTCAACTTATGTGTGATTTAATTTATAATTATAATATCATAAATAAAACATTAGAATATATTAGGATAGAATATAATATATACAATTATATTCTCATATAGCTGCAATCAGCAATTGTGGGGTTCAAGAATAAATATTCTTATTGAATATTTATAGAATTTTTATTATTTATTTGTTTATAGCTGTAAAAAAAGAGTTTTAGATTTTTAGTGTGTGTTTGAGCACCATACCTTTATTTATGTGTTACTTTATTTAATTTATATGAATTATATTGTGTTTATATATGATTATATTTTGATAATATGCTTATAAGTTTAACTTGAATTTTGATTATTCTATTAAACTAAAATAATGCTGCAAACAATAAAATAGCATTATAAAGCGTATAGTTCAGAAACAACAGCAGTTTAAGAATAAATACTTATTTTAGAGAAAACAATAAGTACATTTTTCTTAAGTTCAAGAACATTGTGTAAATGTGTCTTCGAACTACAATGTCGGACTCCAACAATTTAATTTGGCCTAATAAATGTAATTAAATGTGGAATTTTAAAGACTCAAATTAAAGATGATAATGTACTGGATGGATAACTTTTAGTTTTAAATAGAAGTTAAAAAGTGAATAGTTTTAATATACTAATAAGTGTTTTTTAGAAGAACAAAAATATTTAGCATATTCAATCTGGATACTCTATGATTGAAACCAAACATAGAATGCTCATCAACTCACAAGATCTGCTAAAACATTTGTTAATTTTACATCTAAATGCAAAGAAAGTTGTCTGCTACTCATGTTTTTACTCAGTAAAATCTGTGCTGTAGTTTAATCTTAATTTCCCAGTGGGAAATTCGTCATTGTCATCTTTTTACCACAAATCTCATTTCATTTTTAACCCAAAAAAATGCAATTAAATTTCCCAGTTCACTGACTTCAGCATCATCTACCATAATAAACGGAACCAATTGATTAATGAATGAGCAATTTATTTCTATAAAATGCATTTCCATCCTGTGGAAATGTCTCTTGGATGATGATGTCTGGTCCCTTTAGAATTTAAATAACTTTACAGGACAGAAAAAAAAAAACAATTTTGTGTGTGTTTGTCGAGCAGATTCAGAACCAGAAGTGGAGCATCTTCTGGTCTCGGACATCACACCACACAGCTTCAAACTGGGATGGACGGCTCCAGACGATGTGTTTGATACCTTCACTATCAAAGTCATTGATTCCAATGGATTGGGCCAAGCTCACCATATCACCGTGTCTGGAGACAGAAGGACAGAAGTGGTGAAAGGCCTGGAGGAAAACACCGAGTATGAAGTCGAGCTCTCGGGACTCATTTTAGAAAGGAAGTTCCAGCCTATCTTGGCTATAGCACAAACAGGTAACCATAGTGGTTTCTTACTTGCTGATGGAAGAGACATTTTTCTTCACTTGCTGTTTTTAGAATCAGAATCAGAATCTTAGCTAAGTTGCGAATGACAACAGGGAATTGAGTTTGGACTGACTCCGCCCCCCCCCCTCTCTTTTTGCAAGTATTAACATAAATATATAAATAAAAGGAAAAAAAAACAATGACATGAAATGAATGAAACATAAATAACATTACAATATAAGTTATAGTTTTCGCATTTGATAAAAACATCAGTTGTGGTCCAGCGATAGGGAGTTGGACTTGTGTTCAATGCGTCAAATGACAAATTTCCCCAATGAGGAATTATTAAAGTTTCTATAATTATGATTATTATTATTATTAGTAGTAGTAGTAGTAGTAGTAGTAATATGATCATGATGATGATGATGATTCTTATTCTTATTAATTGTAATTATTATTAATATTCTCATTTTTGTTGTTGTTGTTGTTATCATCATCATCGTTGTTGTCAATTGTTGTTTTTAATGAGCCAATTTGTTTATCTGTAGCTCAATTGACTGTATTGACAAGGAAAACTTAACTGTGTTGCAATGAAAAGTTAAAGAATCTGAGTAAAAGAATCTGCTAAATGCATAAATACATGGTTAATGTAACGAGTAATGTAAGAAATGATAATGAGTATTTAACAAACATTTAATTAATTCCACCTTTATTTTATGTAGTTTCGTTTAAGAGGCAAAATATTACTATTATTTCATCACTGTACGTCTATATTAGGATTGCGTGTGTTCTTGCGCCGTAAAACTGGGCTTTCCTCTGCCCGGCGTCTGACGTCGGCATGTCACACCATTGTGTTTCTGTACTGGGGGCAAGTTAATCTTCTCGAATCTGTCACGCAAGATTCTGGGGTTCAGCACAGAAACGGCTTTAAGGCCGCAGCCTTTGTCTGTCACTGCACAGCTGGTTGTTCTCATGTCCTGAATACTAACTTTAATGAGCCGTGGTGTTCAGCAGGAGAAGCATAAACCAGCTTGGACCATGTGTGGTTGGGATTTTCTCCCTCACTTGTGAATTTTCTTCATAGACGGAGTTTATGATAAGAGAACACACTTTCATATCAGTCTGAAAGCTTCTAGTGAAAGGTCTAATTATACGCCCCAAAAGCTTCTTTTCACCTTGTTGGGTCCACAATTCTTTATGACCGCTTCTTTGCCTAAACTGCTGTACTTTATATAGAAAAAAACACATGACATAATGATTAAAGTTACTTTCAAAATTACCGCGGAGTGAGCACAGATTCCATCTCCTTCAGAGCTCCGGCCTCTGTTCCTCAGTTATAATCTTCACTCAGAAGGGAAATAATAGGGTGACTGTAGACGAAACAAACACAAAATATAACTATAGAGGTCCAGATTAGCCGGTTGCAAGTGAGAATAGCATCATTTTGAGAAAGTAAAGAAGATCCACAGGATGCCGTATAAGGATGTAGCATGTGAGCAAAGAGACAGTTACGGGAAGTTTGTGAGACGTTTGCTTACTTCAAGTACTTTTAGTACTGGAAAATCTAGTTTGAGCAATAAGCACACACACACATTGAAAATGTCAACTGAACCTTTTTTATCTGCGATTCAGGCTTACTTAATATTAAACGTTTAGGGCATTTCAAAGCTCATATTCTTCAACACAAATGCTGTTGAGTAATATATCAAGCTCCAGATGTTGTCCGGATACCCCCTGCTCCAGGTGTGTGTGTGTGTCCTCACACAGATGTGTGAGATACACCTCATTCCTGAGGTGTAAAGAGTAGCTGAATACCATACTTTAGTAAAATTACAGACACCTTGCTGTAAAATTACTCCATTACAAGTAACAAGTTGCCAATTTCTAAGAATAATTGAGTAAAATCTGTAAAGTATCACATTTTAAAAGAACTTGAGTATTTTACTCATACAGCATTTAGGCGCAAAAATCAGTGTTCACATGATTTAGATCTCCAACAGCATCCAGTACCTTCAGCACACTGCAGATGGCAATATCGCTATAAGAAATTATCCTGGTAGAAAATGATGCCAACTTGTCCCACACAATCACACTGTAACGAGTAAAGAGTACACACCCTCAATCAAAAACATAGTCAAGTAGAGAGTACAAGTTGCTTAAATTTTTGACACTCAGTACAAGTACAAAGCGGCCAAAATACTTGTGTAAAGTAACAAAGTCCATTTACTCAAGTACTTTTCACCACTTGTCACTCATTCTGAAATGACATGAAAATGAATGGAAAAATGAATCACACTTTTCACTCGCATTTTCATCCACTTTTTCTCTTTTGTCGCTCTGCCTCAGGTTTAGGAACACCACGAGGAATACGCTTTTCTGACGTGACAGACACGTCGGCAACCGTTCACTGGATCTTGCCTCACAACCAAGTAGACAGTTACCGCATCTCTTATGTGCCCATTCACGGTGGTAAGTCATCTCTAGAAAGAACTAGCTTATTATTTATTGATATTTTTTTATTAAAATTGTTGTAATTTAATTACAATTATAAGAGTCTATGAATGTATGTATCCATCCATAAGTCTTTCATTTATAATCCCAGTTCCTAGAATGTTTTCATGCGTTTGGATTGTGGCCTGTTGGCAAATTCTAGAATTTCTTTTTTGTCACCAATTGTTTGATTTGTCCTGAATGGTGTATTAGATAACAGCTTGCGTAAATCTAAGGAAATTCTCTAAGCCAGCAGTCTTAGGAAAATAAATTGAGTTTAAATAACGTCCCCCCTAAAGACTCCTAGCCATTGTTGATCCGATCGGCTTTTTAAAGCGGCTTTGTCGACTTACTTATGAGCAACTATTAACACTAAGCATGTTTTATCTATCAGCCTGGCTGATCCCCACGCCAAACCGCCAGCAACTCAGTTTCGCCCCCTTGTGGCAGATGTCTTACTGCACGTGAGCAAGTACCGATGTTGTGTGATTTGTCTCCCCCTGCAGGCAGCCCCCTGACATTACGTGTAGATGGTGGAGCGTCTCAAGCTGTTCTGCCGAATTTGACCCCTGGTGTGACTTATCAGGTCACGGTCATTTCAGTAAAGGGTCTGGAGGAGAGTGAGCCTGGATCTGATCGAGTCACCACAGGTAGAAACCTCTTTTATTATCTAGAGGTTAGTATTGGTCTACTTTCCTGTGGTTTGGTCAGTAAATTACCCTATCAGCATCAGCATCAGCATCAGCTTCAAGTTGTTTCTGTGTGTAAATGGAAGGTAAGTCTTTTTATAAAGACCTTATAATTGTATAGCTTATACTGAAAAAATGTTATTTATTACAGGATTTCGTTTTTCCTGTGAGAATTTTCTACTTTGTGGCTTTAACGTTGATCTACTGTATTTATTTATGGGTCATGAAGAAAATGCCGCAATTCAGATACAATTCATCTCCAGCGATTTGTGTTTTCAACCTTTACACATTTCCTCATATCTACTGTTTTACGTTTTTTTTCCCCCTATTGACTGAATTCACATGCTGGACCAATAGGATTTCGGAATGATACATTTTTCTCATCCAACCACAATCAAGTTTACTGTAACCGGATTTTTCTGGATGTTTTTTTTAGATCGATGACAACGTGGAAATAAAACAGGAGTAACACTGCATCTTTTTTAAACATATGGAGTAGAACGTAAAGATATTTGCTCACAGCTTATATCAATAGCTTACTTTATATCAATAATTTAAGGAGTAGAAGTAAAGATGAGATAATGATAAAATAAACACACTGAATAACCAAAATAAATAACTACAATATATTAAAATATGGTCCAAAATTTAGAAGGCAAGAAACAATTTAAATATAACACAAGTTAGAAAAGCTCTTTCACTAGCACCTCAACAATGAATTAAAATTTTTAAAATTGTCTTGTATTTTATCTTGACTACTTTGTTTGTTCGCTGACTGTCATGCTGTTCTGTCTAGTAAGTTTATTTATTTAGCCTTGAGTGGACACTTTTTTTTTTTAATACAAATTGCTTCACTTGCTCCTCTTTTTGTAAGTCGCTTTGGATAAATCTTCCAAATGACTGTAAAGTAAAGTAAGATACAAAAACAAAAACACAAGAAAAATGCTATTGACAAAATATAGATGTGCAAAACCAAATATAAATAACCCATCAATTGAAATATATATGCAAAAATATTATCTATAAAACCTCTACCTATAAAAATATATAAAAATACTAACGTCTTTTAGTTTTAAACAGTTGATCTCAACGAACAATTGATTTGTTGATTCATAGTATCTTACTCGGTTCACTATTCTTATTGCTTTTTATTTTTACCTAAAAAACCCCATTCATCTGCTCCACAGCGGCTTGTTCTAGACCTTTTTGATGGACCTAGTGATGTTTGCTTGTCCCATCAGCAGCTGAGTTTATCTCTTTTTGTGGCTTTTTTTTCAGCGCTGGACCGACCTCGGGGTCTGATGGCCGTCAACATCACGGACACTGAGGCTCTTCTGCACTGGCAGCCCTCCATCGCCACCGTGGACGGATACGTCATCACCTACAGCTCCGACTCTGGTAACGTCACCTCGTCAGTCTTGGAAACACGCAATAGTTAAAATGTAAGTCTCAGTTGTGTATTTGCATTCCATGCTAGTTGCTCCAGTGATGGAACGAGTGTCGGGAAACACGGTGGAGTTCGGCTTGAGCTCGCTCACACCCACCACTCTCTACACTGTCAAGGTTTACGCCTTCAAAGACGCCGCCAAAAGCGCCGCCACCTCCACGGAGTTCACCACAGGTACGTCGACACCGGAAAAGCATCTGAAAATTGAAATATTTCACTTTGCTATTCATGATGCTGCACTAAATAATCTGTTCATCCATTATCTCTGGTCGTTTGTTTTTGGAAGATTAATTACCGTATTTACGTAATATTTTTCAAATTTTCGACGCTCAAAAACTTGGGGGTGCTTATAATTGCCGATTTCAAATATGCACGTAAATTGTCCGTATTTCAAGTTAGAATCAATCACAAATAAACTGAAACACGTTGTCTTTATGCAGTGAGGCGCGTGTGCGTCTATATAATGTTAAACAATGGTCTGTAGACAGTATAAGCTTTTATTACTTCAATGACAGAAAAAAAGAAACATTAGACACGCCACGACACTTAACAAAGAAAAAATTACACTGGAAGAAGTAAGATAAATACAGTACAAAATTTCATATTACAACAAACAGAGACTATAAACCACGACTGGGTAGCTTAGCTTAGCACAACAAGCTACCAACGAGTCCACTGTGTCATCGCAGAAAGATTCTAAACAGTCGAAAATGAAGAACACGGGCAAAGAGTAAAAAAAGTCAAAAGAACAGACACAATCAAAACGCTCAGTCGCTGCACAGGGGATAAGAATCTCTTTGAGACATCTAATAATGTCTTTGAGACTGACCCTGAATTCCACGACTTAAGGCTTAATGACTGTGTATTGATGGATTTTGGACCAAACAATAAAGAAACTGTAAAAGAACTAATATGCATCTAAATATAAATCAACTAAACAAACCACAACTTGTTTTTGTTTGTTTTTGCATAATATCTCTTTAAACATAAGTAAAATCACTAATTTTCATTTTGTCTGCAATTAGCCAGACTTTTAGTTCAAGTTCAAGTAAGTTTATTGTCACATATGCAGTACATCTGTGATATACAGCACAGTGAAATTGCATTCCCCTCAGCTTACAGTGCTACATAAATACAAGTATGTACAACACAAACAATAAACAAGATTTTAATTTTATAAACTTTAATTTTAATTTTTTAATAAACTTTAATTTTACTCTAACATACTTTTACTTTAATAAACGTTTACTTTATTAGACTTTTGACTTGAACACGCGAGAAGTTTGAACCCTGAAAGTTCTTGAATTGGACTTTTCAGAACCCTGCATGATAGATCCACTTGGATGATGTTAGCGTCTGGTTTTATGGTTTTGGACCCGTGTGTGGTTTGTAAAAGTCTTCTCTCTTGCCCAGACGTTGATGCCCCACAGAACCTGGCAGCCAGTAACATACAGACGGAGACTGCGATGCTGACCTGGAAGCCGCCTAAAGCTGACATCAGCGGCTACATCCTCAGCTTCCAGTCTGCTGATGGGACCGTCAGGGTGAGCGAGGAGCCGGGTTCTGATCCTACAGTGGGTTCCTAATGACCCGTTTGTGTCTCAGGAGGTGGTGCTCAGCCCCACAGCCACATATTACAGCATGTCCCAGCTGAGCGCGTCCTCCGAGTACAGCGTCAAGCTCCAGGCCATCGCCGGACCCAAGAGGAGCAGAGTCATCTCTACCATCTTCACCACTGGTGAGTCCGTCTGCTTCATCACCGGCTGAGGAACATCTGACCAACTGACCCACCATCACTTGTTTTTAGGGGTGTAAGAAGTAGCAGGCAGCCATGCTTGAGTAAAAGTATCGATACTCACTGTAAAAACTACTCCATTACAAGTAACAAGTCACCAGCTTAAAAAAGACTTGAGTCAAAGTAGAAAAGTGTCCAATTATAAAAGAACTGAAGTATTTTACTCATACTGAATTTAGGCTAAATCCACAGCAAAAACATGGAAAAACAAACTTTGTTTATGAGTTTTTTTTCTAGTACAGGAACAAAATTTAACACGTTAATGTATCAAAAGTGTTTCAACAAAATAAATAACAACATAAAGTCAGTCTCAATCAAAAAAAATATGAGTGTTAATTGTGTAATGATTGGCAGCTTATTGCTAAATTGTTGCTGTGTTGGGCTGTCTAAAATGTCTGCGATGTCTAAAACCGCCACTGTGCTTACATTACCATTGTAAAGTCAGTGAATATCTGTATAGTTTAACTTAACAAAACTAAAAACTTTAAATTAACATTAAATAGACTCTTACCTCATTGTGCTTTCTCAGATTTGACGGCACATTTTTAAAGGCACATAGTTGTTTTCCTAGGTATACAAAGTAGACAATGCATCTTTAAAGAATCGTTTTCTCTAATCACGTTCACGTGGTTTCTAATTCATAATTAGCTTGCAGTATCAGCAGCAGCCTACAGATGGCGATATCGTCTCGTCTGCCCAAGAAATTAACTGCTGTATAAATGAATGCCAGCTTGTCGCGCACAATCACAATGTAACGAGTAACGCCATGTGTCAATTAAAATGTAGTGGAGTGAAAAGTCAACTTACTGCTACTCAATCACGAATGCAGTGGAGTAGAGAGTAAAAGTTGCTTATATTTTTTATACTCGGTGCAAGTACGAAGTAGTCAAAAACGTACTTAAGTAAAGTAACAAAGTACATTTACTCAAGTACCTTACACTTCTGCTTATTCTCTTCTTCACTGAAGTTGGTGTTCTGTACAAGCATCCGAGAGACTGCTCGCAGGCGCTGCTAAACGGAGAAGCTACGTCCGGCATCCAAACCATCTACCTGCGAGGAGACGAGAATCAGCCTCTGCAAGTCTACTGTGATATGAACACTGATGGAGGCGGATGGATTGTGAGGAGCTTTTCTTTTTTAATGAAGTTAAATGAAGGCTTTTATAATGAAGTGATTTCAATTATGAGAGTAATATGATAGATTATGATAGATAGAGATTATGATAGATATAGATATGGATATAGATATACATTATGTGTGTATGTTTTTGTAGATACTCACACACAAAACACATTTTTGTGTACGATAACGTATATTTTGTACCAGTTTGACTTTACGTCTTGTACACTTTGTATACATCTGACTTTGACAATTGGGTGTAAATACTATATTAAACAGACTGTATAATTATTCTAGTATAATAATGAATAATTCCAAATGTTAATTTAGTTCATTCGAACATCCTAAAACATGCAAAATCTGCACAGAAAGGTTTCTGCCGGGCATCGAACTTGGAAAAACTTGGGCCGCTAAACAAAAAAAAGTTATATTTTATGAGCGTCTTTATTCTATAAACACACCACCATTGTGACGCTCATTGGCAGGTGTTTGTCAGACGCCAGAGTGGCAAGATGGAGTTTTTCAGAAACTGGAAGAACTACACGGCGGGTTTTGGTGACCTGAACGATGAGTTCTGGCTGGGTGAGTTTCTGTTCACACTCTGGGATTCTTCATTATTACTGTATCATGTCACAAGAGCGGTTTGATTAATGGCTTGGTTTCCAACAGGTCTCTCTAACCTTCATAAGATCACCTCTGCTGGCCAGTACGAGCTGCGTGTGGACCTCCGAGACAAGGAGGATTCGGCCTTCGCTCAGTATGAGAAGTTCTCCATCTCAGAACCACGGAGTCGATATAAAGTCCACGTTGGCGGATACAGCGGCACTGCAGGTAAGTCTCCAGAACCTTCTCCAGAACCTTTTCCAGAACCTTCTCCATCACGTCTTATCCCCTGACCATTCTCTGCTCTTTCAGGTGATTCCATGACTTATCACCACGGACGTCCGTTCTCCACCTACGATCACGACAACGACATAGCGGTCACCAACTGCGCTCTGTCTTACAAAGGAGCCTTTTGGTATAAAAACTGTCATAGAGTGAATATTATGGGTCGATATGGAGACAACAGTCATAGCAAGGTAGAGTTTCATCTAAGTTTCTAGAAATACACGAGCGGCGAAGTTTAACCACGGTGGTCTTCTGGTTCTCAGGGTGTGAACTGGTTCCATTGGAAGGGTCACGAGCACTCCATCGAGTTTGCCGAGATGAAAATCCGACCGACCAACTTCAGGAATTTCGAAGGAAGGAGAAAGCGATCATAATCCAACCTACTGCCCATCCATCCTTGGTCTCCTGCATCATCTCATCCCTTCATGTACCAAAGGGTTCCACACAGATCTTTGGTTTCTCCCCTTCATGGAGAACAGGAAGTAAAACCCATCGTTCATTGAAATGCTGAAGACGGTTGCGTGTACAACTTCTCATTGTCCTCGTTCGTGTGCCAGTAACCCAATAGACTTACAGTGTTTGACATCACACACTTCCTCAAAATCACACCAAAGACAGGTATTCTTGTAAAAAAAAAATCTCTAAAACACAATGTCGGGGGATGGGTGACTTAAGATTGGTGCTTTCTTTTATTATAATTATGTGTATAATAATACATTTTCATATCTACATAGACCTTGTTTGGACTGCAGAGAGAGTAGAATGTTTTTTCTTTGTTTGTTTTGTGCATTGGAGCATTTGCCTTGCAAGAAAACATCGGGCCTGAAGAACACGGTAAAAGTCTGGGAGCGAGAAGTCAAGATACAATTTTCCATTTTGGATATATACATGCAATTGTGAAGTGTAAAGGCTTGGTTTTTTCTTTGCTTTTTTTTCTATTTTATAGTTTTCTACTCTTGCATACCCCTACTGGTCCAATACGATATAAATTATATCGCAAGTTCTTGCATCAAAGCTAAAATGGAAACCAAGCACAGTGTTCATTCGTAAGCACCTTTAATGGTGGATCCTGTATATTATAACTATCTTGACATTCAGTCACGGGAGAGAAGTCTACGGTTGTATTCCTCTAAAGATTTTCATGAAGCGAATGTTAAGGCAGGACCTAAGTTGAATTTATAGTTTATGGTGATATTGTGTTTACCGGTTATGAGCTTGTATAATGTCCAAGAGTCAAACGAAATTGTCAGGTTGTTGCCATTATTGTATAAATTACCTTATATGAGAGTTTGGTTTGCAAAAAATAAAAATAATAAAAAAATAATTATAATATACAAAATAAATGTTTGTGTTTGCCCCCAACCCCGCTATTACTAAACCACTGATCCTGTTCCCTGTGTAAATTATGTCTCGTTTGGTAATTGAATATTTTTGTTTGTTTGTTAAATGGATGTTCAACTGTGTTTCTTTGTAATCCCTCACAATAAAACAGATTTTGTTTAATAAATTGATTTGCCATAGTTTCATTCAGCCAGAAATAGAGAGCCTGCCTAATTACTTTATTGTGTTTATTTTCTTCACAAACAATAGGTGAAAAGTGATTGACAAAATGAACACTTTTACTAATCCTTTAAACATTTTAATGTAATCAATTAAACAATTTTAGTGTGATTCGACGACGACGTCATTTGACGTTTATTATGACAACTCACAACAAAAGTGCTTATCTCATAGCATTGTGTTGCCGGGAATTTGACAACAAACACTTGATAAACAGAACGTTAGTATACAATGTTGTAAACTGCAGTTGGATTATAACATTTCCGAACATTGTAAAGATATCCCATAAAAGACAATTGAAGTGGTTTGCCAGATTTAATTTAATATTTCGACTATTTCTTTGTCTTGTCATCTTGCTGCATTTAAAATCAATCTGGCAACCACTGAAAGGACCCTCCCTCGTCGAACTGCGTCGCATCTCAAATTATTTTTTACATGTTTTTCCGCACATGTTCCGCTAGTGGTGATGATTAAGCTTCTTGTCGTAACATCGAAATATTTCAAGCGTTTGAGGACCGTGCTCCTTGTTTTTATGTGTGCATTTAATTCAAGCTTTACGGTAGTCTTTCGAACGCTAAATGATAAAGTTACCCCATCGTGCTTACTTTTAAGCGGTATAATTTCGCACACATCAGACCATGGAATTACAAACGCAATCTGAAAGCAACCTGATGTTTATTAGCAAGCGCTGCGCCGAAATAATGTATACGACAACCGTGACTTCCTATTTGGCGTGATGTGATTGTACGACGAAACCCTAAAGAATGGCTATATTATATTAAAGTAAGCTAACTTTTATTCAAAATACACCCTCTGCTGTGTCACCATAATAAAAAAACACACAACAAACGCATGTGTGGATTGTTTAGTGAGAAACACTTCGCTATCTAGTTTACCTGAATGCTTAGTATAGGCGCGCACACACAAACAAACACGTACACTGGCCGCTTGCTTGAGTGCGCTTTGACCGCAGTGCGGTGTACGGCCTTTGGTGTGATTTTAACGCCGTTTGGACTTCAGCGGGTCATTGTCGCTCACGGTGAAACTAAAATGGGTGTTTCGTACGTGTTTTAAAGATGCGTAAACTATCGCGGTACAAACTTTTAACGTGCCTCGCTATTGTCGGCATGACGACAGTTTTGGCTCTCCTGGCTCTTCTGCCGCCTCAATCTACGAGAAAGACTCCGATTCCCACAAAGCAGCGCGGATTGATCTCACCTTCTTCATACAAGTTCGTTCTGAACGAACCGGAAATCTGTGAGAAGAAGAGTCCGTTCCTGGTGCTTCTGGTCCCGGTGACTCTTAAAGACACAGAGGCGAGGACTGCGATCCGGAAGACGTGGGGTCGAGGAGACCTGCTTCCAAACGTGAGTGTTTTGCGTCTCTTTGTCCTCGGTCAGCCTAGACAGAGCGATCGGCGTCTCCAGGAACATCTGGAGAGGGAGAGTGAGGAGCACGGTGACGTCATCCAGATGGATTTCGTGGACTCGTACCAGAACCTCACCATAAAAACCATGATGATCATGAACTGGGTTGCCGTTCACTGCCAGAGCTCCAGGTATGCCATGAAGATCGATGCTGACATTTTCCTCAACGTGCATTATTTGGTGGATTATCTGATGGCCCAAGGCGAGTCTTCACGAGAAAACTTCATCACTGGGTCTGTGATCAGAGATGGACGTCCGAATAGAGACAGTTTCAACAAGTGGTATCTCTCAGAAGAACTTTACCCCGACACCTGGTATCCGCCATATGTTTCTGGAGCTGCCTATGTCTTCTCATCAGACCTGGCCAGAAAGATCTCTTGGGCTTCTAGGGTCGTCCCACCAGTTCCTCTTGAAGATGTCTACGTGGGCTTGTGTCTGAACGTTCTTGGAGTCAGACCCATCTATGCCACAGCCTCACTGGGCCTTCGGAATCTGTTCGAGGTGCGGAAGATGAAGTATGACAGGTGCACGTTTGCCAGGCGCATCATAGTGAATGGCTTCAAACCACAGGAGCTTCTTGGGATATGGCACGACTTTCAGAAATCTCGGCATACGTGTTGAAGGAGCCCAGATGATGATTTAAGCTTTTAAAATGTGCCTGATTGTTTCATGGGGGACGAACTGAGATGTTTTTGGTATTTATTATAAGTTGGGCTGCTAAAAACACTGAAACTGAGCGAAATGATGCTGACGAAAATCTTGCAGGCCATAATTGTCAGTGAATTCAGAGGTGCTGCCTATGGTCAGCAGCTCTTCACGCTTTGTTGACCATGTTTAATCAGGAATATTGTTAAAAGGTGTTAATTTATTCATATATGTTTGTTTGTAATTTTATACGCGTGTACAAGAAATAGACTTTAATTTATTTTCACAATGTTCTTACTACAACACTGTAGTGCCTCTGGATAAACCTGCTGTGTAACCAAAGAAGTTGCAGTACTCACATTCAACGCACGATGGCGCAAATGTCCAAGTTTTGAGTTGAGGAAGCAGCACGATCGAATGTGTCTGATTATACGTATATATTTCTCATATTGTCCTAATATATACTAAAAAATGAATTAAGCTCAAAGTACATGTTTTTATTTAAGCAACTGCTCTGGGTACTGTTTTAGAGGTCATTTCTTCCCGTCATTCTAAAGTATTTATAAAGCCTATATACATTACATATATGCAAATAATTACCAACAAATGCCGTTAATCCCCGACGCCTAGTCATTCTCGTGTTTAAATGTCGTTTCTTGTAAGCTTTGCACGATTTCTATTCAGATTTCTACAGGTGGGCGTGGAGGAACGGAAGTGACGTCACACACCACACACACACACACACACACACACACACACACACACACACACACGCACAC
>CM051493.1:6501462-6526635 GCA_028031935.1 Paedocypris micromegethes
AGAGAAGAGAAGAGCAGACCACGCCTGGCGGATGGATGGATGATGCTTCCCCGCTTCATCTCGGGATAATCGGGTTGAGCTGGTGACGGAAAATGACATTCCGAGCGCGGCAGTAGAAGCGATGCTGACGGCTTTGTGTGCGACTGGAACTCCGCGCTGGTTTTAAGACAGTCGATAGAGTTTTGAAAGCCGATAAATCCACAAGACGCCGATCTGGTGAGGGACCGCTTTGTTTTTATTATTCATCAGTTTTTAGACACGTTTAAAGTATTCCACCGATTATTATTATTTTTTTTTTTGCAGTTCGCGTGCCGTATTTAAATGTGTACATTTGACTTTCCGTGATTTGACGCTTGATTTGAATCGTCTGCCACGTTGATGTCGCTCAATTGTAAAAAGTGTCGTGTGAGTTTGTTTGTCCGTGTGTGTTTCTTCTCGTTTACTCTGCTTGTGTGTCTCTCTTCTTCGCAGCATCTTGTCAGTGTTTTGAGCTCAAGAGAACCAGCCTCTCCATCTCAAGATGCACATGAATAGCTTATTGAGCCAGTGCAGTAAGTAACATTGTTTAGAAATGGCACTTTCAAAACCGGAAACGGTGTGGCAACTTGTTTACAAAACATTTCACGAAATCATGCCGTTTACGAAACACGATCAAAAACAAAGCGGAAGCTTGGTAATAAAATAACACTTTAGCAGCGATTCAAAACAGACAAGACAAGCACGTTATATAGATAATAAATACAAATGACAAGGGGAAAATATTAGCAGCACTGTAGCAGTGCAAGAAATTATTTAATATAAATAATAAAGTTTGCAACAAATAGATTAATTAGAAAAACTTTTATGTTTCACAGTACGTTTATTTGCACGTTTTGCCCAATCATTCACAATAATCTGTGAGATTATTAAAAAGTCAAGTTATAAAACGTTCTGTTATGCATTGCATAGGCGGTTTCTATGGCTGAAGGGTGTGTGTGTGTGTGTGTGTGTGTGTGTGTGTGTGTGTGTGTGTCCTGGTGAGATCCTCCCTGCCCTCTGGCGTAAAGCAGGAAAGCATCTTTTCCTCCCTCCATCTCCTTCCAAAAGTGCTCTGCCCTGTTTCGTCACCCACCGCAGCTGAGAACTGACCATGACACATTACACAAAACCTCTGCGTTCCTCGCCATCTAATGTGATTTGCCTTCATTAATGTGGACGTGTTGCCAAAAATGGGACTTTTAATTTGCCCTGAAAAGTTTTAGAGGCCTTGCTCTCGGTGTCAAAGGTCGTCATCTCAGCATCTGGCTGCTTCCAGATGATTCCCCTCAGAACGGAGGAGTGAATCCGATTTCCACTGATGTGGACTGAGAGATCAGAAGAGAGATTATGAGGAGCTTTCTTTGGAAGATAAGATGATGTTATGGAAATGTGCATGATGTTTATATAGATGCGACCTTGAGATGGGGAAACACGTGACATGAGAAGAGTCTGATGAGCGATTAGCAAACACCGTTTCAGAGCGTGTGGTTTGTGTTGTCGTTTATGCGCGTGTGATTTTAGGTGTTGTGGTGTTTGCATCATTTACAACTGAGTTTTGCCGTCTGCTGAAATACATTGTCGGCGTTATGTTATAAACTTGAGATCTCTGTGACCCCTGTAGTGTAGTGTAGTCGTTTCAATAAGGGTTTAATTTAATTACTAAATAATTGAATTGATGTAATAAAATAATTGAAGTCATTTAAAAGCCAGACTGTAAAAGTCTGATCTGTGTTTTAAATAGCCATTAAATGGAGCAAAATGTGATCTTATTTTCTGTTCTTTAATGTAAAGTATTGTACATTTTGAAAAATTGAGTATTTCTCCCGTCAGCTGTCAGAATTTTAAATCAGAAATTTTTATTTAAATTTAATTTTGAATTTTAAATTCTTAAAATTCTTTTATATATTTGTTCCATTCATATTCTTTATCTTTATTTATTATTTTACCATTGAGTTTTCTGCAACGTGAATATTTAGAAAATTTAAATTGTTATAATTAAATGAATAAATCAAAGCAATGTAGGCACTTTTAATGCTGAGTTAACTGTACTTTTGAAATTGAATCCAAACTTTGCTTATTGCCATTCTTTCGTCATCAAAGTGGCATTTTTATTCTCCATTCTTTTGGAAAAGTTTAGGCATGTGTCAAAATCTGATCCGTCCTCTGTATGAACAACCCTGCATCACTGTTCCTCGCCACATGAATCATCCCGCTAGTTTGCAGTTGTAAATCATAAATCACATCGTAACTCATAGTTTCGGAAACCAGATTTCTTGCCTGTCACTGGGTCTTTTATCGTAATTTGTGCGCAGACAGGTGGTCTCCATTCTTACAACAGCCCTTAAACTTAAATAGCTTAGAAAATCCGATTTGTTGCACAGACATGTGAGTTCAATCAATTCAAAACGTTGTTTTTGCAGATGCTCTTTAGAAGCGGCGTTTTCAGGGAAGATGCAGTTTTTCTGTTTTCTGCAGAATGTGGTTTAGTGTCGTGTAGAAAGCAGGAGTGGGTGAGAATGTGAGGGGGATGAAGTCAAAGAGCTTTCTCATCTCCAGCAGCAACTACACAATCTCTCCTCGGGAATGAGGAGAGCGCTTAAGGATAATGACAATGCCAAGCAGGCAAAGTCTTTTTTCTGGATGTTTCAGAGCTTTTTTAATTTATTTTTTTGTTGTATTTGCGTTTCTAATCGTCTCAGTGCACGTATAAGTCTGCATGTATGTCGCTTGGAAGAACAAACCCGACGATGATTACAGAACTAAATCATGATGAAATGTCGAGGAATATGCCATGACGTCCAAAGCCTGTCTTTTCAAGGCTGTAAACACATTTCCTGCTCTGCAGTCAGATTAGATCAAATATGGAGTGTTGACCGAATGCAAAGAGCAAATACTCAAAGTAAAGATCAGCCACGAGAAGTTTAGTTTTCAATCTGGTGTTTGATTAAGAAGTTCTGCGGTTTTCTCCTAAAGTCCAAAAATTTTGATATGGCTTGCCGTGTTGACAATCATCTCACTCACTTTACTTTACTTTACATGCAGGAGCTTGGGAAAGAGTGAGAGTGTGTATGTCTCTATCCCGCTCTGTGATTGGTTGGTCACCAGTCCAGGGGGTGTGTCCCTTCAGGACCCAGAGTTGCTTGGATTGACTCCAGCTTCCCTTGACCCAGAAAAGAATAACTTTGGGATTATAAAATTCAAAAAGACTCCTTTACAATTACTTGCATAACTCCATGAAAAGATTTATTTATCGCAAAAGGCTGATTTGTACACTAAAAAAATTCCTGTAGACTAACCAAAGTATTTTACAGCAAAGTGCAGTTTTTTAACATTTGCTGTTTTTTTTTTTACAATGCATCGTGGGAAAACTTGTAAACTTGAGTAGTGCACTGCAAATAAAGACAGTATTCTGCTATTAAAATCAAATCAAAATTTTACAGTAAGATGTTGTAAACCACAGCTGTGAGTAAATTACCACTTTTTTTACAGTGTCTTTCTGCTTCTGCATTTGCGGTATCTGCTTTTTAAAGCCTCTTGTCTTCCTGTGAGCGAAGAGTCGACTTCCTAAAGTGTGTCTGTGAAGTCAGCTGAAGGCTCCGGTGACGCCGTTCCCTGACGCGAGGCTTTCTGTGTAAACGCCGAGTCCGTGTCTCGTCTGACCCGCACATTTCACAAACCCTTCAGTCCCAGTGGCAGATGGGAACTGACACGCCGATAACATCTGTTTCCTCTGTGGGAAGTCGTCCGCTCCCAGCAGCAGTGTGGACGTGTGATTGGGTGTAAATCAGGTTGGGTTGTGTGTTACGTGTGTTTGTGTCTCTGCCCGTAAATCAGCTAGTGGTAGGATGATGCTTAAACCCACACCAGGGTGTGAAAACACTCCTACAGTGGCCGTCTGTAGCATCACGGGAGAAACGCAGCGCTGACTACGCTTTCTATGAGACCATGCAAAGCCGTTTCGAATGATTTCTATTCTGCTTCTAATATACATTTTTTTTTCTTTCTATAAAATGCAATTCTATTCTTTGGGTATCAATGCTCTGTGTTTTCTGATATATATATATATATATATATATATATATATATATATATATATATATATATATATATATATATATATATATATATATATATACGTAAATATGGTGTCTCTACTTCGAGGATTTTCAGGATTTTCAGCTATATATATATATAATATGAACTGTAGATAGGTTCCACGCCTGACCGCAATAGCTGAAAATCCTCGAAGTAGGGACACCATATTTACGAACGTAACTTTTACAGACTAATTTATACTTTAAATTGTATTTATACGATTTATTATAATGTTCGCCTTGTCCTTCGTAGAAGAGATATTCGTTCACTCCAAAACGGCGGGCTGCCTTCTTTCAACATGTCGAGAAGTGTCAGCTTCTCAGCAATCATCATCGTTTTTCTGTAGCATTTTGATTTTCGAAATTTCTAGAAAATTTGCGATACATTGCTTTTAGTCGTAATGAAAAAAATAATCGTAGTGAAATAAAGTGAATAAAGCGGCTTTTTTCTTATTGTGTTATGACTTATGAGACAAGATTTGTTTTGGGACTTTAGGATTTGGCCCAATAAAGTGGCTGCTCCGATTAAACGGTGGCCCAATTAAGCGGAGTCGACTGTGTATATACGTATATTGAAAGAGAGCGAGAGAGATACGTAAACAAATAAGCACAGAGACACACATACAGATTTTTACATTGTTAACACAATTACAATTTTTTTCTGATAAGTAATGTTTTGGAGAATTAAAAATGTGTGCGTGTGTAAATCATGTATTAGAGACTCAAAAAATTAAGATTAACTTTTTTTTTCTTTTTACACTTTTTCAAGATTTCAAGATAGAATTTTCTATAAAATTCGATTGTTCTTGTTTGAGAATCATTGGTGTGTGTCTATATACACACATACAAACAAAATCACGCGTTTATACAATAGATTCACACTTTTTCCTGATAAATAATGTTTTGAAGACTGAAAGAAATCAAATGAAAAGTTTTGAGAAGCTCTCATACTTTTTCCCGTAAGGTGAACACAGAATGGGTTTGGGTTGTTTGTCTGTCAATGGAAGCACAAAGGCTGCATGTGTGTTCTCTCTATCCATGATGAAAACCACTAGATGATTCCGGTCAGCGCCGCTCAGTGAGTTGTGTAAGCGTGCCACTCCGAGATCTTCCTCGGCCAAATCATTGGACTGTGACAACTGACCCCATTGAATTCCACATCACACTTTATTCTCGCAGCGCTGCCGGAAGAAGAAGAATTACTGTGCGATGTTACCAAACTCAACTTAATCTTTGGTATGTGTTAAACTCATTTTGTGGACCAATTATTCCCAAAGTGTGGTGTGTTTGTTTGTGTGTGTGTGTGTGTGTGTGTGTGTGTGTGTGTGTGTGTGTGTGTGTGTGTGTGACAAAGTGTCACAGCAAAAGTTAACCGGTTGCAAATATGT
This sequence comes from Paedocypris micromegethes, assembly GCA_028031935.1. Lineage (NCBI taxonomy): Eukaryota > Metazoa > Chordata > Actinopteri > Cypriniformes > Paedocypris > Paedocypris micromegethes. Next base: position 6,506,963 of record CM051493.1, read on the forward strand.
TATATTTTATTATAGAGTTATGATAAATAATGCGTTGTTATTATTGAATGTAATAATGTGAAGTTTTTTATACAACGGATAAATAGCATCCAAACTTTTTTTAACAGTGTTTTTTAAAATTCCAACGTCTTTTTTTGTAAACTTGACATGGCCAAAGTTTGTTACTAATATTAATTATATGCACCCAATGAGAATTGAATTTGATTGAATAATGGTAATTTTGCGTACTAAATTGATAAGTGGTATTTTGTTGCTGTTATTGATTGTTACTAAATTGCTGTTATTGATATAAAAAAATACCGTACCGTACCGTCTTCTGCCGCTTATCCGGGGCCGGGTCGCGGGGGCAACAGCCTCAGTAAGGAGGCCCAGACTTCCCTTGCCCCAGCTACGTCCTCCAGCTCTTCCGGAAGAATTCCGAGGCGTTCCCTGGCCAGCCGGGAGACATAGTCTCTCCAGCGCGTCCTGGGTCTGCCCCTGGGTCTTCTCCCGGTGGGACATGCCCGGAACACCTCAGCAGCAAGGCGTCCGGGGGGCATCCTTACCAGATGCCCGAACCACCCCATCTGGCCCCTCTCAACCCGAAGGAGCAGCGGCTCTACTCCGAGCTCCTCCCGAATGGCCGAGCTCCTCACCCTATCTCTGAGAGAGCCCAGCCACCCTGCGGAGGAAGCTCATTTCTGCCGCTTGTATCCGGGATCTCGTTCTTTCGGTCACCACCCACAATTGGTGGCCATAGGTGAGGGTAGGAACGTAGATCGACTGGTAAATCGAGAGCTTTGCTTTTTGGCTCAGCTCTCTCTTCACCATGACGGACCGATGCAGCGTCCTAATTATCGCGGACGCAGCACCGATCCGTCTGTCGATCTCCCGCTCCATCCTCCCCCCACTCGTGAACAAAACCCCGAGATACTTAAACTCCTCCACTTGGGGAAGGACCCTGTCTCTGACCTGCAGGGGGCACTCCACCCTTTTCCGGTCGAGAACCATGGTCTCGGACTTGGAGGTGCTGATTCCCATCCCGGCCGCTTCACACTCGGCAGCAAATCGATCCAGTGAGAGCTGGAGATCACGTCCCGACGAAGCCAACAGGACCACATCATCTGCAAAAAGCAGAGACTCGATCCCGAGGTCGCCGAAACGGATCCCTCCTCCGCCTCGACTGCGCCTAGAAATTCTGTCCATAAAAGTTATGAACAGAATCGGTGACAAAGGGCAGCCTTGGCGGAGCCCAACTCTCACTGGAAATGGAAATGACTTGCTACCGGCAATACGAACCAAACTCTGACACCGGTCATACAGAGACCGGACAGCCCGTGACAAGGGCTCCGGTACTCCATATTCCCGGAGCACCCCCCACAGGAGTCCCCGAGGGACACGGTCGAATGCCTTCTCCAAGTCCACAAAACACATGTAGACTGGTTGGGCAAACTCCCATGATCCCTCCAGGATCCTGAAAAGGGTATAGAGCTGGTCCGTAGTTCCACGTCCGGGACGAAAACCACATTGCTCCTCCTCAATCCGAGACTCGACAATCAGACGAACTCTCCTCTCCAGTACCCCTGAATAGACTTTCCCAGGGAGGCTGAGGAGTGTGATCCCCCTGTAGTTGGAACACACCCTCCGGTCCCCCTTCTTGTAAAGAGGAACCACCACCCCAGTCTGCCACTCCAGAGGCACTGTCCCCGATGACCACGCGATGGTGTAAAGGCGTGTCAACCAAGACAGCCCCACACCATCCAGAGCCTTAAGGAGATCTGGGCGGATCTCATCTATCCCCGGGGCCCGGCCGCCGCGGAGCTTTTTAACTACCTCGGCAACCTCGGCCACAGAGATAGGAGCACCCATCCCCGATTCCAGAGGCTCTGCTTCCTCCTCGGAAGACGTGTTGGTGGGATTGAGGAGGTCTTCAAAGTACTCTCCCCACCGATCCACAACGTCCTGAGTTGAGGTCAACAGCCCCCCATCTCTACCGTAAACGGTGTTGATGGCACACTGTTTCCCCCTCCTCAGGCGCCGGATGGTGGACCAGAATTTCTTTGAAGCCGTCTGAAAGTCGTTCTCCATGGTCTCGCCGAACTCCTCCCAAACCCGGGCCTTTGCCTCAGCGACCACCGAAGATGCATTTCGCTTCGCCCACCGATACCTGTCAGCTGCCTCAGGAGTCCCACAGGCCAAAAAGGCCCGGTAAGACTCCTTCTTCAGCTTGACAGCATCCCTCACCACTGATATAAAAAAATGATATCGTAAAAAAAAATTTTTTGTGTTTATTATGGCAGCGATGCTAGAAGATTAGTGTCTGGCTCTCTTATTCAACACTTTACCCGTCAGACATTAGTAGTCAAACACAGAAACAACGTATTATTTTATATGAATGAATATTACTAAAAGAAACCAGAGCTGTGTTTTGTAGAAAGAATTCGCTATAAACTCAATCCCTGGCCAAATGTGACGGAAATAAAGTAATTTCACGTCACAATAGAGCAAATAAAAAAAAAGTAACAACACAGTTAACTTCTTAAGACCCTCTTCATCTGTTTCTGTGTTATTAGTCCTCCTGCCTGGATCTGTGTGTTGTCTGCGGCCATTTTAAGACTCATTATTCCTCCACTCTCAGACTGCGGCGGCCGTTTTACCTGCCAAAGCTTTGTACTCCATCAATATTTAGCAAGCCACTGAACAAAGAACTCCGATGAAAGTTTAATGTAGAGTCTTTATCTCTGATTGTTGGACTTGGTGTGTTGTGTATCATTTTTCATGCTTTGATCTGAACTGCTTCTAGAAATGACGGTAAAAGTGAGATGATGATGGCGGAGATGATGGATTCATCTGACGTGTGTTTGGTGCCCAGCAGAGATCCCCACGATGTGCGAGGTGGAGGTTTCCTCGGAGCCCAGCAGCCCGACGCTGCTCAGCGAGTCGTCGGACACGTACTGTCACGTGGACCGCTGGCAGAAGCTCCGCACCGCCGTACGCAAGCTGGAATTCTGGGAGAACTTCACACACGACTTGATCGGCAGCGGCTTCTTCTCAAAAGTTTACAAGGTGGCTGACACTTTCTCAGAGTGTTGTATTTTGCTTTTTACACTGCTTCATATTTAACTTTTTATCGTTTTTTTCCCCACTTGGCTTCAATTGGAGTTTTCCGCCTCTACTCTCGTTTCGGCTTCTCGTCTTCTTTTCATTCCTCGCAGAATTATTACTCGTTGAATTCGGCTTTCAAAACTATTACACTTTTAAAGTTACAATGTTAAGTAACTTTTAAAGTTTGGTTTACATTTTTCAGTTATCATTTCATTTTTTTTAAATACATTTTTCAATCTTTCAATTAGTTTAATAGTTCATTAGTTTCATTGTTTTTTTCAATCTTTCATTAGTTTAATAGTCACTCTATCCACTTTTGTCAACTTTTTTACTTTCATTAGTTTAATAGTACTCTATCCAGAGTACTGGATACTCTATCCACTTGTATCAACTTCTTTACTTACAACTGTTTTACTTTCATTAGTTTAATAGTCACTCTATCCACTTTTATCAACTTTTTTACTTTCATTAGTTTAATAGTCACTCTATCCACTTTTATCAACCTTTTTACTTGCAACTTTTTTAACCTTCCTCAGTTTAATACAGTCACTCTATCCACTTTTATCAACTTTTTTACCTTCCTCTGTTTAATAGAGTCACCCTATCCACTTTTATCAACCTTTTAACTTGCTGTTTCTCACTTCTGCTCGGGTCTACTTTTATCTCTCAATAGCGTTTTCTACAGTGTGTCCTCATTCGTCCAGCTCTCACGTGCTATTTCCACAATACACAGTATACATTTATACATAGTGTAAATACTTAGTAATTATTTTGCCTATGCACTGTAATCAGTGTTGTGCAAGTTACTTCGAAATTGTAATATGTTACATATTACTTATTACTGTTTGTAAAAAGTAATACGTTACATTACAATATTACTGTCTCAGAAATGTAATATATTACATTACTTTTGTATTACTTTTAAGTTACTTTCACCAAAATAACTACAGAAGTAGAAATTAATGTCCTAAAATAACAAAATGCACCTTTTACTTGTACAGTAATTTATGTTACAACCAGTGGAAGACATAGAGTTATCTAGCGTAATGACTGTGGCCTCTCCAAGCTACAAATATCAATATACATAATCTATAATTGTAGAGTGACCATATATTTAGATTTCCAAAAAAAGAGGACAATCAGCGCCTTGAGACAAATTCAGACAGGCTTCTCGGAGGCTTTAATGTGCTTCAATGTTGCTAAACTATAACTTGGTTAAAATAATCACTTAGCTTAAAAAAAAATCAGTAAAAACCTAAATAGGTAACTATTTTAGTCAGACTTTTTTGAATAATGAAAAATGTTTTTAAAAATGTGATTGTTTTAAAAAAAAAATAATAATAATACAAGAAAAAAGTCGACCCATTGTTTCAAAACGATACGCGCAATTTCATTCTCAAATATTACTTTCTCATATAATTTAAAGCACGGGTTGTGAACCTACGTATATTAGCCCACATCCGTGTATTAGTCGTTTGAAGAAGAGGGAAAACCGGACATTATCGTGAATTTATAAAATCCGCCCGGATGTCTGGGGAAAAGACGCTTGTCAACACTAATAATTAACATTAATAAGTGTTAAAAGTATGGTAGACAAAGCGATTTTCCTCCAATATCGGAACAAATTGGGTATATCTGATACCAGACACAACAGGAGTATGTAAACTTCAGTGCGTTTTATTCATTTTGTGCAGACAACACTGTCGTTGCTGTTTTCTTTCTCTTCAGGTCGAGCGGATGGCAATTCGAGGTGTTTTTTTAAATAGCTGTTTTTTGATGCCGACAATTCAGCGGTTGCATTTCACCACAATGTTCTTGTTTTTTACAAAACTGAAACAATGCGCATAAGACCATCTCGCGAATGTACCTTCGGCTGTTGTTTATTAAATGTTCAAATGTGCCACGAGTGCGCGACTGGCCCGAACACAGACGCTAATCAGAGCCACAGCCAATCGCTGCACACCTCGAGCTCAGAGCCAATCACTGCACACCTCGAACTCAGTGCGTTACAAAATACAACGCTCCTCCAGCGAAAGGCGGAACGAATGACTTGCGTGTCTATTTGCGAACAGGAAATATTAAATGTTTGATTTACTGTCTTGAAAGTGAAAGATTTGATGTAACGCAAGCGTTACTTGCATGTAACGAGTAATATATTATACTAAAAGTAATAAGTTACACTACCGCGTTACAGCAAAAAGTAATATATTAGTGTAAATGTTACTTTTGTAACGCGTTACTCCCAACACTGACTGTAATTAATCAGCCATAATATCATATAAATTACTGTGGTTATAATAAACAAACAGTCTTTATAATAAAGGTCAGCGTATAGCGTGGTATAGCCCTGGCAGTGTATGATTGAATCCGACTCACACACACTGGTTGGTTTGTTGTTCCTGTAATTAGGACATAGTTTTCAGCGAGGCCGGGTACGGGGTGGCCCTCATGCCCGACTGGACTAAACCCATTAATGGGCCCCGGACAGTAAGCGAGGAACCATGATTGAACCATCGCAGCAGTTTTGTGGCTTTTTGTAATGTTGTCTAGAAACAAACCGGTTTTGTGGGAAAGCTCCAAGTCTTTCGATAAAAATTCCTAACTAACAAATCGACGTTCCGTGGCGTTTTCAGGTGAGCCATAATAACACACGGAAGGTGATGGTGGTGAAGATCTACAAGAATGATGTGGACCAAGACAGCATTGTGCGAGAAATCAGCCTTTTGCAGAAGCTGTCTCACCCCAACATCGTGAGGTAACAAAATGAATATTAATCACATGCATGTGATTAATCATTATTTTGGAATTTTAATGAAAAACTTAGAAAATGTTTTTTAAATATTAATTTTAATACATATATATATATATATATATATATATATAAAATTAATATATAAATAAAACATTATATATATATAAAATTTATAAATATAAAATATAAAAAAAATATATATATAACCAGTACCTGAATAATTAATTTGTATTGTTCAGTTCAATTTATGATTTAAAAAACAATTTGTTTAAATATTTACCCATATAAATAAATATATGTTCACTTCGATGAGCATTTTATGGCTCTGCTCAGGCTGTAAATGTCACTCGTGACGTGTGTTTGTCCTAGCGATTGCTTTTTCAGTGCATTATGGGGGAGGAAAACTGTACGTTTAGCTGTAAATTTCCAACGTTCCTGTTCCTCACAGTTTTTATCAATACGTTTTACAGTCATGACGACGGCTCTCTTTGCTTTCAGGTATCTGGGTATTTGTGTTAAAGAAGACAAGCTGTACCCAATTCTGGAGGTGAGGTTCTTTTTTATCTACAAAAGTGCATAGAGGAACATTTCCAGAAACTGTCACTCCAGTGTTATAATGGCACAATTGTTTGCTAATTGTGTCAGAAGGATAATGGATGATTGTAAAACCCTTGTGTGATCATGTGAGCGCTGCTGGAAACTGTTTAGCTGGTTAAAGAAGTTATAATACTGACCTTCCTTTCAGCAGGTTGAGAATCTGGAGCATCACATTTGTGGAGTCAATCAAACGCTCAAAATGACCAGAAATAGAGAACTTGCATGAAACTCAACAGTCAATCCTTGTTCTTACAAAATGAAGTGTGACTTTTCATGGATCGCACAAAATTGTCTAGGTGACCCTAAACTTTTGAACGGTAGTGTGTCATTTAAGATGTTTACGGCTATTTAGAACATTGATTGCTAAAATGTAGCTTAAGTAAAGCAACTTCTACTAGAAAGTTTCTGATTTTTGTTTCTTTTAAAGAATGTACAAAACTGCGATAAAGTGACGCTGTGTTTAATCAAACTCATGCGTGGAACTTATTCAATTCAGCTATATTTAAAGCATCTTAAACACAACAAATGTTGGCCATAGTGCTGTACACGACCAATAAAACCGTCAAACGTATGTAGATATAAAAACACAGAAAACAAGGATAAACATACAAGAATAAAAGCAATAAAACAGTAAAAAAAAACTAAAAGCTAAAAAGTAAAGGAAAAATAATGTGTTTTTAAAGAAAACTTAAGCAATAGCAAGGAAAAAAGAAATTTAGAGAAAGGCTTAATTTTAAAATATACTATTTATAGTTCCTCTATTGAATGAATTTAAGATGTTTATGAATAAAAGTGATTCTATTGTTGGTCAATATTCCCAATAATAACAACAAATATGGACGGTTTCTCTGCTCTTCTTGGCCCAGTACGTCAGCGGCGGCTGTCTGGAGGAGCTTCTGGCCAGGAAAGACGTTCCTCTGGGCTGGAGAGAGAAGGTGGACCTGGCTTCTGACATCACCAGAGGAATGATTTACCTTCACTACAAGAACATCTACCACAGGGATCTCAACTCCAAGGTAAAGGAGGCGTTTCAAAAGCGAGATGCTCGGCTCAGATCTCAGGTTGATGTCTGGTCTTCCTGAGCTTTTGTCCCCTGACAAACACCGACATGGATGTTTGCGTGAGAGTGTCATCGGTTGCCAGGTTTTGCACAAGTGCTCCCCAAACGCGGGCGAGGAGCTAGACAACAAGGCCTGTGCTTTGTAATGCTAATCTCTCCTTTCTCCCACTCTGGTTTTCTCGCTCTTTTAAACACACGCACACACACACACTCTCCCAAGCTTTTCCCATCTCATATGCTCCCAAGTCACTATATGCTCCGTGTATAGATCCATTCTTACACAGGTCTTATGTCTGTACCACTTCTCATTTGTACAGTTATAGTACAATCACTTAACATTACATTACTGTACATTATTACAGTACATAAATGCTACATATTTATGAACATAAATATACATATATTTAATTTGATAATCCGATTTTTCGTGCGCTTTTAGAAAGATAAAACTGAAAAGTGCCTTGCTAATGTTCTGAACTTGAACTGGAAATTTAAACTTTAATTTTTTTTTATTTGAAAATTAGACATCTTTGATTATTAAAATTAAAGTTTTTTTAGTTTTCTGACCTGAATAAAATTTCATAAATATTTAACTACTTTCTTTTTAAAAATTATATTAAAAAAAAAAAAACATCCAAACAATGACAAGCCCACTGAACTTCTAATGACTTTGAGCAGTGAGCAGCATAAAGGTGACAGTGGCTAGGAACACAAAGCTCCTAAAATGTTCCTAAAAACAAAAAAAAAACCAACTAATTCAGACCATCACTATATGCTCAGTGTATAGATGGCGGTGAAACTCCTCCATTCTTACACAGGTCTTGTGTCTGTGCCACTGCTCATTTGTCAGCCATTCAGATTCTAACAATGGACAAACAAAAACACGAGCCACACTATTAACAGCGGCGTAACATCCAGCACATCCGTCATGCGGCATCGATTGCTCTGCTCTGTCGCTGTGGGAAATGAAAGCCGTTAAAAGTGTTCCGTTCCTCTCAAACGCTGAGGTTTTGGGACTTTGGTTTTCAAAAGAGCGGGTTTGTTTTATGCGTTGGCACTCGTAGTTCTCACGGATGAGGTTTCAGATCCATAAAACATATCGTGTATTTTTTGAAGGATATAAATAATACGTGTAATTTAATATTTTAATTTAATCATGAAGCGTATACTGATAGTAAATGTGCTTTAATGTGTATTTGATTGTAAGCCTATTAGAAGACATTGACAATTTTTCTAAAACTAAAAAAAAAAACGTCTTATACACGTTATATAAGGTTGTTTTTGTCAGAACTCTAACTAGATTCAATTTTAATAGCTAAAAATGTAACTAAAGTAAAGCAAATTCTGTTAAAAAGTTTCATATTGTAGTTGCATTTAAAGAATGTGCTGATTTGAGATAAAGTGTAACTTAAGCAATACAAAAGAAAAAAGCAATTTAGAGAAAGGCTTGATTTTAAAATATACTGTTCATAATTCAAATTTTCTCTGATTTTACATGGTCACCTTGTTTTTCAATAGTGACAGTAAATTTCAAGTTCAGTTTAATTATGAAGAGCTTTTTATAATGCCATATTCAATAATGGCCGACCGTCTCAAAGCAGCTGTTTGGAATAAACAGAATAATTAGTATAATTTAACAATTATGTTTTCAATGGCGGCGTTTGAGCCTTTCATGTGTGTGTGTTGAAAAACCGAGGCTAAATGCAAAAGCACGAGAATTTCTCTAACAGCACAGTTATAGCACATTCACTGTACATTACATTATTTTAATCAGAGTTCAAGCGCAGATTTGAAACACGTCGCAATTAATGCTACATATTGTCTCGACTTTGATTTCAAAATGCGATTTTTCGTGCGCTTTCAGAAAGATAAAACTGAAAAGTGCCTTACTAATGTTCTGAACTTGAACTTGAACTGGAAAATTAAACTTTAATTTTCGTTGATTTGAAAATAAAAAAAAATGTTTTCTGACCTGATAAAGATTTCACTACTTTCTTTTTAATAATAAAAAAAACAACAACACTGGAATTAGTTTGTTTAACACTATTTATGAACACTAGGACTATAATTGAGTTAATTTAAAATGGATATTTGTGTTTTGTTGGTTTGTTGGTTGACAGTCGATAATGTCGGTGAACTCATTATCTTTTTGTAGATAAGTATGTTAGTGCAATTGTATTTTAATCTAGTTAAATATAACATTTTATATAACAAAAATAACATCCAAGCAATTACAAGCCCACCGAGTTCGAACCTCTAGGACCACAAAGCTCTGTGATGGAGACAAAACAAAAAAAAAAACCCAACAAATTCAGAAAACACGAACAGAATTTTATGATCATGTATTGAGTGGAACATGTTTGGTAAATCTCTTAACGCTGCGCTTGTCGTCCAAACCACCATCATCAGCAGCATCTCAGCCAGATGTTGGCGTTTGCACCGTCTAAAATTGGTTTCTGGTCCTATAATCATTGGTTATTTTCCGGGGACTAGAAGCTGAACTGTGGTGGACGTTGTAATTTATTCCAGATGCAGAAGCAAGTTTCTTCCCCATCAGCAGTTTTTGCTGCAGGTCTTATGTAATGTTTTCTCTTTGCCTTGGGCTTTACAGTAGTTTGCCTTAATTCAAAGCCGTTTTTATTTACACCCACAATATTTTTTTGCACTGTACAGTATTTCGGACTAAATGATGCATGTCTAGCCGTGACACATCATCACCGGCGGCCATTCAAGCCGAAAGTGAAGTATTGCGTTGCATGTTGGTCCCTCAGGAGGGTTAGAGATGGTGGAGAGGAACTGTAGGCGGTGAACAACCCTTCAGACAAATACAGGCGCTGCTGAATAATTCATTAAACGGAGACGGTGATGAGAAGAAATGTCTTTCATTTGAGTTCCGAAAGTCGATCTGTCCAGCAACAGAGAAAGAGTTGTGTTTGAAGGCCTATCCTACATATAGGTCTTTTATGTTTGTAAAAAAAAAATAACAATTAAGGAACATTTTATTTGAATTTTTTTTACATTACAAATTTATAGTACGTCTGTGTTTGTGGGATTTAATTTGAAGCGAAGTTTTTCTGTGAAAAGTTGTCTGTGTCTTTTCTGCCCCCTAGTGGCAAGTAAGACAATTACATCCAGTGAAAATCCGTTTATGAAAAAACGAAAGAATTCGAAACTTTGTCTATTGTTTTTATTTCACGTTTTAAAATGTATTATTATTATTAATAATAATAATAATAACAATAAATAATACAATGTATAATTTTATTTATTGTTGATTTAAAATGTCATCATACAGAGGCTTTTTATAACATCCCTGTATTAACCAAATGCTGTTTTTTCCGCACAGAATTGTCTGATAAGGGTGACGGCGCGAGGCAGGGAGGCTCTGGTGGCAGATTTTGGTTTGGCTCGAGAGGTGGTAGAGATTCCAGCAAAGGACCGGAAGCTTTCACTGGTCGGCTCGGCCTTCTGGATGGCACCAGAGATGCTCCGTGGAGAACCGTACGATCGCAAGGTGACATGTTTATGTGAAGTGATTTAAACACAGTGTGTACTATAGTGTTTCTGCTGTCACTTGCTTAGGTGGACGTCTTCTCTTTTGGAATTGTGCTGTGTGAAATCCTGGCGAGGATTCAAGCCGACCCGGAAATACTTCCAAGATCTCAGGTGAGTCCACAAGATTTGATAGTTACATGGATTATGGAACTAGTAGTTGTAGTATTAGAACTTGTAGTTGTAGAACTAGTAGTATTACATTGCAATACATTTGTACATCTTTGTACGGTAATTTTAAATACAAATTTAATCTCCTGTATTTTTCAATATTATACAATTATAATATCTAAATAATGGGCAATTTATTTTAATGTTTTACGCTTATTTTATGTATTTTATGATTTATTGTAGTGTTAATTTAATCCTTTGAATTTAAAATTGCAATGCATTTTTAATTACTTGATTTACATTGTTTTAAAGTAAAGTGACATTTTTTAAATGTTTGTCATATTTTGTCTACGCATGAAACTACATGTTGTCATTTTAAATTACTATAATATTATGTAGTAATAAAAATAGTATCTTTTCCAGTGTTCAAAATGTATATTTAATTGTAAATCACTGTAATTGTTCCTAACGTATGCATAAAAAATCCATAGCATTATACATAAGCTATACTTGTGAATTTAAAATTTTTGTGACTATCGTAATTACAATTTAAAAGTATCTTTGAGTTCAGTGCCATTTTATTCATGGGGGGGGTTATGGCTTAAGATGCCCACTGAGGTGTGTGTGTGTGTGTGTGCGTGTGTGTGTGTGTGTGTGTGTGTGTGTGTTAAACTCAGAGCCTTTTCAATACAGTCCAGAGTGATATGGGCCATATTGACAATCTCCTTTTTTTAAAAATTGCGATTCCTCGTCTCGCTGCAGGATTACGGTTTGGACGTGTCGGCGTTCCGGAATCTGATTGGCGAGTGTCCGCAGCGTCTCCTGGATCTGGCCGCCAGCTGCTGTCTGGTAACCACCCCGATCCCAATACAGTGGTACCCCGGTTTACGAATGTCCTTACTAACAAAAAACCTGAGTAGCAAAATGCATCGGCGCGAAAATTTCATCCCAAGTTGCGAAAAAAAATTCGCTATACGAAACGAGCGCGTCTTGGTCTTGCAGGCATGAATGAAAGTCCAGAAGCGTAAAAAACAGTTGTTTAATCCTCACGCACATCCAATAAACAAGAAAACAACAACAAATGCACTGGTTAGTTTCAAATGTATTGCTTCCAAAATATAAAATGAACTGGTATTCTCCTAGAATGGCTTCTGCGCGTCTGCCGTTGCTATAAATAGACCGCGCGGCTCTGTGAGGAGCGGACACACACACACACACACACACACTCACACAAACACTTACTCAGCGAGAGTTTGAAGCGGTTTCAAAACTCACTAATACAAAACTAATTTTCGCCATAAAAAACTTGCAAATAAACTGATTTATTTGACGTGAGTACGAAATTCCCGCCTAATGAAAGGGACGTCAGCGAGGATTAATTTCGTAAGTGGGGGTGCCACTGTTTTCCTAGCGTTCCGGCATCACACGCTTCCTGACGCGCAGCTCTGGCTTGCAGATAGACGCTTTCCACAGGCCTTCCTTCATGGAGCTTCAGGAGGAGCTGGGGGAGATCTCGGAGATCCTGGAGCCTCCTCAACCCGATGAAGGCAAACGCTGAGCCACGGCCTCCGTCCTGGCGTTCCCATCAGCCCTGCAAATAGACCAGCACAATGACAAACACAGAAGATCTGAGATGTTTGCAGTGTCAACGTTTCCTAAACCTGGTTTGTGCTGGTGTTCCTTTAGGTGACCTTTGAGGATTTACACGTGGCTTCTGCGTCACGCTGGTGTTAATTCACACTCCAGCTATATTTTCTTACAGCCTTTGGTAAATCGATATTTTTCTAAGTGCGGAAATAAGCCAACGGGGACGTATTCTGGGAACATCTTACCTTCTTAAACAACACAAAGTGCATTTTTGAGGCCTTTCACCGTCTTAATCCAGGCGCAGAACTTTCCTGGTTTTCGTTTGGCTTTGTCGGCAAATTCTGCGACGTGAAAGTGGCACTTCATACTAGCGTCCTACTATTCAATGTTGTAATTGTCATTACAAGAAGGATTTGCATACATATTCACATGCTTTTTGAGTTGAGTTATTTATGACGTTGTGTTGAGGATCTGGTGTTTCTTTGGCTTCCTGCGAGCATCTTTCAGGGGCGAGATCTACTTCCTGTGTCCTGATGAGGTCAGTGATGCTGACGCGGGGCGAGTCTTTCTGTGAAGAGAAGAGGAAATGTATTGGAGTGGTGTGGGTTTTTTCTGAATAAAGTTTTCATGCCACCGGTGTCTGATGAAAGTGTCGCACTGCGTGTGCGTGTGTGCGTGTGCGCGTGCGCGTGTGTGTGTGTGTGTGTGTGTAGAGATATATTTAATAACGGTAAATATTTTATTATATTTTTGCATCATTCTGTACAATTAAAAGAGGCCATATGGGACAAAAAATAAAGATAAATGTATGAAGGGAGAAAGACAGAAACTATAAATAAAAAATGTCATAAGGCTATACTAAGACACTACGCAATGCTAACACACAAGGCTAAACACTAAGACCAGAAATTGTTACAAGGCTATACTAAGACATTAAATCCACCCAGGTTGACATAAGGATATACACTATAAGACAAAACTAAGACATAAAAATTGTCACAACACTACTAAGACAAAAAGGTGTCAAAAGTCAATAAGATTAAAAACTATTGTTGTCATAAAGTGGCATAAGGCAATACTAACACATACGGCTATACACTAAGACAAGAAATTGTCACAAGGCAATACTATGGCTTAAAAAGTTGTCAGAAGGCTATACTAATGCATGAAAAAATGTTGTCATAAGACTATACACTAAGACATAACGCAATGCTAACATATTGTATTGAAAAAGCCTTTATTAGTCCCACAGTGGGGAAATTTCACGTCACAACAGCAACAACAAATCCAAACAAATAAACAAACAACCATAACGCACTGCACACGTCATAATAAACAAACAAACACAAACCATATGAATAAGTAGTGTTGCCCGTTAATTGTAAATTTTAATTGTAGAGTCTAATCGCAGCAGGTAGGAAAGATCTGCGATATCTCTGGATATAAGAATATACACTAAGACATAAAAGGCTATACTAAGACGTAAAAATTGTCACAAAGCTATACTAAGACATTACGCAATACTAACACACATTTTTTGTCATAAGGCTACACTAAGATACGGCTATTTTGTCACAAGGCCATACCAAGACAAAATAGTCGTAAGACAATACTAAAACATACAAAATATTGTCAAAAGGCTATACTAAGATCTGTCATAAGGTAAGACGTGACCCTTTTGTTAGGACACTAAAGATCCTATGAACACAATTACGTAATTATTTATTAATAACGTGAAATATCTCCAACACTAATCGTGTAAAAACATATGCAATTTTACACTCATTGCGCTTCTGAAAGACTAATTCTTGTAGTAATGTGCATTCAACAGTAGATGGCAGTGTCTTGTAAATTTCCGGGATTACTGGAATTTCTTTTTCACGTGGAGAAACGAATACTCATTCATTCTATCCATTTGTTAACAAATCTATCCATTTCTGGGTCCCGGGGATTTTGATGAAACATTTGTTAAAGTTTAAAAAAAATGAAATGTCTTTGAAATGTCTCCTGCTTGTCTTAGTGTAATCTACATATTAACATGGTTCAGTTCAGATATTTGTAACGCAAGCTACACGTTTTTGTTACAAAGCTAAACAGAATCAGAAAGATCAAAAACGTGTTTTTTTTTTTGCAACAATAAGACATAATACACCACTGTCTCACACTCGCACACACACACACACACACACACACACACACACACACACACACAAATTATCTTTGTAATATAAACGTGTAGCGTGGTGTTACATATACGTGAACTGAATCATTATATTTTTATATATCATGATTACACCAAATAAGACAAGCAGCAGACGTTTTAAAGTGGAAAAAATACCTTTAAGTATTTTTTAAATATTTTCAAACTTTGAAAACAGACCAATTTGACCCGAACATAATAGGAGGGTTAAATAAACAAAATGTGCCAAACTAGCCATGTTAACGTGTGAGTATACAGCATATTTCACTTTACTTTACAGTGATTTAGCAGAGGTAAATATCCAAACCGACTTACATGCCATTACAATTTTCAAAATTGATTTTCAAAATGTTCAAAACCGACTTACATGCCAGTAAACAACTTTCTGCTTTCCCTGAAATAAAACCCATCAACTGGTGAATCTCCAGTGCTCTATTTATATTTGCGCAATTCACACATCCCCAGAAATGATGGAAAGACACATAGAAAGGAAGGCCACTACTGAAGCCTGTCACGCTCGCCTCACACCATCATGGATGTAATGCTGCGTGTCCATTCTGCTGACCTTCACGCGACCCCCCCTGACGGAGAACAAACACTTCCAGAATGTTCTTCATCCTCCGTGGCCTCCACGTGCTTCCCACAGCCCCTTATGAGAGTCTTGATCGATGGGAACCTTTTAAATGTCAGAACTCCTGCCATAAGACGCAGAAGCCATCACGGCGAATCACATCACGTGACGCATAAACATATGAAACGAGAAATCCAGTTATGGCGGAGAAGACTTTACGAGCTGGGAGTAATAATATACGCTTTAGCAGCTTATTGTTCAAGAGTTTATGGTGCTTGGAAATAGTGGGAATGTGCCTCCGAGATGCAATGTTCTTCTCAGCAGGTCAAGATGGATTTCACACAGTTAGAGAAGTAGGACGGGAGTGAGAGACGAGTAAACATTCATTCTTTTCTTTTCGTTCCTCGAGCTATTTACATGGAATGACCTCAGCGATGACCTTGAAGGTGACCAAGATGCAGAAACTATTATATACACTTGGAACTTAAGCAAAATGGCGTAGAGTACTTGAGTAAATGGACATTGTTACTTTATGTATTTTGGGCTACTTTGTACTTGTACTGAATATCCAACATATAAGCAATTTTTACCCCACTACATTTGTGAATGAGTAGCTGTACTTTTTACTCCACTACATTTGAATGGACACTTACCATTACCCGTTATATTGTGACTTTTGTGATATTGTGCCCAACATGTCGGCATCTTTTTCTATCTCGGTTAATTTCCTGGGCAGACGGGGCAATATCGCCACCTGCAGGATGCTGGAAGTACTGGATGCTGTTTATCAGCTAAATCACGTGAATCAGCGGTTGCACTTTTTTGCTCACTTGATTTTGACTGAGACAGACTTTTTGTGCTTTTTTTAATTCATTTTGTTTCCGCATTTTGAAACATTGAGGTGTTTTTGAGCCTAAATTCTACACAAGTAAAATACTTAAGTCCTTTTCAGATACTTTACCACATTTACTCAAGTCTTCTTGGAATTGGTGACTTGTAACTTTTCTTATTTTAAATCTGTACTTTTACTCAAGTATGGTTTTCAGATACTCCTTACATCCCTACATAAGCGTATAAGGAAATAGTTAACGTAAGTAACAGAGTGGTAATAAAGTAGCAAAAGAGACTTTACTTCATTGCTCATGTTCAAACCTCAAAATCATCTAGAAGACAATTTGAATGTAAACTACAGAAACTACTGTCCACTGCTCCGGGTGTGTGTGTGTGTCACTTCACTGGCTGGTTAAAAGCAGAGCACAGTTTCAATACTGCCCCTAGTGGCCATATCCACACACTTTCCTTTACTGTAAGGGAATTTACCAAGGATATCTTTGATCAAATTGGATGGGATCTCCAGTATAATTGGCTGAAGCCTTGTCTTATCAGAGGGCCACATGTTCCGTCCAATCCGATCCGTCTCATTTAACTAGCGACTTACCCAAAGCTCCACTCGCGCGATCTATAGCACATACAGGACAAATATCCCGATGGATCCTCTTTGCAGAACATCAGTGAGAAGCTGGAGGCAGTTATCTGACGCGCTGTGATTAATACTAATCTAAACGCCGGGGAGAAGGAGGGAGCGGGAATCTGGGTCGATGACAAGGAAACGGACACGAGAAGCAGCACGAGTTGGTCAGGACAAATAGTGGTCAGAGAAAGGACGATAAAATAGATCAGCACCGACTTGTGAAGGTTTATTCCCTGCCAAGGTTCTTTGACTGAGTGTTCCCGCGTGAGGAACAAGAACACGAGGAGAGGCAAAGTTTACAGCCAATCAGAGACAAGGAGAGGGGGAATAGTAATTAAAAAAAAATATATATATATATATAAGAAAGAATAAAATTACGGTAATAACAATTAAAAAAATAATAATAATAAATAATAGTGGTGCAAAAATGAAATGCAGACACAGTAGTAAAAAGGTGATGCAGAATTAAAAAAAAAAAAAACATTTTGAGATAGTTATTAGAAGAGCAGAACCATATGGGAGGATTGATTTAAAAATAGAAAAGGTAGTGCTTTTTAATCACAAAATGTCTCTATAACGAAGATTGTTAAAGGAAGGATTGAAGCTAATAAAAAAGCAGGAATGTGTGTGTGTGTGAGACAATGAGAACAATAAAAAAACGTTCTCCAGCAGCGAGATAATGTGAGCTATATGTTCAGCTCACGTGCGCACAGAGACAAGCAATGAGGTGGATGGAGAAAAGGAGGTGGAATTAATTGAGGCTTTTGTTTCTGTGTGTGTTTGTGGCTGAAATGAGCTGTAAACGCACGTGTGTGTGTGTGTGTGTGTGTGTGTGTGTGTGTGTGTGTGTGTGTGTGTGTGTGTTCTTGTTTCGAGAGATATCAAAGGATTTCCATCCTCCTAGAGACTTACATTAAGAACAATAAGCAAATGCAGAGAAAAAGAAAAGGAAACAACAAAGACAAACGATGATTTAACTTGTGCACACACACACACACACTTGCATTTATATCATAGTGGGGTCCCAAAACAGACTTGCATACAAAACTCTCCTGTTTGCCCCCCCAAACAAACCCTCAAGCCACCTTCTATACGTAACTGTAACTTCAGCCTTAAAGTCTTATCTTGACCCTCAAAATGGCCTTCAACAATGTGAGGACCAGCCAAAGGTCCCCACAAGTCCTCTTAGGTCCCCATTATAACATAAAAGTGTGTATATGTACATTCGCTGTACAGACTTTGGCAGAAAATCAGGGGCAAGTAGCAAGTACACTACATAGTTCACATTTGTACATTTTATATAGTTCTAGGATTTTTTAGCGTTATAACTATATCAAATTTACAAAAGTGAAATACTAGTGAAAGTTTTATACAGTCGGCTTAATTGGCCACCTGTTTTTTTCGAACCGCTTTTTTGGAAGAAAAGCAAAAGTCCAAATCATATTTCATAATGCAAATTTGTGTCACTTTATTGGGGCAAATTGGTTGTGTCCCGATTAACAGGAATCGCCTAGTTGGTTACTGGAAAAAGTGTGTACGTGTATTTGAATTCACCTTATCAACTAAAAGACTAAATTGATTTAACTGATTCACCTAAGGGTCATATCCGGGACAAAAATGGCACATGTGGCTCAATTGCGGGTCATGTTTGGGTCAAAGGTCATTTGCTGAAAACCTTTAATCCATAACCAGTATTAACGGCATGATTTTTTCATTGGGCTTTTTATAGCACTATAAATCATTTTATTTTTATAGAAGACTTGTAACAGAAAAAATGGTAGGAGTACTAATTTTAACTTGATAACAATTGGTATGTTTTAGTAAACTACAGCTACGGATTTTACAGGATTTGTTTGTTTTTATTTCTTGAGAAAATTACTAAAGTGATACATTGATAAACTATTAAACGAGGATATTTTACAGCAAAGTACAGTTTTATTACTACTTTATTACTACAAGTTGCAGTTTTTTATAATATGAATCATGGGACTTGTGGAATTAAGTATTGTGCTGTAAATCAAAAAACATTATTCTGCAGTGAACAAAAAGAAATCGTTATACAGTTTGCTATTGGAAGCCAAATTTTGCACTGACCTTCTTGCTAAAGTCTAGGAGCCTTCAAAACTAAAATGCACACTGTCACTGCCGTGCTTTATTAGCTCCGGACAGAAAAGTTGTGCATACTTTCAGGTTTGGTACCAAACACACTGGTTTTAAAGTGCTGAGTGTGACAGTTACGCTTTTTTTTTTTTATCCGAGGAGCCGCCATTACAAACTGACCTGAGAACAGAAGTGGACACGGCGTTCTTTCTCCCTCGTGTCAGCGTAAATAAACGCAACACGATATATCACATATCACCGCATTCACTTTAATAACTCCAGCTTTTTTGGACTCGTCCCAAATTACGCAGTGTCATGTTTAAAAGCTTTGACAGACTTGGATAAGTCGCCCACTAATAGCCGAACACTCTTATCGCTGGCGCACAGGTCCAGTTCACACGGAGGAAAAAAAAAAGCTTAGAAAGTAGGTAGAGAAAGAGTCGGCCTTTCAGAAAGAAGGCAGTGTCTTCTTGAATAGCAGAAGTGTATTCACACATGCTTTCACCTTTCTGACAGAGCAAGTCTGGCCCGAAAAGTCAGAGTCTGACATTCAGAGGACGACTGTTTAAAAAAAAAAAAAAAGAAAAA
>CM051493.1:6526659-6566519 GCA_028031935.1 Paedocypris micromegethes
AAAAAAAAAAAAAAAAAAAACACAAAGAATGAATGAAAAAAAATAAACCTGTGTGACTCTACTCACATTTGAACGCAGATAGACAATTTGACAGAACAGTCTGGGATAGATATTGTTATTGGTATTAATAATTGTTATTAATAATAATAACAATAATAATAATAGAACATTTTACAGTCTGTCTGTCCATCTGTACCTTGCTATGCTTTTTAGAGTTCTTTCTTAACATATTGTAAAAATATGAACATCAAATATTAAAATGTACATAAATACTGTATTTATAGTAAATACTATACGTTTAATGCATTAACGATATGTTGCTTAATGCATCATGGGAAGATTATGTTTACTTAAAAAAAAAAATCTGTATTATGCTGTAAACTGAAAAAATGGTAGCAGTAATAATTTAAATTTGATAACAATCGGTATGTTTTTGGAAACTACAGCTACCGTTTTACAGGATTTGTTTGTTTTTATTTCTTGATAAAATTACTGATTGATTACATTGATACACTGTAAAACATTCCTATTAAACAAGGATGATTTACAGGAAAGTACAGTATTATCACAAATGCCAAGTTGCTGTTTTTATTACAATGCATCATGGGAAGACATGTAAAAATGAGCATTGTGCTGTAAATTAAAAAAACAGTATTCAACAGTGAACGAAAAAATAATAATTTTACAGTTAGCTATTGGAAGCCACAAATTACCGTTTTTTAACAGGAGCATTTTCACAGGCTGCTCTGAAGGCAACGGTGTTATTCTCTGACATGAATTGTTTCAGAGATTATTGCATCAAATACTCTCCTTATTCCTATTTATTTTTCAGTCTGAATATACAGCATAATAAGAATCTGTAAGCAATAATGTTTTGTCAACGAAGCATAAATCACTATTTTCACGCCTTGCTGCAGAAAAAAAAACTACAAAATCAAAATGTAAATTGAATTCTACAAGGGAAACGTGATTTGGCTGTTGGTTCTTGTCCATTACTGACTGGTTTCACCTCTAGTTACTGAGCTTGTTCATTTAAAGTCTGATGGATTTTAGAAATGGAAAGTAAGGGAAAGTAAGTCTTCCCTGCATTAAACCCATCAGGACAAGTGTGTACACAGAGAGAAGTGAACAGCCTTTGGGTTCAGTGCCTTGCTCAAGAATGCTTCATTTGTGGCTTCAAGATGCTTCAAGATTCAAACCAGACAGCTTTGGTTGCAAGTCCAAAATAGAGGCGTTCAAATAGAGGTTCAACAGTACATATATATATATATATATATATATATATATATATGTACTCTACCGCTCAAAAGTTTGGGGTCAGATCTTCAGTTTCTTGACAATTTCTCGCATAGAATAGCCTTCATTTCTAAGAACATGGATAGACCGTCGAGTTCTCTATTTTTGGCCATTTTGAGCGTTTGATTGACTCCACAAATGTGATGCTCCAGATTCTCAACTTGCTCAATTGAAGGTCAGTTTCATAGCTTCTTAAATCAGCTAAACATGTTTCCAGCAGCACTAACATGATCAAACAAGGGTTTTACAATCATCCATTATCCTTCTGACACAACTAGCAAACACATTGTAGCACTTAAACACTGGAGTGACAGTTGCTGGAAATGTTCCTCTATGCACTTGTGTAGATAATGCACCAAAAACCAGACATTTACAGCTAAAATAGTTATTTACCCCATTAGCAATGTATAGAGTGTATTTCTGATTAGTTTAAAGTTATTTCCATTGACAAAAACAGTGCTTTTCTTTCAAAAATAAGAATTTTTCAAGTGACCCCAAACTTTTGAACGGAACGAAAATTTCCTTTTTATGAAGGGCCTTGTCAAGAAAGTATCATCTCTTTTTACAAAATTATTTCACTATACGACAGGGCAAATGTTGTAGTGACAAGAATGTTAAGCGAGTTTCTTTCTTACCACTACTATGCATGGGGATCTTTTGAGTTTAAAAATAGCATGGGGATCTATTTTTACAGTTGAGCTCTTTAGGTGTGAAACTGTGACACCCGGTGGCGGAGAAGGGCAATGCAAGTGTAGTTGTTAGACGAGACAGGGAGAAATAAAAGAAGAGTAATAAAATGAGAGACATGTTCGAGTGCAATTAACAGTCGTGTTATTTTGCAACAACAACATTACTGAGAGAAGACTTTCCGAATAGTGTCGGCCATTTTATTATGTTTACGCACAAAAGTACAACCCAAGTGAGACGCTCGGCGGATGTAACATGTTTTCCATCACGATTTTTACAAAGTTTAATCGTATTATCATGTATCATTTAAAAAAAATTTTTTAAATCGGGATGGATTGTCGAATTTACATGCAAAATGCATCCCAATTTACGAAATTTCCATTTTACAAAACTGCTGTCGGCCCGAATCAATTTTGTAAAGAGAGGTACCACTAACTCCAAATTCCGAACCTCAACACTGCTGTATTTACAGGGCGCATTGGAAAAGCATACATTTGACGTGACACACACACACACACACACACACACACACACACACACACACACACACACAAACAGCTCTTCAGTTCAGAAGATGAGTTTAATTGAGCTCCTGAGGCGCTAAGCACTTTTGGCTGCTGCGTTTTCGTCCACAGAATAATCAGAATGCCGCATCTCTAAACTGTGAGCTGTTACCACTGATTCTCGACAGATTGAGCGAACTAGGTCAATCAGTTTTGTGATAGCATCATCTGGAGCCAGTGAAGATCTGCATCACGAAGCAAACCTATGAGCCGTGCGGTATTTAACACTCTGATTTGATTAGCATGTTGATGCTAAGCTATGCTAGGTTACTGACAAGTTCTCCCGTTGTTTGCCCTGTTTGCCTGAACTTGATAAGAGGCCAATCAACTTTGTTTTCTGTTGAAATAACTCAAAGCGTCGTCTTCACCAGTTGGAGTTTATTGAAGACTGATTCAATGCTTAGCTTATTAACCTATACAAAAATCACAAAAAATCATCATCAAAATCAAAATAAATTAATCAGATGTCTTTAAATGAGCTTAAGTAAACAAATGGAAAGTGCAACAAATACCATAAATCATCAATACTTTTTACAACAAACAAATGATTCAAAGCAAGCATTTACAAAGCAAGCAATGACATTTCTTTGAAATCACAGGAAAATAAAGCAAACAATGTAGAAGATTTCTTACCAGCAGTGTCTCAAAGTTGATTGCACAAGGGCACAAGGCTCTCAAAGTGAATTCTCAAATATGTCCTTTGAGCAAGTTAAATGCAGTTAAATCCTAAACTTAAACTAAAAAGTTAAAGTTTTAGTCAGCACACAAATCCCAGGAACAGCTCTGAATGACTCCCTTCCTCTACAGATTGTGGAATGCCCAATTAAACACCTGGTGCTGACCTGCGGAACCGGTTCAAGACTGACAGCTTGACTGTCCAATCGGCTCGCAGAACAGCACCTGGGCCAGTGCTGGGAACCAGACTGATCTACCTTTCATAAATGCAATGCTCACCACACAATGTTAAAATGTCCAGCTTTTGTAAACAAACAACCAAAATATTGACGTTTTTATAAATCAAAACAAACAAACATTTACATTTTTTTACGCAAAAAAAAAAAGTCAAACCACACAAGTTGATTTTCAACGGGAAATCTAAAATAGCCGCATCCTCAACACACATCAGTGACGCGAACCTCTTTAAATATAACACTTCTCCCAGTGACAGCTTCAGACACCGAGCCAGTAAACAGCGAGCGAGAAGCCGACAGCTTTGTGTGCACATCCGTCACTCAATGAAAGTGGAGGTGATGAAGTTCTGGCCCTGTTCGTCCAAACCAATAAGCAGAACTGCACGAGGATTATATCACAACGCCAATATAGCATCCAAAACGGTTTGACTTGTTTAACGCTTCTCATAATGACCAACAATAAGTGAAATTAGCACGCTAGCTTGACAGAAAGCTCACTGGAGACTCACTAGAACCCTTCAGTCTCGTGGCATTTATATTTACTCAGCTGAGTGTTGCCTGCTTCCACATAATCTTGATGGATGCACTTGGACAACGCACCTGAATGCACCCTGCTCGCATCAGCACCGATTCCAGTAATCTCTCCAGACACCAGGATGCTCAGGCCAGTCACGCCTGATAACACCACTGGAAATTGATGATGCAATGTTCCAGTGTCAGAGTGATACACAGCTCTACACGCTTCAGGCTGGAACCCGCCGCTTGTTTGTTTGGAACTGTTGGGGCGATGCTTAGCACTCGATTGACAGCTTATTCCTAAAATAAACGAGTAAAAGCGATGTACAGTAAGACCACATTTTCTGACTTATTTGCTTTGGTTTAAATCACCTGAATCAGTTTGTCAATAACATTTCCAAAGACAGAGGAACTAAAAACGGGTAATGCATTTTAGTGCAAAGTCTAGATTTGACTTGTGTACAAAGTTTAGGATCGAGCATATTTGAGAATAGAATAAAATAGAAGAGAATCTGAGAAATAAGAGTTCCTCCACAAACTGTTTGACACGTACTGTATAAAGAAAACTTTTGTGCGAATTTTTTATAAAAACTTTTATTCTAAAAATGATCTTAGATATATTATAGAAGACATTATCAAAAAATTATAGTTATGCATGTTATTATGTGTAGTATTCATTTTCAACTGTCTTTTTTTCTAAAATAATACTTTGGTGTTGTTTTCTGTGCAAGACTGTGCTACTCCAAGTAAAAACGTATGATCATCACTCGATAAATGACAATAATCAATAAATGACAATATCTATTTTTGAATCTTTTTTTGTAAAAAAAAAGAAAAAAAAAGTGCAACCTCACTCGAAGTCAATTCTTTTTTGTTTCATTCCTTAGTTCTAGCATTATAAGTGTATATTTGCTACTGTAACTTAAATTGTGTTTACAACTGCCATAATAAAAAGAGCTACATATAGAAACACATATTTGAAGCAATTCTTTAAGTTTCAAAATTCAATAAATTTGTGCAAAAATCAACATATTAAAACAGCCATATAATGTATAAAATGACAATAATAAAAGAGTTACATATAGGTGAAACAATCGTTGAAGTATCAACATTCAATACATCTTTTTTTGATTGATCTTGTTTTGAAAGTAAAAAATAATGTATGATAATTGATTAAATATGGACAATAATCACTACTAAAATCAATAAATGACAATATTTCCTCCTATATATTTAATGTATAAAGTATTAAAACAGCCATATAATGTATAAAACAAATACAAATATACATACAAAATATACAGAATACATAAGCAATATAAAGAACAAAAAAAATATGTATAAATGCAATATGAATATAACATACAAAAATGCATATACAGTATATTTTATTTCTAAGTTACTGTGTATCTTATTTCAGAACTAAAAGTGAGACGTGCCTGAAAACCATCCTTCCTTCCTTCCATCCATCCATCCATCCATCGGGAAAGCAGAGTATCTGTATAATTTCCAGCAGAGCTTTACATATTCATGGCGCATTTGGGATTTACACTACATTCTGTTTTGTGTGATTACAAGACAGTGAGTAAGTGTCATTGTGTCCTTGGTAAATGTAGGACAAATGCCAGTAAGTGCTTTTCTCTAGAAGCTTGTGCTGTAATTGGACACGCTGGAGATTGATCGCTCATTCCTATCGTCTATTGACAAACTGCTTGACTGGCAAAAGAAAAGGAAAATAAAACGTCAGCTTTCTTATCCTCCAGTCACTATTCCGTGTGTTCCATATGGACAAATTGAGTGATCTATTAAGTGAAGAGTCCGATGCTAATGTGCTTTTTTTGCAGGTATTCAAGGCCAAGAATGACCTTCGAAGCTCCCAAGGTCGTCGCTGAATACAAGATGATGTAAAGGAAATACTGTGAAATGAAAGCGGGAAGTCGTCCAACATTATTCTGCGCTGTGGACGGACCTGCTTTAATAAGGAACGCCGTGCCAGGGATCCTGATCTTCACCGTAGCTCCGGGAAAGCTCGCACTCCCACTGAATCCCCAACGGATCTTTGTCTCTACACCCTCAAGATCTAGTGTGGTCATCACGGATGGAACGAAAGCATCAAAACAAATTCATCCAAGTGTTTAGTCGCTCGCTTTTAAACGTAACCGTTGACCTCTGACCTTGCCAATCCGGAAGGAAAGACAGCACAACATTCCATTTGAAACCGGGTGTATTTTATTGTAAAGATCAGAAGACACGTCCAGTGTTTCATAAGAAGGTTGCACAGAGGAAAAAACTAATCAGGACATTTTTAAGCAACCTAGACCTGAATAGATTTTATATTAAACACTGAGCTAAAGACTTAGCTGAGAAAGAGATAGAAACTGTGAATTTACACTCTTCAAAGTAGCAAAGTGAAAAGATGAACCATATATTTGACAAATATGATTTACTTAGACATCATACACATCTGTATATTTTTTCATTCATTATATATATATATACATACACATACACATACAGTGGTACCTCTTTTTACAAAATTAATTTAGTTTCGTAAAATAGACATTTCATTAAATGGGCCTCATTTTGCACGTAAATATGATAATCTATTCCAATAAAAAAATAATAATAACTATATTGTAATAACTGTAAAAAATAACAATATACATGCGCCATCTTGAATCACGTGATAATTGTAGCCGGATCAGCCAGGATGTTAGCCGAGCGTCTCACTCGGGTTGTACTTTTGTGTTTAAACATCTGTAAAAGTGTTTCTTTTGTTTGTTTACTGACGTTTCATACGTCTGGAGTTGTTGCTACAACATTTGGCCTATTGTATAGTGAAATAATTCAGTAAAAAGAGACGATATTTTCTCAACGACGCCCTTCGTAAAAGGAAATTTCCGTTAACAGTCATTTGTAAGTGGAGGTACCACATATACAGTATATGTATATTTATATATACTGTATACACACACATAAACATATGCATTTGTGATTTTTTTTTTTACGGTCATTGCTACTAACATTGCTTAGTAGTTCCCACCAACTCGGCTTTGCAGAAAAAAATCCAAACATTTCAATTCATTAAAAAAACATTTTTCCCTTGCAAACCCCATGAAGTGGCAGATCTAGATTTGCAATCATGACCTTGTCAATCATTCAGTGTTTAATCTAATCAACATCTCCACGTCGAGCAGCAGGATGTCACCATGAAGCCGCAGGCCGAGAATAAAGATCAGCAAAGATCCGAGAGCACACACACACACACACACACACACACACACACACACAATTTTAACAATGTAGCCAACACTAAAAAAGTAAGCTCATGTTTTATTCGATTTCCCGTCACAGCTCGGTGAAGAACCGCGTCAGAACGTGAGCGGTAAATGTGTTTAAACTAGGATCACACGACATGGAGATCATTATTACTACAGTCAAAGCAGGAAACTTTATTGCCTAAAGCTTGAGCGTCTCGCTCGTGTTGTGCTTCAAAGCCGATTGAAAATCTCGAATCCTGCAGTGAAAAATTCAGACAAGAGTCTTCTGGAAAATAAAAAAAAAAACTACAGTCAGATCTACAACCCAAACCAACAATGGCTATTGCTACAGGAAGTGGTTTCAAGGCTAAAGGACATGCTAGGTCAAAAATGAAAAAACGCTAAACCATCAAACATAATGTGATATTTCCACTGCACACCACACGACCCACACGGTCACATTTCTAACGTCTTATTGCAAGAGTGACGCGCTTCACACTTTAAACCACACGCCTTGATGCAAAGTCTCCTACATTACAGGCTTATATAATATAAAGATTACATGACTGGAAATAAAAACCTTTTTAAGACTATCCGATAGGAACACGCTTCAAACAGAAGGGATGGACTCAGATGCATCGTCCACATCTCCAAAGTCACATTTATGTCCGCAAAAGGAAATGACTATCACGATTGTGAGAACCAGTCTCGAAATCCACGGCCGATCGACTCCAGCCACCTGCTACAGATCTGCACTTGAACATAGTGATTATTCACCATTACAGCTATAACTTTCATCCATTCGATGCGCACAAAGAGCGGAGGAAGAGAAAACGAAAGCAAGCGCGGAAATGGCGGCATTTGGAGTCGGGGAGAAACACCGTCCTCCATCTACATCACACACGACTGTTGAACACACTTGGGACCGTATGGTGGTACATCATCTCACGGAGCAGAACTAATCAAGGTATTTCAAACCCTACTATGGCGAAGGTTAATGTTTGAATAACAAACTCTAAACTCGGTGTGAACAGCATTCCGACAGCTAATTCCCAAGTCGCCACTGTAATCAAAAGAAGGAATCCTCTAGGTGATAAGCAACACAAGACGCAGATGTCTACAAACACTCTGCGTCACGACTAAAACCTGAGTTTAAATCCACTTTCCGAAAAACGAAAGGCAAAACGCACTCTCACACGCCACACTTACACTTCTATAGAATAACAGTGCATTATTGTTAAGCTAAATGACACTAAATAGACGATCTAATCGATATCTAAACACAACAGACCCACAGGTTCTCCAGCGAGGGTCTGGATCACGTATTAATCTCTAGGCTTGCTCAGCAAATGGCCTTGGTTTCACGATCCCTGCTAGTTTTCCACAAACACGGCTACTCAGACACGTCCTTCTCATCTGTCGGTGTAGAAAGTGAACATGGTCGTCTGTTCCGCCCTGCTGCTATCTCGCCAATGTTCCTCTTTCATTCAGAAGCTCAAATGAATGGCGTGAACACAAAGCACCTAACAGTAAAGGCTGATCCACCTTTTGATGCATCAAAGGTTGGAGGATTCAAACGCCGCGGCTGCCTCAGCCATCATCTTCCTCCTCCGGCTCGTCGTCCTCCTCCACCACACCAGATATGTGGATGGAGGAGAGATTCTCCAACTTGGCTTTCTCTTCAAAGAAGGTTGCCACGTGGGCCTTAAATACAGCGCCCCGCCTCCGAGGCTGACTCAACCAATCAGCTTGGGTCACAGGAGGTCGTCGTAGTCGTGGAGTTTGGAATGCTGACGGCTCTTCCACAAGCGGTAGAGACGGAAGTCAAAGTAGGTCTCAATCATCTCTTTACCTGAGAGAGGAGAGGGCACAAAATCACACACTTAAGGCCTTTACACGCAGTTCAGTTTAAACCCCGTAATTATCCTGAACACTGCAAATCAAGCCGTGTGGAATCCAAAGGGGACAACAGGAGGTGGAAAGCGAGGGAGGAGAGTGTGGATGAGTGTGCGATGCTCAGTGCTTTCTTTTATTACTTGTGGTAATTTGTTCTGTGGTAAATTTATTTATCTATTTATTGCTTCAAGTCCCATTTTAATTGTTTTATTGAATTGCGTTTGTGCATATTCAGTTTCTTGTACCTGCTTATGTTTGTTATAGAAAAATACTACATTAAATCTGCGTTAGAGTTTGAGTTTTGTCCACCTCTGCTTGTTCCAAGCCAACTCTAACATAGCGCTTTGCATTCGCATTTTAATTTGCGTTTGTGCCACATCATTAACGCTATAGCGTATTCAAAACTCCGGCATTTAAATTATATTGTAAACTTGTTAAAATCACAACATACAGTACATGAGAATTTATGTAAAAATGTTCAGAAGTGACAAGAACGTCAGTATCAATTTTTTTAGTTAATTATATTTATTTTAATTAAAAATAAAATTATTATTTCTGAAAAAAGATTTACAGTGCATTTCAGTGATGCAAAGATTTCCCCTAGATTTCTAGGAGTTAAACTCTCAGTCTGGTGTTGCGAACGTCCTTCTCTACTGAATCTGCCACAGGAAAGTCAGAATTACATTTCACTGAAATTGTAGGAAATTCCCGGAAATACATAT
Source organism: Paedocypris micromegethes (assembly GCA_028031935.1). Lineage (NCBI taxonomy): Eukaryota > Metazoa > Chordata > Actinopteri > Cypriniformes > Paedocypris > Paedocypris micromegethes. The sequence goes on from CM051493.1 coordinate 6,536,511, forward strand.
GGAATTTCTAAGCGATTAGAAAAGCGGAAAAGATTATCGAAATTTTCTAAGTGGAAATTTCTAATTAAAAACATACACTTGTCTTTGTTACAAAAATGCAAATAGTAATAACACATGGTATTAATGGTTGACATAATCGGGGCATTCATTACTGTAATTGGGATCAGAACCAGTGTGAAATGTGTGAAGCTGGTGGTCCGGTGGTGAACACTCACCCTGTGCCGACAGTTCCAGGGGAGACTTGAACTCAATGGCATGAGGTTTCATCAGCCGCTTGAGGTTTTGGAAAAGCTAGGACAGATGGAAAGTCAGGTTTTGAGTTGAGTTTTCGTTCATCTATCCAACATCTTTTTTCTAAACCGCTTCTTCAATTTCCAGATCATAGAAATTCCCTTATGCAACTCAGAAGGGATTTTCTATGATCTGGAATTTGAAGAAAGGGGGCTGAAAGTGAGGACACGCCCACACCTGTGGCCAGCCAATCATGGTTGGACATAAAAAGCAAACACACCCACATTACAGTCAATTCAGGCGTTTCCAAGTCACTTATTTCCACATACAATTACTTGTTGGCTTTTTATATCAAGAAACGATGACATTTCATGATTCAAAAACGAGTTACAAAAAAAACTACTGCTTCCTGCTAGCATCATGCTGTTCCTATTGAGCCATTCAGTTATTATTCATCGACAAATCGCCAAATATGGAGGAGAATCAGCTATTAAAAGACAGAGAAAAGATGTGTGTGCAAGATAATCTGTGCATCCCTCCGCTCTGCGATCGACCTCCGCTGGAAGGGGTCATGTCGATGAGAATCCTTCACATCGGGGCTAAACTTGTCAGAGAACATTAATTGTCTTCTGCTAGACCTTCAATGGCTTGATTTCTGCTCTTCTTCTCGCCGTCAGCATCATCGCTCTTCTGAGCAACTTTTCCCGGAGCTCATCTTTAAATTGATTTCATGGAACTGGGCCGAATCGTGATTCTGGATCTCTCAGGAGCGGGAATATTTGGTCGGGTTTATCCCAAATTGAGTCCAAGTTGGTGGTAGAGCGTTAGAAGATCGGTCTCATTTGTCACATGTCCCAATGTTAGCACAAGTAAAGCAAAAGCACCTGCAAAACCGTTTTTTCTTGAAGAGTTTCTCAAATTGTTTATAGAGCTCAAATCAAATATTAACCACCATATCTCACCAAGACCCAACACAAAAATCTGCCCTACTTTTACAACAAAAAAGTTAACTTTTTTACAATGTAAAGCCAAAAAAAGTAAGTTTGAAAAATGTTGACGAATGAAAACTGACATTTAGTAAATTAACACATTTTACTACTGTACTTACCGTGTTTACGCAAATATAAGCACCCCGCCAATTTTTCAGGCACAACATTTTTATTCAAAAATTTTTTTTCTGGTCCAATTATGCTAATATTCTCCTAAATTTAACCAACCTAACTTTGTGACTCGTATCATTTTGATACTGTGTGAAGAGAATCAAAGGATAATTATCTCCTGTTTAGCAGACCGAGCGTTTTGATTGTGTCTGCTCCTTAGATTTTTTACTTCTTGCCCGTGTTCTTCATTTTCGACTGTTTTGACTCTTTCTGCAATTACACATTGGACCCGTTTGTTAGCGCTAAGCTAAGCTACCCGGTTGTGGTTTGTAGTTTCCGTTTGTTGTAATACTAATGATTGTATTTTGTTGAATCTTACTTCTTCCAGTGTTATTTTGTATCTGTTAAGTGTCGTGGCGTGTATAATGTTTCTTTATTTCTGTTATTGAGCCAATAAAAGCTTATACTGTAGCACGTCTGCTTACGGACCATTGTACTGCATAACATTATATAGACGCGCACGTGCCCCGCTGCATAAAAACAATGTGTTTCAGTTTATTTGTGATTGTTCCTGATGTGAAATGCGTTAAAATGGGGTCTTATATTCACATGCATATTTGAAATTGGCGATTATAAGCACCCCCCAAATTTTCAAGCGTCAATAATTCGAAAATGTATAGATATATTCACGTAAATACGGTAAATTGGTTGTCTCCATCGCCTCATGACCCAGAAAAAGACAAAAATCAGCTTAGAAGCTTAACAAATGAACACATGTTTCTCGGTATTTAGCTTCGTTCTGTTCATCAAACGTGCCACGTTTTGTTCATCAAATGTGGCTTCAACCAAGAATTTCCCAATTTCATGTCTCGGGTGTAAAACACACAAATCACAGCCGCCTGCTGCCGCCAGTGGAGACAAATCACAGCAGCATCATTGCCGTCATGATGCAAGACTCACAGCGCCTCTCAAACCAATGGACCGTTTACTCCAACAAGGACATTTACCTTCATCCTCTTCCTAACCTTCATCCCCCGTGGAAAACCAAACAGGAACAATTCTTCTCAAATTAAAAATAACTTGATACAGAGCCGCTCACGGCGTGCCGCACCTGGGCAGGATCTATATATAGCGCCGTGTTTCAATCTTTTTCTTTCTCCTTTTGATGTAGCCGGGCGGTGCTGACAGGACTATGAGGAAACTGCTAAATGCAGCAAAAAGAAAAAACCCTTATCTGCCCCCCCCCCCCCCCTTCATTGCTCTTCTTTATCCACACAGGTGCCGCTTGGGTAAAATAGTTTGAATTCAAAAAAGTGTGTTGGCACTATAGTTTATGTACTGGTTTTATGTGGCACACACACACACACACACACACACACACATATTCAATCAGCACACAGCAGTGAGATCTGAGCATCCTTCAGCGTAATGGTGATGCGGAACATTAACTGCGCAAATGTTTGTGTGGAGGACATTTGTGCCCGTGAAGTCACTCATGACTTTTCACGACGCTCGCCAGATCATCAAATGCCGTGTCGGAACGTTCCTGCCATGGAAAAAAATCTCCCACGGCTGATAAAATGACTCACCGACGCAGTGAATGTGACCCGCTTTCAGACACTTGATGATGAAGGCGACTTGGTCCAACAGAACAGTGTCAATCTCAAATACAAAGGGCTGCAAAACTTGAAACTGGAGCAAAGCCGTGGGCCGACTTTGATATTTATCGAGAAAAAAAAAGTGTAATTTTTCATAACTATGGGCCAAACAAGTTTTGCTTGAAAATGAGCAAGCAAAAATGGAACAAGCAAAGCTCATGACTTAACAAGCTATAGCTTTAAAAATAAAAAAATAAAATCAAAATTAATGGTAACAAAGTGATGGTGGCAGTCTGAAAATAACCGAACAATAATAATTTGCACTTGTGAAAATGCCCGCAAAACATAACCAAGGAATGTATTTTATATCTATTTTTTAAATATAAATTGTATTTGCATTGGTAATAACACATTGTAATTTGGCATTGTCTTCTAATTAAAATTTTACCCGTAACCCGTTTTCACCGACTCATAATACAGTAATTGTAAAAACAACAGCAGCTAATATATTAATATTGCACTTTTAAATTTATTTTATTTATATTAATTCAAATTCTGCACTGTTATAATACAAAAGTGCAGAATATTTATAAATTCTAAAAAAAGTGCTACTGTAAAAATAGAAAACATCATTACGTCTCAGTTTGCATCAATGTTCCTCCTGATCCCGTTTTCTGATTTTATATCCACCATTCTGGGCGGGGCAGCATTAGCATACGGTAATGAGGAGAGGGCGTCACTCATTTCTGCAGTGATTGACGCGCAATTAATATCAGATCATGTGAAACTACAAATCAAAAGACGAGCCAAAAGTCTAGTTAGAAAAACAATTAAAAAAACCAACATGTTAAAAAAAAAACTTTAACTGGTGTTAAATAAGTAAGTATATGAAGAAAAAGTGCATTGAATTTTTCAGACCATATTATTTTGTAACGAAACTCTTCTCCCCAATCTACTGACTGTATTCCTAAAATAAAAAAAAATTGAACCAGGATTTAAGACCAGGTACAGATTCAATAAGAGATAAATCAAGTACATGTGAGTAGGTAGGCACCAAAAAAAATCTTTGAAACCCTTGAAGAACCATGCAAACACCAGCAATCCTTCAACAAGATCCCTAACTATTTTCCCCATCTCGGTGACGGACCCCGTTCGCCTTCCTCCGACCTGACATACTGACATACTTGTCCAGAGCCGTGGTAGCCACTAGCAACAGACAGGATGTGCTGCCGAGAGATGCTGAGACGTGCGGGGGCTGATGGGTGACAGACTGTCTATCTGTCAGTCACATAGCAGGTGCTTGTCAATCTGGCATCCTCATCTTCTCCCATTACACCCCAGCCTGACCTGGAAAGCACTCCCACCCATGTTCCTCTCCTTCCTTCCACAGGAACATCTAGAGTAGTGACAGACCTCCACAAGATCTAAGTGCAACCCCTTTGGAAAAAGCTTGAGTTTTGGATGGAGGTTCCTGACCCTTCTGAGGAACATGGTTGGAACTCAACCTGGCACCTAACCTGACTCTTACTGGTGTCTCCATGGAAATAACAGTGGTTTGAAAAGGTCTAGCGTCTTACCTTCTCTCCATTGGCATTGCCGAGCACGTAGCAGCCCATGACGTGGATTAGGTTGGGCTCTGGATTGAGTAAACTCATAAATCTGCCCAGTCTTTTCCAGAACCTGAGAAGGAAAACGCTGAATAAATATCAAACAAACAAAATGCACACATGAGATACACCATCATGCATTATTTGTATCTTTGAGGATGGATCCATCCATCCATCATCTCAATGATGAAAAGATTAACACGTTTCCATAATTTTACATATTATTATGTTTCTATTGATGAGATGAGCAGATGCCATTAACTGTTTGTGAAACCAAAATTAAGTCGTAAAAAACATAACATGAATTCACTGTGAATTTGTAGGACAATAGAACAATTCAAAACCTGTGTGAGAGAGATTGATTAGTAAAGAACATAAATATTGTACAAATAAGTGCCTAAAATAGCTTTATTAGATGAGAAGTCAATTTATTTGAGTATTGGGATTGGGTCTGTATCGGTTATCAGTCAAAAAGTAGGTTGGGTGAATAGCTCAAAACAACAAATGCAAAAAGCTAAATTTGCCAAATTAGAAGGTCTATAAAGACTTCTTTGTCCTTTCATCTAATAAAACTATCCTAAAGGTCAGTGGCGGCCATCTTGAATCTTAAGGACTACTGACACTCTATCAAAATAAAAGTCTATACATGAAATAAAAATATACATGCAAAAATAATAATGAAAATATGAAAATAAAGATGTTTATGTATAATATATACATTTTCATATGTATATAATATGAATAAATAAATAATAATAAAACAAAAATAAATAAATAAAATTTAGAGCATATTTTCTGAGATATTCGACTGAATTTATGTGTTTGGGGTTGAGAAAGAGTGAGTAAAAACCGTATGTTTTGAGAATATCAAGATCAGCTGGAACAAAATATTTAAAAACTCCTAAAAAAATGTGATTGGGACATCGCTGGAGTCTCTGAAGCATCTTACTGGCAACACTCGTCACGTGTGGGATAAAAAGCCGAACAATCAATAATTTACAGTGGCATCAGCATCATCAAAGCAGCAATTATATCACTGACAAGTCGTGCAGACTTTTCACAAACGAAAAAAGAGGCCAGAATTATGAGCTCACTGTATCATGTCTTCCTCCTTCTCCACTTTAGCAAACGTGGCCACCTTGTTCTTCAGCAGGTACAGGTGACCCGGGCCACCCTGGAGAACACAGATCCACACGTCACACGCAAACAACCAGACGCGTGAAGAAAAGAGAATGAAGCCCACACCTGACAGAAGATGAGCATGCTCCAGATTCTGCAGCCTTTTCTGTAGGCGGTGAGTTTCTTTTCAATCTCCTCTGAAGAGGAAGGAAGAAGAGATTTCACAAAGGGATCATGAGGAACGAGACAGCAAACAAACAGCAGGAGTTGCTAATGTTTAGCCAATTACCTAATATGTCCTCGAAAGTGGCGTGTTCGTGATCCTGCGGGCACAACACAGGTTAGGCATGAAGGAACCAGGCAAACCCACATGATTTGCACTACTGAACCCTGCGTGCGGTCATTAGCGTAACACGAGGAGCTTTGTGTCGGATAATACCAACTTTGATTTGCTTTCATCCTGCGTGACTCGTACTCACGTAAAGAATAGGGATTATGGAGGGGTCGTGCCGGCGAATGATGTTGGGGACGTATTCGGCCTTTGGTACTTTCGATGAAATGAGCTGTTGAAAAGCAAGGATGAATAGAACACATGCTTATTAATGAGTCCATCAGTGATCAAAAAGCCCATGATGATGGGTTCACACGACTGGCATGTGTCAACAGGGACGTGGGCGATCAAAGGGCGAGCGCACCATGATTTTGGGTGGGATGAAGTCCTCGCCCTCGCAGGCCGCCCTTTCCAGCTCTCGCTCTTCCTCCCAGTCCACGTCGTCGCAGTCTTCTTCATCCAGATTGCCACAGGAGGCTTGAAGGTCTCCACCTGGGCAAACACAAGCTCAGCCGGTCAAAAACACCATTCCACATTTTTTCTCGCAACGTCTCCAGATTAAGAGAAAAGGTCACAGCGAGAACAGAATCGCGTGATTGTCTGTCTGTGTGTGTCAGTGGTGTAAAGAACTTGAGTACATTGACATTTACTTGAGTGTTTGTTGGCTACTTTGTCTATGTACTATTAAAAATACATAAAATATAACTTCTACTCTCAACTAGACTACATTTGTGATTGTGATCTGTACTCTTTACTCTACTACATTTGCTGACAAGGTGATACCGCCATCTGCAGGATGCTGAAGGTACTGGATGCTAATTATCAGCGAAATCTCTCAGTTTTTTTCTATTACGCACATTTTTCATCTTAATTTTCAAATCAATTTGTTGGCTTCAAACTGTGTAGTAGTTTTCAGCGTTGGCTTTCGCCAGATTTTGCTCCGAAGTGGCGATTAAAAGCCAGTGAACAGAGCAGATTGTTCTAGAATCGCTTCACAGTTTTCCTAAATTTTCACTAACCTCGAACTCCAGTATTTTGATTTTCTTACTATGAGCAGATTGTTACTTTAACATAAACCGATTTGATTTTTGCAGTGTAGGGATTGAAATATCTTTGACATTTGGGCGTGGTCAATCTTTAAGTACGCACCTCCCAGTTAAAAGCTCACTGGATTTTGTTATGCTATTGTAATTACACATAAAAATCCATCCATATTTTTATACCACTTTTACATTTCTGGGTCACGGGGAGCAGGAGCCGATTGGATTGGTGGCCAACCAATCACAGAGCAGACACATTCACACCCTCACTCACACCTTCCTTCCAAATTCCCAGTTGACCGGTTCTCCAGATGATATGATATGAGTGTTGCATGGTTAAGCAATGATGTGCATGACAGTAAATGAAGGCGAAGCGTGTCTCTGCGTGTACGTGTGGACTCACTGTCTCTGGAGTCATGGAGGGAGTCGGGCTTGACGGGGGTGGGATCACTCCAAGAGCGGCTGAAACTCTTCGTTTTGCGATCAGCAAATGCTGGTAACGAAGAGGAGGAAAGCGTCACACGGAGGATTCCAGAGCAAACGCACACGCTCTGTCTGACGCACAACTCGCTCTTGTTTGGGGGGGGAAAGGCTGAGGATGTTTATGGAAAACTAAAATTGTGTTTCTTTCTTACAAAAGAGACGACAGAGAGAGAGAGAGAGAGAGAGAGAGAGAGAGAGAGAGAGAGAGAGAGAGAGAGAAATGATAGACAAAAAGAAAAAAAAAGATATACAAGGATAGGGAAAGGGAGAAAGGAAAGAGAAGAAAAATAAACAGAGAGAGCAAAAGAGACAAATAGAATGAGAAAGAGAGAGAGAAGTGAGAATTATATAGACAAACGGAAAAAAAAAAATTATAAAGACAAACAATATATGAGAAAGAGAGAGGGGGACAGCAATAGACTAGAAAAAGAGAGAGAGCGAGAGAGTGAAAGAGAAAATGAGATACGCACATAGAGAGAAGGAGAGAGCAGAGAGAGCGAGACAGAGTGAAAGGGGACAACAATAGAGAAGACAGAGAGAGAGAAAGAAAGAGAGAGAGAGAGTAGAGAGAAAGAAAAAAATATATTGTAAGAAAAGGAAAGAGAGAAAGGAGAGAGACGAAATATAGACAGAGAGCAAAAGAGACAGATAGAAGAAGAAAGAAATAGAAATGAGAATTATACACATAGAGAGAGGGGAAAAAAAGAAAAGAGAGAGGGGAGTGTTGATAGAAAGACGTGAATGAGACAGAGGGACGAAGAGTGAGGGAAAGATATAGAGACCGAGACGAGAGATGAAGAGAAAGTGTGAGAGAAAGACAGATAAAGAGAGTGACAGAAGAAAGTGAGTGAGAGAGACTGAAAAAAAAAGCAGAAGACGTAAAGGCAGAGTGTGGGAGAAAACAGAGTGAGATTGAGAGAGAAAGAGAAGAAAAATTGCAGTATTGTTAGTGCCAAATGCTTCTGACTCCATCTGTTTCATCAGTTGGCAGAAGCATCTGTAACCGGTAAGAATAATTCATCTGCAGTGAATGATTGCAAGCGATGATGTTCCTATTTACATTAAAACGTGCATAAACAAAAAGAGATTAGACTAATGCTCTGATAGCGCACACACAGATGTTAACTAATAAAACAACTCACTCTGGACCTTCATCCTCCTGCTGCCCACCATCCTCAGGTGCTTCCGGAAGTTTCTAGGATTACAAATTAATTTAGATATTTTAATGCACAGTGGATTTACAGTTTATACATGAATATGAAACGGGGAGGAAGATCAGACAAATGTTGCAGATTTACAACGGAAAAAAAATGTGAAAATAATGAATTTATTGTACTGAAAGAATTATTGGCCATGGCAAATGTGACAATATGGACGAGTGTTTGAAGTTATATACGTTGGACAAATCCCCAATGAGGCGATCTGAAACCTTTCAACTGCTCAAAGTATTCAATTCAAGGTAAAAATAATAACACCATTTTTCAGGGTTTCACGAGGGACGGGACCCACTTTCATGAAAACAGCTTCATTTTTCAAAAATTAAAACAACACACCTCCCAAAAAAGGCATCAAGCACTAAAAAAAGCACAAAATGAAAAAAAAAAACAAAAAAAAAAAACAATAGAATAGGAATAAAGATAGGAATAAAACCGTTTTTATTTAAGTATATGTATTAGCAAATGTGCATAGCAAATGTAATTACAATTGTATATATTGGTATAAGTACTATATATACATAGTATATCTTTTTTTTATTAATTTATAAATCAATTTATAAATATTAATTTGTTTTATTCATTTTTAATTTAATTTATTTATATTTTAAGAGTTTAATAAAGGACACACAGAGCAGGTAACGGGAAACACAGGTGGAACGATTTACCCAATTTAATCTAAACAGGAAGTAATAAAAACAAAACAAAAACAAAAAATTAAGCCCAACAAACATCACAAACTACAGGACGCTGAACCGACATGCCTTCCATCTCTCACCAATCTCGATTCCTCATCGTGTGACCAGTCGCCATGGTTACACATTGCGTGTAGTGTAGTAAAGAAGTGTGTGGCTCGGTTGTAGAGCTCTTCAAATAAACAGACACAATGCTGTGCATAAAAATGAAGAACTAATTTGGCTTTTCGAACAAATAAAAAAAAAAAACTACTAACACAACAACATTGACAAAATCTACTGACTACAGTGTCCCATGCAAACATCCTAAACTTCTTCTCACAAGATCTGCAGTGTCACAATTGAAGGATGTTATTGGATGCAAATCTGCTCCCGAAGATCTCACACTCTGCCAACACGCTGACACAAAACCCAACATCTTCTAAGAGATTCGTCAAGCTTCTGATATCTTTTTTACATCACCCTCGTATCTGAGATGGCAACAAAGAGTCGTGACAAAGCATTTCTATAGACGTCAGAGCTGCTTTTCTCTGCTCGTCCGACTGGATGACGTCCTAACAAACCGCTGTCAAAGTCAATATGCCGACTGACAGAAAGACTGCAGACCTCATCTGGATGCAAAAATAGACGAGTACTTCTCTACAGGCCATTTTAGCCGTTTTAATTAATTGCTCTAATGAGCTTAATCCTTATTTGTGAGGGAAGAGGAAGAAAAGGGAAAGGAGAGAGGGAGAGAGAGAGACAGAGAAAGAGAGCATGAAGGTGAGTGTGTGAGAGAGAGTAAAGACAGAGAAAGAGAGTAGAACAGATAGAGAGAGAGAGAGAGAGAGAGAGAGAGAGAGAGAGAGAGAGAAAGAAAGACGGAACAAGAAAGAATGAGTCAAAAAGAGAGTTAGAGCGAAAGACAGAAAAATAATGAGCGAGAGTAAGAGAGAGAAAGAAAGTTGAAAAAAAAGAAGAGAGGGTAACGACATAAAAAACTGATAAAAAGAGAGTACAATAAAGAAAGAGGAGAGTGTAAATCAAAAAGATAGTAAGAGACAGAAAAAGAGAGAGTAAGATAGAAAAAGATTGAGAGAAAATGGAAAAGGAAGAAGAGAGGGTAGGAAAGTAAGAGGGAGAGAGTGAGATTAATAAAGAGGGAGAAAGAAAGAAAGAGAGACAAACAGAAAGTGATATCAGGAAAGAGAGTGATATAAGGCAAGTAAGAGGAGTGAAAGATAGAGTGAGATTAGGCCTAATCTTAACAGTGAAAGAGAAAGTTAAATTAAGAAAGTGAAAGTAGAAGTGAAAATAAGAAAGTGAGAGAGTGAGATTAAGAAACAGAGGGAGAGAAAAAAAGAAAGAGAGAGAGAGAGATTGAGAGAGTGAGATTAAGAAAGAAAGGGAGATAAAGTGAGAGAGAGAAAAAGAGAGAGAAAGATTTCAGACAAACTTTGGCCCTTTATAAAGCATCCGCTTTACTGTCTTACTAAAGCTTCGGATCGGATGCAGCTGATCAAAAGGAAGAGAGATGCTACAATATTTTTCTTTCCAGCAGAACACTGTAAAATCCCGGAGGAAATCGAAACCCTTTCAGTCTCACAAGAAAAACACAGTTAACACCGGCATCTGCCGTCCTCCGTGTGCTTGTGTTTACTGATTCAGAATTGCTGGGGAAACGGATGCGGCGAGGAGTAGTCAGAAGGTCAGTCAGCACGTAGTGGAGAACATCTGTTTGTGAGTGAGTAAGATGCGGTGCAGTTACTCTAAGTGAAGAGGATTACTGTGTCGGATTCTGAGCGGAGTGAAAGTGGTTCAGTTGTCAGCCGTATCGATTCACTCACTCCAGCATTGCTCATCCGTTATCTGACTGACCTATTGATCTATAGAGTCAGACACAAACACCTATAAACACACGTGTGCTAGTTTCAGCTTATAGTAGTGTGTGTGTGTGGGAGTGTAAGTGCCGTAAAACTCTACAATTACGGTAGATACACTCCAAAATCTATTTTTTTTAACTGTTTTGCTATTTCTGGGTCATGGAACACACGCACTCACACTCTCACTCCCAAACATGTTTTAGGAGGAAAGTTGGAGAAACCCTGAAGAAAGTCACATGAATGGTGCACATAAAGCCAGGGTAGATGGATGGATAGACAGAGTGTTATATTTCATAGATAGATAGATGGTAAGACAGAAAGAAAGAAAGAAAGAAAGAAAGAAAGAAAGAAAGAAAGAAAGAAAGAAAGAAAGAAAGAAAGAAAAAAGAGAGGGACGATGAATAGATGGCTGATGAATGGAGGGATGGATGGACGGACGGACGGACTGACAGACAAAGACAGACAGAAAGAAATAAAGAAAGAAAAAAAGAAAGGAATTAGGAAAGAAAGAGGGACAGAGAGGGACAATGGATAGATTGATGGATGGATGGACGGACGGGCGGACAGATAGATAGACAGACGGACAGACAGAGAGACAGTTCAAAAATAGATAAATACAGATAGAAAGAAAAAAAGAAAGATGGAGAGGGATGATGGATGAATAGATAGACAGACTGACAGAAAGAAACAGAAAGAAAGAAAGAAAGAAAGGAAGCAAGAAAGAAAGAAAGAAAGAAAGAAAGAAAGAAAGAAAGAAAGAAAGAAAGAAAGAAAATGAAGTAAGTTATGGCCACTAGGGGCACTATCAAAATTGTCCTCTGCGTTTAACCATCCAGTGAAGTGACACACACACCCGGAGCAGTGGGCAGTCTTAAGCCGAGGCGCTCAGGGGGCGTGTCAAGGTCACTTATAAACTGTATCACGATTGGTTCTTTAGCATCAGTTGAAACTCGCAGCAGATTAGCCCGGAATCGACCGGAGTTTTATTCTCACCCATTAATGAACTACTCATCCTCTAATCAATATCCCGCCGCTGGGTTTGGCTTGGCTTGGCATGGCATGGCCGGGATCACAAGGGAAAGAGCAGCGACACGGGGGCAACAGACTGTACCTCTCCATCAGCGCGGCGGCCTCTTGCTCTCTTTTCCTTCTCTTTCTTTCTGCCATTCCTCGAAATGCCCTGCTGGGACCGGTCACATTGTTACAGGCTGCGGAGTAAATGTGTGTGTGTCTGTGTGTGTGTGTGTGTGTGTGTGCAGGAAGCAAAGGGTGGGAGAGAAAGGTGGAGAGCACCCACAGCTCAATTACACGCACATTTATTCCTCCATTTTAGGAGGCAAGTTGGAGAAACGCAGGAGACAGTCACATGAATGGTGGACATACACCCAGGATGGATGGATGGATGGATAGACAGTGTGTTATATTTCATAGATAGATTGATGGTAAGACAGATAGGTAGAAAGAAAGAAAGATAGATAGATAGATAGATAGATAGATAGATAGATAGATAGATAGATAGATAGATAGATAGATAGATAGCTAGATTAGATGTATAGAGGATAGATGGATGGACGGATGGATGGATAGACAGACGATCACAGTGTTACAGGCATTGGCGTAAATGTGTGTGTGTGTGTGTGTGGTGTGTGTGTGTGTGTGTGTACAGGAAGCAAAGGGTGGGAGAGAAAGGTGGAGAGCACCCACAGCTCAATTACACACACATCTACTCACTAAACACAGGAAGGTCAAGTGTGACAGACACACACTCACCAACAAGAACAGAGGAGATTGATCAATAATGACAAGCCGAGTGCGTGACTGTCTCGTGACAGATAGCGTCGCCATCACTGATGACAGCTCGTGTTAAATCAGCAGCGGAGCTTAATGACGCTTTCTGACAGTGTGTCTAAATAATGCAGACTACGCTGTTTGCCTGCGTTTACGTGGTTGAAGGACGAAAACTCCCGAATGTTGACGGACTGTGGAAGATCGTTCTGTGATGCGGAGTTTGAATTAAGTGGACTAAACTTGAGTCTTTATTTATAAGTTGAAATCCCTTTAGACAAAGAAAAGACAATTCCACGTATAAAGCTCCCAGACTTATAATCCAGATGCTTGAAAACATTTTGAGACTTTGAAATCTTGAAAGCTTTGAGAAAAAGGAATTTGCACCTTGGAATGGTTGAATTAAGTTGAGAAGAGAGCATAAAAAAGTCTTTTGAATGTTTCGAATAATTCGATTTTTTCATTATTAGCTCAGCGATAATAGATTCCTGAGGTGTTGTTGTTTATCGTTGTTGTTTTTTTGTGATTCAGTGTGACCGCGTCATCTTTTATGAGTCACTACTGCCGTGTGTGTGTGTGTGTGTGTGTGTGTGTGTGTGTGTGTGTGTGTGTGTGTGTGTGTGTGATGCAGTTATCCTCCATAACTTCAAACACTCTGTTCGGTGCTAGTGAGGAAGAGGAAACTTGAGGAAAAGCAAGGAAACGGCGATGAAGAGCAGAGGGTTGGGAATGTAACACTTATACTCACGATATTCTTCACGGCCAAAGATGCATCCGAGATAAATGGGGAAGAAAAATCAGATCATTTAATGATTTTATAAGCATCAAAAAGTCTTAAAAATAAGATAAAGAAAACAAGTTTGTGTCAAAACAAAGTGTGGAGAGGTGGTGGGAGGTTTCCGTGGCATCGGAAGGAGACAACAAGTATATGGACTGTAAGGTTGTGAACTGCGGCCCTGTGGGGGCATCAGCCGGTGGGCACGGTCATTAAGACTTCAGCCAGACGGGTGATAATTAAGCAGTCAGGCTGAAGGAGAGAGAACACAGGAAGCATCCATTCTTCTGAAAAGACGAAGAAGCGGAGAAGACCCTTGATCATCACTTCATGTGCATCGGAAAAACGTTTTTGCTCATTTATGACGAAAAAAATTTAACCAGTGATGCCCAACCTGCATTTTATTTTATTATATTTTATTTTAATCCATTAGAAGGAATAGTTTGTGTACAATAATATTATAAAAACGTATAAAAAGACGACCTTCTGATGACAAAATTTAGGCTGTCACTGTTGAATTTTCCAAATGTTAAAAATAAGTGACAGATGGTGAGATGCCAAATATTGATTTTTAATTTCCTTTCTCACGTTTCAGCAACTAGACTAATTTTTAATATTTGTGTTTAATAGCCAAGATTGGTCGTGGGAAGAGTTTTGGCACCACTGCTTTAAATGCAGTTTGGAATCAGTTACGTTTGACACTGAAAATTCTTGATTGCTTTGTTGAGGACTTCAGGGGAAAGAGACAAGCCGGACACAAGTGCAGTGGCAGAGGAAAGATAACTTTAACGTATAAAAAAGAAACCAAGGGAAAAGGCAATGATAAAAAATGAACAGAAAAATAAAAATAAAAATTTAGAAAAATAACTGAAATTTTTTTTAAATGAACTCGAACAATGGGTAGACCAAGAAAGCCACACAGGCAAAACACTTCTCAAAAAAAAAAAAATCAAAACTTAACTGATTGACAATGCTTTAAATCATCAATAAATCTACACAAAGAACTAACAAAATACAAATCAGGATGGCGTGGAAAACCGTGACAGAACAAGCGCAAACTCACAATTCAAAACAGAAGCAAAGCAAAAAACAAACTGTAATTTTGTCTAAGTACCAGTTTCCATACGAGCCACGCGAGTCTGAGACAGAGACCCTGACAAGAAAACCCAAGGGTCTCCACAAGAGCAAAAACCAAGTGTGAAATGTGAACAAAAGACAATCCACAAGATTACACGTGCACAAATGAGACAATCCAGAAGTGTAAAAATCAGTTGTTTAATCCTCACACGGATCAAATAAACAAAAAAAATCTACAAAAACACTGGTTAGTTTCACTTGTATTGCTTCCAAAACACAAAATAAGCTCATATTCTCCTAGAATGGCATCTGTGTCTCCGTCAAGTGTTACTCTAAATTGTCTCACCCTCACTCAACAACAGGAATTTAAAACTCACACACACACTTTTAGAATCCCTCACACGGGAAATTTTAAGACATAAAGCTTGCAGATTACGGTAATACATGTGGGAGTTCAATTTGCATGACGTAATTCAAAGATGGCGTTGATGTGTCCGCAGTATTTTTATATACTGAACAATAGTAAAAAAAAGTGCTATGTATCATGTTTTACTACATTTATTAACAATTGATTATCATTTAAAAAAGTCATGGCACGCATTAAACAAATTAAATGTAAAATGCGGCTCAGATAACGAAATTTTCTACGAACGAAACGGCTCTCGCCACGGATTAAATTTCATAAGTCGGGGAACCATTGTATAGGGAGGAAAGGGGAAACTAAAGGCACACTCACGCTTGCATGGTGGTGGTCGCCGTTTGGAAGCTGAACACGTTCTCTTTGGGGAACCAGCCGTTGGTGTGATCCTCTGCAAACAAGGAGAAGCTCAGCAGACTCTCTTCAAGCGAAATAAGCCATGGAAACTGAAGCACCGTATGATCTCGTGTCCATACCTCTGTCTTCAGAAGACCCGCGGTCTTCGCTGTACATCCTCTCCAGCTTCTTCTGCTGTTTGCCACTTTGGGGCGTCTCGAGGTCCAGTGAGCGTTGCCTGGGGCAGAGCGGGCGACTGCAAGGCACGCAATCCGGTGTGCAATCTTCCCTGGATCTGCTTCGCCTGGAACCCCAATCCCGAATGTTATGGGCGCTCCCTGAGCTCTGCAAAGGCTGCGTCAAAGGTGCATGGCCATAGTGGTGCTGATGGGAGTGACTGGAGGTCCCCCGGTGATGGCTTCCTCGATGATGGCTGCCACGCATAATGGAAGGAGGGTTGATTGGTGCGGGCTCGTTGGCTCTCTTCAACACCTCCAGCTCCAAACTTTCCTCACTTCCCTTGCAGCCCAGCATATCTCTCTCTTGGGTAATGGTGTAGACCCTCGGTGGCTTCAGAGGGTTCTCTACAAGTCTGCGATGATGCTGGTCTTCGGAAGAGAGGCTGCGCTCCTCGGAGAGACGACGCTTGGAACTTGCCGGAAGGGTTTGGCTTCCTGGTTGAACCTCTTCTTGACTGCTCTTGACGATAACGGCGTGTGGGGAATATGTCTCCAGGCTGTTGTTGTTGTTCAGTCGGCTGATATCAGGAGAATCTGCTTCCTGACCAATGAAGGAATCCGACAGCAAATGATCTGGAGAGAAGACCAGAAGGAATTGAGCGTTGAGGGTATTTGCGCAGAACGTAGAGTTGCTAACTTGTACACAAAATATGGCTTCTTCTAAAGGCCCATAAAAATAGTTCTTGAAGCAGATTCATACCAAGATAAAAAGGTTGACAACTTGCAGACTCAAAACAGCAGAGGCAAAGTGTAGAATGTAGAGTGCCAAAAAACAGCAAGTAAGGAAGAAATGGATTAGGATTCGCCAAACCTGATCCGTTGCGGTTCTCAGGGTGTGAGTGAGAAAGATACTCTCCAAACGCTCGAGCTGCTCTGCAGAAACACACACAGAACAGCACAGCATCACAGAGTGAAGAGAACACATCCGCTGATTTCAGGCAAATGAGGACAAGTGAGGAAAAAAAACACAGATTTCGCATTTCATCATCGCGCGAGTCCATTTCAAAGAGCCGCCACAATGAAAATTGACTCAGAAACTAATCTTTGGTCCAAGACCCCAATCTGATGATACAAAAGGCTTCAAACGCAATGTGTATGTTCTTCCTTGGAGGTTGAATCCAAAATCAAGCTGCCAAAATGGAAACCATTAGTGAATAATGTCAAGAGATGTGGATCTAATTCAAACTGGGACGACACACCTGGTGTTGCTTTCAGAAAAAAACACTTTCAAATGGTAGAACCATCACACACTTTTTCTGACCAACGGGGCGCATCTCAAGCACTATCGGTTATTAACACCGAGGCGACAGAGCTCCGAATGACGAGAACGTAATAGAGAAATCAGTCACATGGATGGCGGGATAAAGAAGGAACGCAGGAACAGCTTGGAGACGAGAACTATGTGTGCTGAGCAATAAAACGCCCGTGTCCTAGATTACACCCTCCTCACATTTATCTGCTGAGATGATCTTTATGCCAGCGTGGCGTGAATATTACACTGCAGCTCTTTAGGAACTGGATGGTGAGTGATAGGGGCTTCCGATCCCATCATGGACCACAATAACTCAATTGCAACGTTAGTGGCTCACGATCATCATTAATGATTGATAGAAATCATCAATGCATCGGAAAAGCTGCCGGAATACATTATCAAAGGCCACACTCCGGCTTCTAACCACAGGACAGATTAGCGCCGTGTCGTCTTCCTGTGTGGCTCGGCACAATAATTGGAGCGGGGGGAAGCGCAAACTGGAGTGTGCAAATGATAGGTAGTAACAGGCTTGGTTGGCACGTACACACTTAAGCACAACTATTCCGGGACCTAATAACTATGATTTCGTCCCACACGGTGTTTTACTTGTTGGCGTTCACAATTGCACACGTTGAGTTTGAAAAAGCCATAAATGGAGTGGCTGTATGGTGGCTTAGTCGCCTCACAGCTAGAGGACCCGTTTGAGGACATATTATGTAGAGTTCTATGGGCTGTCAATGGTCAATTGTGTTTTTGGACGGTGTGTTTTCCTTCCCGTCAATAATCATGGATACAGAGATGCAGGTCATGGTGTGTGTATCTACACTTGTAGGAGTAAAGACTAATATGTGCTCCAGCTCGCATGTGTATGTGACCCAAAAGTTTCTTGACACACAGTCCTTCCAGTTTCTTGTGATTCAGAGATTACGGAATTTAATGCAAATTAGAAAAATAGCAGCCTGTTCACTGACTTTCTCACTTCTTTGTATTTGTATATCTACTCATTTTTAAATCCTTATTTTACTGTATTTTATTGACATATATAACATTTGAATTTTATTCATATTTGTATCTTATTTTTACAGTATTTTATTATATTATATCTTTATCTTGTTTTTTGTTACATTTCTCGCTTTAGTATGTACCCCCCCCCCAACTCTCCCTTGTGTTTAAATGCTGGACAATTGGAAAATGTATTTCACTTCATGTTGTACCATGTAGAATGTGAATGTGACAAATAAATTTGTTTATATTCAAATTTTATTTGAAATACGTTTACAAATGTATAATGATAAATGTATTGTTTATTCATTAAAAAAAACTGAAAAGGTGGCCAAGCAGGTGACCATATCAGAGATTTGCGAAAGTAATAGTGTGAATCTTAATCTTAAATGGAAGTTTTAAGGCTGAACAGTTCTACAGAACTCTGTTTTTGTGGAAAAGGCAGGGACATTTTTTGCGAGTCAATCTTGTAAAATGTGAAATGAATAAAATTCTAAAATACCTAAACAACACAGGTGTGATTTGCGTCATATAGACTTCTAAACCTATAAATAAAACAAAAAAAATAACAAACTTCTGAAAAATAACAAAAAACCAGAAGGGATTGTATAGAGAATCAATGGAAGGAAAGTTCTTCGCATATTCCAAACCCGCAGAAACGGAATAATGGGTTTAGATAATGGATCAATGGCCTTAAAAATTATTATTGCTAATATATTAGCAAATTATCCTAAATAAATGCACACGGATAAGCATTCTCTTACACACAAACCTACGGACCCATCATCAGCATGCAGGGGGAAAACGTGCCGTCTCGCTGCCTCTCTAGGGATGGTGGAAGATGGGATTGCTCTGTTGTTGGAGTAGCCATGCTTTCCTGCAACGACACGCTGAATAATTAAATACAAACCAGCATGTGCATCTTCCCTCCGTGCTCACTCAACAAACTCATCCAACAGATGGGAAGAGTGGATCCAATCACTTTCACATCATTCTCACTCGTTCCGTCTGGAGGGCCCGAAGAACCAAAAAGTGTGACGGACCAATAAAAAAAACCCACAGATCTTGACCAATCACAGTTTCATTGGCTGGATTATCTTAGTTAGAAGAGGTTTCACTTAAAAAATCCTCCATCACATCACATTTCCACAGACTCCAGAGACTCATGTAGAGGAATAGGCTTCGAAAGCAGTTGGAAAAAGATTCCATTTTCAATAAGGCCGGTCAGGCTGAATTAAAGAGAAGCTAGAGATAAGGAAAGTTTCTCGCTGCACGCAAGCTTTGTGGCTTAAAAAGGGGAGAAAAACGTCCCGTTGGCATCCTACAGGCATTTTGTTTGGATAATTGAACAAGGGGTTTAAAAGTTCACATGCTTCCGATGGCCAGTGCTTCCCTGTGTAAGGTTCGGTGATGAAAAATCACAAGAGTGCAAAGTTGAAATGGATGAATTATGGCTGCGAGCCTCCACTGCTCCAGTCTCTTTAGCATCCACCGATGAAGAAGGATTATCGAAAACTTTACAATTCCATTAATGTGATTTACAAGAAAGTGCTCAAGTCAAGGCATAACGTGTTTATGAAATTGTCCGACAACCACTTATAGCTGACAGAACAAAATAATCATCCATTTATTCTCTATATTCTCTTTGTATTGCCAGGAGACGCCAGCTTCTTTCTCAATTTCCTATCTTTCTCATCGATGGCTTTGCTTTCCTAGCCACTGGCACCTTTCTGCTGCTCACTGCACATAGTTTTAATTTGTTTTGAGAGCAATAAAAAGCACAAATAAATAAACTAAAGAAAAACTGATTCTGATTGAAGAAGAGGAGCCTATCACAACAGGGAGGTGGAGCTCTGATTCGGAAATATGACCAACCCAATTCAGGCTATGTATCTCTGTTTTTGATTTATCTATCAAATATAGTTCATAAAAGAATTCTTACGGGCAATTAAGTGTTTGAAAGTATTTAAACTTTGGGCTCAAACTCACAAGAACGCGACAAGAACTTGCACACTACACAGAAAGGTACGAGACTGTGAGGAAACTGCTACGCCATCGTGCTACGCCATTAAATATTAGGTATTTATATTTAATATCCATTATTTCAGCCATTTTCTACCGCTCACTCCGTTTCTGGGTCACTGGGAGCTCAGGAGGTGTGGCATACACTCTGGATCGGTGGCCAACCAATCGGAAAAGTGTTTCACATAGAAACAATTTGGCAGGAATAGCCACGTGGATTTATTTCTAAATAATTTAAATATCAATCCGAATATCAAATCCTCCGCTGGCACTGCCCTCATAAATACATCTGAGATTTGACAGTGGCTCGTTTCCAGTTCCAATTCGAATCTGGAAATGTTCTGTGACTTTTAAGACTTACAGCAAAACCTGATCCAAGCAGAAAGTAAACCTAATATTAATATTTGCCTGCCAAAGCTATTCACAGGAAACAAACAGTAATGCAAGTGTGTGTTTTTTTTACTCTACTTTAATCGAACGCTAAGAACGACAAATTCCAAAATGAATAATGCATATCTGAGAAACACCGTAGGCTCCAAGCGGCCGAATTCACTGATGAACATATTTCTTCCGTCTCACACACACACACACACTAGCCGTCATCTCCTGCTTAGACAGTGTGTCTGAGGGTTTAGCGTAGCACATCTGGGACCATCTCACATGTTTCCAGCCATGTGCCAAAAAACAAAGGGGGATGGGAAGCCAACAAAGAAGTGAATCGAGAGTGACAATGATAAGGAAGACATCAACAATACCCAGACGCTTCTACAAACCGCCGCCCTCGGAATGTTCCAGTCCAGCCAAGAGAGCATGAAATCTCTCATACAGATACTTAAAAAAAAAAACTCGAATGCAGAAATCACAAACAGACTTCCACATTCAAGTCAAGCGAAACATAAGCGCAGAACCCTGGAGCTCTTCATGGTCTTCTGCTTTCTCGTGTCACACAATCAGAGCCAGAGACGAGTGCTTTTGCCCTGGGTGACTCGGACATCTCCAGGACGCTTTGGTGGGCTGCGCTAATTTAGTAAAAAGCAAGTACAATTTGTTCTCGAGGGCCTGAGCGTGCATTAACAAGAACATCGATGGCTTGACCCTTCTCTCTGCCATTTTTTTCACTCATCCTCCTCCTCGCTTAGTCAAGATGAACTTGCAAACCTTTGTGTTCTTTCAGCTGATGCCTCGGTTTTCAGCTTCGACTTTAGCATCGTACTCGTGCGTGTGTCACGGGCGATGGTGTCGTGTGAGCTAAATACTGAGTCACGGCCGTTCCTGATCATTCTCAACATCTGCCACCGCCGTTCAGCTTTTAAAGCCTCCTCATTATCAATTCATTAGCGTTTAATTAGATGGATAGCAAATGAGCCGCACAAGCAAACATCTCAAATGCCAAATCAACAAAATGTCATGGCGGAATGAAGTTTCCAGAGCTTTCCCAACTCCAAGGTCACACTGAACTGTAAAAGTGTGTATTCTTCACAGTAAGTCACTGTAAAAATACACAAGATAATACAGCACGAAGCTACCAACGCTGTACAGTAGACAAGAAGAAACAAAAGTCAACGTATTAGACAAATATTACAATCGGGATTACACTTGTGGTTTTGTCAATTGCTTTTGCTTTTCCAATTTACATTCAGTTGACCTGATAGATCGAAGCAACACATTTCCCCGTCTTGATCATAATTTGTCGGCTATATCAGATCACTGAGCTCCGATTGGTCAACATCGTAAACATAAACCACAAGTCTAATTATTAGCACAAACACAAACTATGTTTTAGAAATTGCAACTTTTTTATTCCCATTTTGGATAACAAGTGACCTGGGATTTTTATTATTGGTATTATATTTCTTTTTATTATGATTTACAGTAGATTGAGGTTTCAGTTTTTACTCTATTATGGCAAATTTCCATTTTCAAATGTGGCTGTTTTGTTTAACGAATTACCTTGTTTACCGTTGGCCTGTAAAGCCCCAGTTACCGGAAGTATAAGTACTTTATTTAGTATACGAGAAAATGTATTTATTTATCTCATTAAGATGAAAGACGGGCATTCTAAAAAAGGTCAAAATGTGTTAAATGTCCAGATCAGAATTACCATTTAACGTTGGAATGTCTAAAAACAAAAAATTAAAAGAAAAAACATTTCACCAGTAAACAAAAGACTCGGACGCATTGTTGAAGCGTCATCATAATCATGGTCGACCCTCTTTTGACATTTACTGAACATTTATAAAAGCAAAAATACAGCTTGTTCACACTCTGCTAGCCAGCCTTTCAAGCACTGTATAGAATGCCTAGGCAATGTGTGAAATCCACTGCCTTTTACTCTTTGGTGTTTCTAATGACCTTTGTGGTACCTACCAGTCCGGTATTTAAATCAAGATTATATCAAGACACAGCAAAAAAATAACATGAGAGAAAAACATACAGTATTTATTCTTGATCCACTTTAAAAAAGAAATGTAGGCATCAAAAGAAGTTTAAAATTATAGTTTAAATATCCATTTCATGTCTACTCCTACTGAAAATCTGCGTGTCAAGAAAAAACGAAGAACGACTTCCACACGCACCCTAACATCTTAAATATGGCAAGGATGGAAAACTACCGTCGAGAGAAATGTGTTGGCCTTGCCCTGCACATCGTCACAGACGCATGAACACACAAGGATTTTGTACGATCTGCGGACCCCTCCAGCTTCAGACAGGTGGTCTCGGGCTCTAATTAGGCATTTACATTTCAGCATGAGACAATGGAGAGCTCAGCCATCCAAAGTCACAGCTAATTAAAACCCGGTTGTCACGTCCGCGTGGTCCTTGCTTTTCGCTCATTGGATGCGGGGGAAAACGTACAAAGACGTAAAGCAACAGGATTCCTGGAGTCATTAGAGCAGGTCATTGTTCTAATTCAATGTCTGTAAAATGACTCCATTACAGCAAAGCCAATCCATTTCTAATATTGTTACACTGAGTCATGCATCCATCTACCAGTCTATTCAGTCATGCTGAATCGCTGACTAAAGGAACACCGGAGAGTTTTCAGTGCATGTGCCTACAAAAGAACAGTGTTTTAAACGCGTCTTGTTCTGTAGGCGTCATGGTGGCGTAGTGGTTAGCTGTCGCCTCACAGAGAGAAAGATCCATTCTAGACTCAATTTTGAGGCTTTTCTCAAACTTGCGTGGGTTTCATCCAGGTCTCTGGTTTCCTCACACAGTCCGGAAACATGCATGAGAATTAAAGTTAGGACAACGGAGAGTGTGAAGGTGTGTGTCCCACTCTGTGATTGGTCAGTGGCCATTGGGTATCTTGCCGCTGAACTTATCGCTGCTGTGATTGGCTCCAGCTCGCCCGAACTCAGAAATAGTAAAGCAATTT
Organism: Paedocypris micromegethes; assembly: GCA_028031935.1. Classification (NCBI taxonomy): domain Eukaryota; kingdom Metazoa; phylum Chordata; class Actinopteri; order Cypriniformes; genus Paedocypris; species Paedocypris micromegethes. Next base: position 6,560,076 of record CM051493.1, read on the forward strand.
AGAAAATGGATAGATCATAGATGTTTAACGTCAAAGCACCTGCAGACTTTACTGAATACAGCAGAGACTGTATAAGCATTAAGACTGAAATAAGAGAGTGACAGAGAGAACACGCTGTTAAAATCATCTGCCAACTATTTGTTTCAGGCTGGTGTGTGTAAACGTGCCGCGAGAAAGTGTGTTAAATTTAGAGGGAGCACGAATACATTAAGAGTCATTGCCATAATGCGGAGGGAGTCTCACGTGCTGAAGGATAAAGCGGAGTGAAGAAGATGCTGTGTGAAAGTGTTTTTTGCAAAGAATAGTTAGGTACAGAGTGAGTGAGTGAGTGAGTGAGTGAGTAAGTGTGAGAGACTCTTAATATGTCATTGATTTTAATTTCAGAACCAGAACCTGTGATACAATGACAACAAAAGCACTCTATTCTTTTCTGTTCTATTCTAATGGATGTATGAAATATGTGTTTTTAATTTATCATGCACACATCTAAAAGTTTTTCCTGAATGTCTCCACATTAGCATATCTGCACATCAAATCAATTTGCCAAGTGATCATCTACAAGAGTCAAACGATCAACTCTGCGGTTCGTCAGTGCTGACGTGATCTGGGCTGCTATTTATCAATCGTCGTGATAATAAAATCGTTGCGTTGCTAAAAAACTAAATCATACTTTTTGCGTACCAATAACAATATTATTCGGAAATAACCAGCACCGAGATGTGTGCAAAAGTCGGCGGCACTGCATTATTTAAACACCGGCTTTTTCCTTCCCAACTGACCACGACGCGTAATTTTTGAGTTGAGCGATTTAATGCACATGTGATATTTAATACAGTACGTAATGACGATACGTTATAACGTCTCGCGCGCGCGCCCGTGCCGCAGACTCACCGAACTTTTGCGGCAACAGAAGAAATCGCATCATTCCTTAAATTTTTCTTCTTGGACACGGCAGTTCCCATGCTGCAGTGGAAACGACCGATCTGGAAAAACAACTCATTCCACTTGTCCACGCAGCTTCGGAGGAGTAAAACGCATCAGCAGCAGCAAACAAACAAACCATCCGGTGATGAGGTGAGAGAGAAGCGTGTGGTGTGGTCACCCTGGAATAACGGACACTCGGGATCTAGAAATGTCGCTCGTCCCTCATTATTTTGAACGGAATGTCGCACAGCTCGGAACTACGTGAAGTTTGTCCTCTTTCTAAAGCGGAGTTGGCGCTAGTAAAGCGTCGAGTTACGAGCACGCCAGAATGCGCGTGCACCCACTCACTCACTCACTATCTCTCTCTCTCTCTCTCTCTCTCTCTCTCTCTCTCTCTCTCTCTCTCTCTCTCTCTCTCTCTCTCTCTCTCGCACGCACAGAGTGTGTAATTACAGTGTGCACACGCATAAACAGTGTGTACATATTAAATACATTTTAATATTAGAAATTAAATTTTAGATTATTAGTTTATATAATTAACGTAATAAATCAAAAATCCAAATCAAAGTCCAAACAAAATTGTCCTAAATTCCATGCCAAGCTTCGTTTAAATTAATGCACAGTATATGGGTTTGTATTCACGGCATGCTAAACTTATAAAAACATTTTTATTTTAAGTAGTGCAATTTTAGACATGCTAAACGCTTAAACATTATTTCACTGATTTAAAAAATGAAATTGATTAAAAAGCGAAAGAAAAATTAACTGCTAATAAAATTAAAACAGTTAGTTATAAAAAAAAAATAAACAGTGCACAGATGTGTGTAAATATATGTGTATATACATTGTGCATTTGTTTAGTTTTCTTCAAGTATTCTGTCTTACAGATGAGGCCGAAAATCCATAGAGAAAAGGATTCACGCAACTGTTCATAAACAACAGAGCTCCGGTTATTTCAGGCGTTTGGGTTGAAACTGCCATCTTAATCAAGTTGCTGATCACGCAGGGGGTGCTGAAGATGAAGAAGACCACTACGATTCGGACCGAGAGCTTCGTGAGCCTGTTTGTTTTGAAGGAAACAGAATGACTGACGCGACGATGAAGTCGAAGGTAAGAGCCGAGGAGACTGAAGGTGGGCACCACAAACATCACGCACGTCTCCACAAGTAAGACAGCATTTTGTTCTTCAATAGTCCCATATTCTTGAAAGCAGTGCAGAAGATTGTCCTCTTTCAGCACAACGTCTCGAAAATATAAAGCATAGCAAGCTAAGAGTCCACTGCAGGTCCAGATCCCACAAATCAGTCCCTTTTGACCCCTTCCTCCAAGCTTTGCCCATCGCTGAGGATAAAGCACTTGTATATATCTCTGCACGCTGATCAAGGTGACCGAAAGAACACTGCTGTACAGGCTCCAGTACACCACGTAAGAGAAGAGCTTGCAGAGAACCTGGCCAAAAATCCAACCGTAAAGAAGTGAGTAGATCCACACAGGCAGAGTAGTGAGACTCAGCAGGTCTGAGACAGCCTAGCTCAGCATCAGTTTGGGGGTAAAGCTACCCTTCTTCAAGCATGGGGTGAGGATCACCAGCACGGCTAAATTGCCTGGTAGACCCAGCAGGCAGCACAAGCCCAGGACTGTGCTGGTAGCCAGGATATCTGGTGAGGTTTGGGAGAAGAGAGAGCTGTTAGAAGCGTTCAGGGTCTTCATGTCAGTCTTGTGAGTGACAGTGAAGAAACGTGTCAATGAGGAGTTAAAGGAAATGAAACTAAAACAAAAACGAAGAGGCTTGATATAATCTATTTTAGTCATGCGCAAACATACGCAGTGATATACAGCTATCATCAAGGGCATGACCCCTATGGTATTAGTACAGTAGGAAGCCAGCAAGCCGATTTAAAAAAAAGTTTTAAATAAGAATGAATATATACATTTAAAATAACTTAATTTTAACTTAATTTAATAATTACATTTTTTTATAAAACAATACAATATTTGTAATGTTTTTGAATACATCTAAAAGCAAAATTATAGATACATTTAAAATCATATAAATCCAATAAACGTATAAAACATATTTTTTTACGGTAGTAAGATGTATTCATGACATGCTAAAAGCTTAAAAATAAGTTTTACTTAGCTTGAACAGCCAATTAAAAAAAAAAAACTAAAATAAAAAATCAGACTGTATAATAGGGAGTTTAGGCAAGAAACGTACGTGCAGCTTCAAAATGTACAGAAGAGGAGAAGAGCATTAAAACTGGCCCAAAAATACAAAGATTTGTACTAATACAATAAGGGGATGTGACCCTCTGGGTGAAGCAAAATAGAGATAAAGAGAGAAAAAAATGATGATCAAATATAGCAGCAACAAAATCAAGACTCCCAGTGACAATAATATACAATTAAAGTGCAAACGCAAAAGGCAACATTGCCAGTGACATTATCCAATTTAGAAAAAAATTCCCAGAAAAATATTGTGAAAAATATATTGTACAATATGTAAATACTAATAGTTGCATTTTGTTTTATTTAAGATCTGAACACAAGTGGCTTGTCATGGCGTGTGAAGCTTTTTATTGATCCCCAATGTCTTCAAATCACCAATGCACTGCGACTGGTGTACTAAAGCTGAGTTTGCTCGACGCGGCTCTTAAATATGCATCAGTTCTGTTAGTGTGGTTGCTGTTTCTTCTGCTCGGCCGAGCTCACGTGTGGAGGAGCACATCTCACACGGTAAGTAGTTTGTTATATGTACTCACCTACACACGCTCAGAACAACGCAGCCAAGCCACGAAAAACTGAGTTTGATTCATTCATTTCTTTCATTGAACATTCGGACGATTCAATTAGATATCACATACTATATTTCATTACAGTTAAAAAACAGATACAGCTTAATTTCCTGTGGTAGAATCGGAGGATCACGGTGTTAGAAACAGCAGAGGATGTGGGTTTGAGTTCCAGGCAATGCCCTGAGTCACAACGCAAATCACATTAGATGAAAGCGTAGATAAATGCATCAAAAAAGAAATGTTTGAATTTAGTAGGTCCATGATGCACAAAACCCAGCAGCAGTTTCTTTAACTGGCTTCATAATCAGATGGAACTACATTGTTCGTAAAGCAAAAGCAAGGTCAAGACTGTAAACACAGCCCGTCTACTTTATGTACAAACCCAAAGCCGGCCTTGTTCTTCTTTGACATACAGAGGTTAGGAATTTAAATTCTGCATTTCACTGTAGCCTCACCGCAAACAGAAATACAGATACTAGTTTTAGAACTGCTATTGTTTTAGTAACCAGTAAGTTGGACATTTGCTTGCTTTATGGATGGATGGAAGGATGAATTGATGGATGGATGGGTGGGTGGGTAGGTAGGTGGATGGATGGGTGGATGGATGGGTAGGTGGGTGGTTGCGTAGGTGGGTAGGGTTGAAAAGATTAAAATACCGTTTATTTGCCATTGGTTGAACAAAAATCAATATAAATTAAAATGCACTTTTTGTAAATGTTCGCATATAGATGTCAAACTGTCATACGGAGTTAATTTAGACCTCTGCTTGATGATTAATGGATGGATGCATGGACGGACGGACGAACGGACGGATAGATAGATAGATTAAATAGATTGATAGATAGATCTAGAAGAAAGAAAAAACTAATAGGCTAGATATAAGAAAAAGAATAAAAAGAAAGAAAGAAAGAAAACCAGATACAAAGCAACCCAATAGACGAGACAAATTTAGACTGGACCAGTGATAAAGTACTTGAGTAAATGGACTTTTGGCGACTTTGTACTTGTACTGAGTATCAAAAATACTCATACTTTTACAATGACAAAGCAGGAAACGCACGCAGACCGGGCATTGAACTCTACAGCGCCACATGCTGCCGTTTTGTGTATGACGCATACCTGCAAACTATAAAACATATATGAACTTGACACTGCGCTAACAAAGCATGTGTCCTGATCACTCTGGTGTTTTGTTTTTTACCCTCTACTTGACTACATTTGTAATTGAGTGTCAGTACTCTTTACTCCACTACAATTTGAATGGATACTGACCGTTACTTGTTACATTGTGTTTGTGCGTGAGAAATCAGTGTCTTTTTCTACGGCTGTTAATTTCTTAGGTGGACGAGACGATATCACCATCTGCAGGATGCTGAAGGTACTGGATGCGATTTATCAGCTAAATTAAAATTAGCAACCTTTTTTGCACATCTGAGTTTGGCTGAAACTGACTTTTTGTTCTTTTTTTATTTATTTTGTTCTGCCATTTTCTGACATTGAGGTGTTAAATTCCATTTCTATATAAGGAAATAAACCCTCATAAATAAAATTTGCGTTTTGTGAGCGTAAATTCAGTACGAGTAAAGTACTTCAATTAGTTTCAAATTGGATACTTTATGACTTTTACTCAAGTCTTCTTGGAATTGGTGACTTGTAACTTGGAATTGGGTCATTTTTACAGTAAGGTATCTGTACTTTTACTCAAGTATGGTTCTCGGGGACTCTTTACACCTCTGGACTAGACAGGCGGGTAGACAGATACTCTTTGGTTATTTTTCTCCTTGTGAAGCTCATATGTTTAATGCGTCTCCCTCTGTCCATATATGCATCGATACCCTCTATGCATCATTCTAATAGATCCGTCCTGAAGGATGATGGGGAGATCTGATGGCTCCCTCCAGCACACGAAGAGCTGTATCCCATGGGACTGCCAAACAGAAGCCTTCCATCACCTTCCCTACAGCAAGACTGACTTATTCATCACCTCTGGTGCGCTCATATGATTTCATGCTCAAACGTGCCAGGGAGAGAATTTTAAAGCAGTGACTAATCACTTGACTCTCCTCGATGCTGAAGCTGACACGATTGTGGCACACAAAAAAACAACCTCATGCACGCTGAAGGAACATCACGTGAAGAGTTTGAGCATCACAATCTCTAAAGATGATGGATAAAAGGTGTTTCCTTGCATGATCTATTAATCAATAGGAGCAAGATCGAAGCTGAATGCATAATGCACACGGTGTAGTTATGTGCACAAGCACATTCTGCACGACATTTCTGTTTAAAAGAAAAATGAAAGAATTCTGGAAACGATAAATAGATGGATGGATAGATAGATAGATAGATAGATAGATAGATAGATAGATAGATAGATAGATAGATAGATAGATAGATAGATAGATGGACAGATGGATGGATGGACGGACGGACGGATGGATGGACAGAGGGATAGATAGAGGGACAGACGGATAAATAGACGGACAGATGGAAAGAAAGACAGATAAATAAATGGATGGATGGATGGACAGGCTGATAGATAGGTAGATAGATAGATAGATAGATAGATAGATAGATAGATAGATAGATAGATAGATAGATAGATAGATAGATAGATAGATAGATAGATAGACAGACAGATAGATTACAAAGTTAAAAATAAGATATTCCTTCTGCATTTATGCATGTATGTTACAATCATACTGTATTGATATATATATATATA
>CM051493.1:6576794-6590897 GCA_028031935.1 Paedocypris micromegethes
TTTTTTTTTTTTACATTTTTAAGAATCAGAAGTAGTTGCTGATAATTATGACTCTTAACTGAAATCTTATGTTCACAAACAATTAAAAAATAAAAAATGCTTTAGATAATGAGCTAAACACAGAACTTACGATACATTATATTGTATATTATAATGCTAAAAATTTTAATTTAAAACAAATTACAAATGGATTTTTTCATTTATATGTATACACATTTTTAAACATCTGTGTGTGTGTATATCTAGTATATATCCGTGTGTGTGTGTATATATATATATATATATATATATGTATACATACTGTATAGTTGTATATACTTGTGCATATATATACTGTATTATAAAAAAATATCAAAAAACAATTATACGTATAATACATTTCTACATATACATATCTCTATTTGTATTTATGATTTATGTAATTGCAACATAATCAAGTGTTGGAATTTAAAGTTATAGTGATAAATCATTTACAAAAAATGTAGTACAATCCAGTGCAGGATCGTTCTCTCGCTCGGGGTCAGGCAAGGTCAAACCTTTTACAGACGTCATTTGCATAAATTCTATTGTAAGTCTCAGTAGCAAGTGCAATTGACCCAGTTTAAGCAGCAAACGACAATGATTAAAATTTAACCTCTGGCTCATTCTCAGCCGGAAAAACTGATAATCCGGAAAAAACGAGATATTATGTGGAAATGTTGAGAAATATAAGCAGGAAGAAAGTGATAAATGTGGAGGCACATCCTGCTTCACCTGTTCTATCTCTGGACGGCGTTTTGCTGAGTTCAGTGGAAAATTGCAGCAGAACATGTCGCCACCTGCGTAAAGGCAAAAAAAGTGTGAAGAAGCTGTTAAAATGAACAAGACGGTGGATATTTTGTTCAGTGGAGATGAAAAATCCATTCGAGTGGTGCTCCATTTACACGTCTTGTTGTGAAATTGCTGAGCTCATGATGATGATGGTCCGTATACAGTAGAAAACAGGCATCCATCTCTCTTAAGAGGCAGGTGGAACTTTCATGTCGGTGCAGAAACGGAAAGAGAAGAGAAAGAGGCAGAAGATGAAAGGCGGCTCATAGCAATCTCGCTAAAATCACTGGACCAATCGTGACCTTCTTCACTCACTGACTCCCTTCTTTGCAAATAATGCATCACTGTACAGCATTTTTGGATCAAAACTAAAAGAAAAAGTGGAATTAAACAGGCCGCTGTAGGAATAACTTAGCTAAACTTGATATCCGGATCAGACAGCGATTGTCTTACCTTCCCTCTCTTTTTGCCAGTGTTTCCATAGCAGCCATCACCCAGACAAAGAGCCTCAAGACGCCCAGCATCAGCATCATGTGTGGACCACAGCATCTGGAATCAGAGCAAAGCCACAGGAATCCATTTCGCCCCATGAATTCCATCAATATTAAGTGTGTGCATAATGGCAAAGGAAAATGCTTTAAATCTGGTCGTAATTTGAATACATTTGATCCATAAGTATCCTTGCATTATTGACCCTGTGTCTAACCATGCAAATCTCCATTTAAATGGGGTTCAGAGGGATGCTGAATATTCAACGGTTTTGCACAGAATTATTTGTGCTGGCAATAAGGTTTTTAATTTTGGTACAGCAGAAAATGCTTTATATTATCAATACCGTTGTAATATTTCTGGGGATGAATAAACAATGTCTAGTAAAATAAAATTTCCGAGTGAACAATGTGCCAAATGAAAATGTGTTTATTACAACTACCTATAGTATGCATACATTCATATATTATTTTTTTTATAGAAAATTTTATTTGTAGAAAGCAGCAATATGGCACATTTTAAACAGATAAGTCTCAAAAATAAACCTTGTGCACTTCACTATGTCTAGCGGCTATACTTGTTGGTTCAGATGCGGTTATTGGATCCATTTATTATAATTTCTCAATCTGAATTTACACCTGCTAAGTATTATAATAAACACAATTTTTCCAAGGCTACCGTTTGAACAGAAAAACACAGCGGACCACCTTACATACTAAAAAAAAAGGAAATAAAACAAGATGCCTTTTTTATAACAATATTTATTGACTCATTAAAAAACACCAGAAATGTGAAATCGCTAAAAGCAACAGGTTCTTAACACGTACAACAGCCGATTTTGCCATCCAGTGCTGCCATCTAGTGGTGAGTGCAAACCAAACCGGAAGTGCCCTGAGCTGAAAATCATTTAATCTTGAAGTAAAATCAATCTGATTATTGAAGTAAAACTTAGTTGTTGATATGCTGTTAAATTCAGACGAGTTATTTTTAATCTGAATTAAGGTAGAGGCAAACACCCGGCAGCACCCAGTGGGATATATGAACCGTGGTGAACAAATCAGCCTCAAACACCAGGCCGACGCCCATAGCGTTCCTCCTCATAGCGGTGGTGTAGACAGGAGTCCTCAGGGTGTTCTGGATTAAAAGAGATCACAGATTATTCAAAGACCACCCGTTTAACGTTTCATGAGCGTCTTGCCTGAAGTTTAAGCCGATGAGCTTCAATGGGGATGATTTTTAGAATGGGCAGCTGGGTCACGAGACTTCTGGGTTTGCTGCGGACCAGACAGCCGCTTTCCATGTCCCAGTCGGCCCCTTCCAGATACAGACCCGATACCAAACATCCTACAAGATAACAGTGTGTGAGTGAGAACTGAGCAGATGTTGGGTTACCACTTTCAATACCTAAAAATAAGGGGCGGGGCGATTTAAGTGGGCGTGGTATTAGAGGCGGGACAGAGGAGTCAATCAGAGAAGGACCGCCCACACATGAAACTTTGGACAGAAATCCAAACGAGAATGAAAAAAAATTAAAGCGAAAAAAAAAATTCAAACAAAAACGTGAAGATTGCAAGCAAAAAATAAAAAAACAAAACGTAAATGTGAAGCATTTTCGTTCGTTTATTAGAAATGTTTGATATTTTTGGCACTAGTCTGATTCCATATTATGATACAGTAATATGTTTTGAGAAAAGTAACACCAAAAGATTAAAATAAACTGTCTTTAGTCTTTGTCTTTTACAACACAACTGACTTCTCTAATGATGATGGTATTTTATAGAATGGCTCTAATACTTGTAACATTTTTTTCCAATATATTTATCAATTATCCAAACATAGAAACAGCACATAGATATAATAGCCACACATGTTAGCTATTAAAGTTTTTATATAGCCTATTTCTAATTTTAACATTTTAAAAGTTGCATTAAAAGTTACATTAGAATTATGACAAAACCAATCTGAAAAAAAAAAACAAAAAACAAATCTGCGCAATTACAATCTGAAACACGTGACAATTCCGTATTTCAAGGGACGGGTGGCAACCCTAGTGTGATCTTACCCTGTGCTGGTTTCTCCTTCACCTCCTCCTCACTCCTATAGGTGGTGACCTGTGTGTAGATGGTGGTGTGTTCCAGAGGCCAGCCGTTCTTTCTGCAGGTGGCCTGGAGCAGAGCGGTCAGGTAGGATTCTGGGATGTGTAAACCCGACAGCCACATCACACTGGGTTCTCCATCATTCACCTACAAGGATGGCAAAGCGATCAACGTGTCACGGTCTGATTTTCACAGTGGGAACTTTTTCGAATCAGCAAAACTCACCCATGACCTGTACTGTTCATGTCTTCTTCTGAAATGGAGCATCCAGTTTCCCAGAGACTTCTGAGTATCCGGAGCCAGTTTCTTCCAGATCATAGGAATCTGCCCATTAAACAAAGCTCGTGCCAGCTCATCCAACTCACTGCTCATGCCTACCTCGCCCGCCAGAGCCTGCAGAATGCACACACACACACACACACACACACACACACGCACACACACACACATTTTCACTCTAACACCAATATATTACATTGTAACAGCACAATAACTATTGCAATATTGTAAAAACTTGTGAAAACTGTATACAGTAACCTGTTAAACAGTTTCCTAGACAGACATTTGTAATCAAACCAGAAATGCTTTCCTATTTTCAGCTGTTTTGTTCCACATGTTAATCGTGTCACAAGTCAGTTCAATGCTGCAGCCAAAGCTGGAAACAACTGGAATCTGTTTTGCTCACATCTGTTTTTAAGATGAACGGAGTGCATTGCTCAGAAAGAAAAAAAACCGAGAACAGATTAGAAATCTCTCGTTTGTAGCTGATTCTATTAGTGAGTCTTTGACATCACAAATGAAATGCTAGTATGGACAAGGATGTAGCTGAGCAAACATCCGGTTGATTCAAGGCCCAATTCTTGTTTTTACTCAAACATTTAGTTTTATATACAGTAATCCCTCGCTACTTTGCGGTTTGACTATCGCGGATTCACTGCTTTGCAGATTGTTTTTCTTTATTACGTATATTCGCGAATTCATTTTTTCCCGACCGTATCTCGGCGGAGGATGCTCGCAGTGGCTCGAGACAGACCGCCGCCAGACGGGTCTCATCGCGGAGATGCAAATCGCTATGTCGGACGTCCCCCCACGACCACCGCACGATGAGGCTTAAAAAGTCTGAATAAGTGTTAAATAAATACGTAAATGTTGTGGCTCTACTTCGCGGATTTTCACCTATCGTGGTCGGGCTTGGAACGTATCTACCGCAATAAACGAGGGATCACTGTAGTTTGCTTTAAGTTCGACCTCATATTGGCAAAAGGGATCGTTGACGAAAATGTAAAAAAAAAACTAAAACTTTTGAATTGTCTAGTGTTGCAATAGCAAAATAAAAACAATGAAGGCACTGTCCGACATTGATTCAGTTGTTTACCCAAAATATGGCAATATATTATTGATATTGTCAAAATGTTGAAATATGTACACTACCATTCAAACGTTTTGGGTCACCTAGACAAATGTGTGTGTGTTCCATGAAAAAGTCACACTTTATTTTCTAAGAACAAGGATTGACTGTTGAGTTTCATGAAAGTTCTGTATTTCAGGCCATTTTGAGTGATTCTCAACCTGCTAAAAGGTCAGTATTATAACTTCTTTAACCAGATAAACAGTTTCCAGCAGCACTAACATGATCAAACAAGGGTTTTACAATCATCCATTATCCGTCTGACACAATTAGCAAACACATTGTACCTATAAAACACTGGAGTGACTATGTTCCTCTTTACACTTATGTAGATATTGCACCAAAATAATTTACGGACATTTACAGCTAGATTAGTTATTTACCACATTAGCAATGTGTAGAGTGTATTTCTGATTAGTTTAAAGTTATTTCCATTGACAAAACCAGTGCTTTTCTTTCCAAAATAAGGACAGTTTTAGGTGACTCCAAACTTTAGAACAGTAGTGCATATTGTGATATTAATTTAATACACATATTGTGATTTGTGTTGTCCTCTTGTTGTCACTCACCCGCTGAAGTTCGGACAAGGATCGTCTCATCCTGTCAGTGAGTTTGTTGAAGCGTTCCAGCTCCTGCAGAAGAACTACCGTCGTCGGAGAAATCTCCAGTCCCAACTGCTTGCGGATCCCGTCCAGGTCGAACACCTCGGGCAGTTTGTTCTGAATGTCCCCTGCCACCTGGCTGATGTACCCATCTCTGCTGGTGCCAGTGCCAGAGTCACCTGAAGGTGGCAGACATATGTTTAATGGCAAACCGCTGGAAAATAACGGGCAATAAAAAGCATCGAGCAGAAATATAGCTGCAAACAGCAATTGTGAGGTTCGAGACTTTGAATTTTTAGCAGAAAAAATAGATCTTTTTTTATTATGTAGTTATAGTTAATAGCTAGTTTTACGTTATTGTCTGTTATAGCACCATCAATGTATTCATTTAGTTTTCAAGTTATATCCAACTTTGTTGTTTGTTTCTATGTAAAATAATTGGCTAAATATTTTAGTTCTAAATTAACATATTTTTAAGTACTTGAAGTTTGTAACCTTTTCCAATTTCAATATCATTATCACAAGAGTGTTTTAAAATTCCTATAATTCCAGGACTTCTGGACCAAAAGAAGGATGAAAGCCTTAAATATACAAAAAACAGGATTTACTGTACCTTTAAATATCATTTTTTCAATAAAAATGGATAGGGAGAAAACAGTGATTAGATCAAGTTTGCGTTTTAAGGACATTTCTGACAAACGCAATTATCAAAGCAAATTGTTCATGGCGCTACTGAAAACAGTAACTGCTACTGTAACTGTAATTTTAAAACGTCTCCAATTACAATGACATCAAGAACATGACTGTAGGACAACATTTTTTTCCTTCTAGAAACTTCTGGTTGACTCTAATAATAATAAATATCTGAACAATTTCAAGAAGGTTTCTAGCTTTCTGGGCTCGAACCCCAAAAAGGTCTTCAAATATTCAGCAATACCCGTCTGTGGCTGTAGCTCAATGAGATGATTCCACATGTCTCTGGCTTCCTGTGTGTAATAGCCGATCTCAGCGTTGGGATGCAAACCCAACACCTCCCCTGTGTTGGCAAGAGGCAGCGACTCTATCTCCTCTACGAAAAAACACAACCGTTGGACCGTCGCCATCATGCGTCTACTAAGTGTGAAGGCAACACCTTACCGACATAGACTCGCTTGTCTCCATCAGGCGGAATTTTGTAGTCGACATTTTTATTGTGAAAGAAGTGAAATTTGGGCTGGAATGTATTAAATACAAAGTCACCCAGATACTCGTTGACGTAAACCTTGAGGATCCTCCGATCGAAACTGTCTGTTGCTCTGCCACCGTACATCACCTCAAGAAGAACGAGGGTTTTTTTATTAGTTTCTCACGATCAGGACAACAGCTTGAAGACCTTAATCTAATCCAAATCTCAATACCTCTCCAATCAGATACTTCAGGCTTCCCCACGGGATCATGGAATCTTCCTGAGTCTGGGCCTTAGTCAGGTACGTGTCTAAGATCTCCATACAAACCTGAGAATAATGCAGACAAACATCATTGCTTGTGCTGGGTTTGAATATTCTAAGAAGATTTTAAATGAAAGAGTTTACCAGGAAGTCAGATTCGTTGAAATCATACGGCACGTTCCAGCCAATTTTGCCGTATTTGCGTCTTTCCTGAACCACGGCGTGGAAGAAGGCCAGCACGTACACCAGAGTGCGGAAGGCTGGATGAGGACAGGCCATTAACTTCTCCTCGGGAATCTTGAAATACGTGGCTCTCATGTTCAGTTTCAACCCGTTAGGAGGTTCAGTTACAACCTGAAAATGAGCAGTAGAAAATGATAAAATCAATGTAACACAAGAAGTTTAAAGAGTAGGTTAAAATAGCTTGTGTAACTGTACGAATAATTTACTGTAAAATGACTCAATTTTTCCCACAAAAACCAATGCCAAGGAAGCTTGAGTATAAGTCGTAAAGTATCATAAAATATAATTGTACGGAATTTAGGTTCAGAAAACATCAAGAAACAAAAATCTTTATTTGGGTTTTATTTCCTAATAAGGAATTTACAATTAACACCTCAATGTTTCAAAAAGGCTGGACAAATCAAATAAAAAGACAAAAAAGTCAGTCTCAGTCAAACTCCAATGTTTAGAAATTGCAACTTTAAAAGTACCTTCAGCCTCCTGCAGATGGCGATATCACCTTGTCTGCCCAAAAAATTTACCACGACTTGTTGCACACAATCACAATGTAACAAGTAACTGTAAGTGTCAATTCAAATGTAGTGGAGTAAAGAGCACAGATACTCAATCACAAATGTAGTCAAGTAGAGAGTTAAAGTTGCTTATATGTTTGATAATCCGTACAAGTACAAAGTAGCCAAAACTACATTAAAGTAATGAAGACCATAGCACTCATTATTTGTTTTGGATCCAAAGTAAGCCCTAGGTCTTATTTTCACAAATAATCATTATCGTTGAAATAATCATTCAAATAATCATTATTAATCACAATCATTATTTAAATAATAAACTCATTATTAATGCGTGTTTGAGTATTATTGCAACCAATTAGCATCTGTAACAATATTACCATGTGTTGTACAAGCAGGCGGTGAGTGTGTACACATATAAAACGCATCATGTCTTCACCTTGAGAGACTTTTGCAGGATGCCAATAGGAAACTCATTAACCGGTTCTGTGGTCAGCCATAGGCGGAAATCCGGGTGTGGTTGAGTTATTCTTTCCAGCGCTTTCTCAAAATCCTTCAGCCATTTCACCAGCAAGTGACAGTTCTGCAGCATGAGCCACTGGCCCTGCTTTACTGCCGCTTCCAGGAGCTGCAACGCAACCTGAGCACATGATGAGAATGTTTTACCAGTGATGAGAATGCTTTACCAGTGTGTGTGCTTTGAGCATCGTCTTGGATCAGGTCGGTACCTTTTCTTGTCCTTGGCCCATGGCAAGAAATTTGAGCCTGTTGGCACCAAAGTCTAAGCGGTTGGCAAGCTTGGACAGATCATTGGCAGGCTCGGAGCCGGGACTCAGGATGAATACAATAGGAGAGTTTGGAGAACTCTGCTCGAAAATAGCTTCGAAACTGATGACTGGAGGCTGCACAAATCTGACCGACCAAAAAAACAAAGCAAGAAAGTAAGTTTGTCTTGAATTTTTAAAATAAAAGCCCCTTTCCCCGACTTGTGTTTTTTTTGTTGCAATGATTATGCTCCCTGTTTTAAATCTGACAAAAACTTCATAGTGTCTATTTGCCAGCCTCTGTAAGGCTGAAACTTTTATTTTGGAAAAAAAACAAAAAACACAATTAAATGAATAATAATAATTATTATTATTATTGTTGTTATTATTATTATTATTATTATTGTTATTATTATTATTATTATTATTATTATTATTATTATCATCATAATTATTATTTGCTTAAGTTAAATTAATTAATTTACATCATTCCCTTATTTCGACTTGTTAGTACCAATTTTGCTTAATTGGTAACACCTGTAGTGTTTAGTAATGTATGAACAATGCTTTATAATTGATTAATTAATTACTGACCGATGCTTAACTAATGGTTCATAGTTCATATAAACTAAGTGTAACCAATTTATTTTTTTAAGTGCTGTGATTTCTTTGCTAGTCATCATCATGTTGCGGCGCTTCTGCTATATAGTTTCCAGAGTTTCTATATGTTTTTAAATTGTTACAAGGTTTGGTATTACTGTTTATTTCAGTTTGCAGCAGTTATTATTATGTAGAATAAAAAAATATTACTCTATTGGCCATCCATTACGTGGCATCAAAGTATTAACTAAACGTAATGTTGTACTCGTACCTTTCTCCCATGATAAGTGTGACGTAATCACTAACAGCCCGGTACACTCGGTCTAGCCGGAAGCAGCGGATCAGCAGAAGCTTCTGGAAGGGTGTGACGTCATGGTACTTCATAGGAAGCGAAGCCTGCTCCGGATCATCCAAGTTGTACCACTGTGACACAACAAACAAGTATTCAGTATCACGGTAGAACAAGTAACGCTTCAGTAGGTTTGTTTGATGAGCTCGCTCTCACTTTCCACCATTCTTCAGGGTCTTTCTCAATATCATCAGCTAAACGGCCAAAATCCTTGGGGAAGAGTTCCATCAATTTCACGACATCTTCCCAGCCCTGGTCAGGTATCCAGGAGCATGGCTTCATTCGCTTGCTTTTCTCCAAAGAGAGATTACCTGGGAAAACAATCCTGGTTTATGTACCGTAATGCAGAGGTGGGACAAAGTCATTGATTGGCAAGTAACAAATAAGTCTCAATTTATTGACCACAAGTCAAGTCCCAAGTCAAGAGAGAGAGAAAGAGAGAGAGAGGGGGGTGTAGCCATCATCATTGTGCCAACTTACAACCAAATCTTACATCATCATAAGTCGCCAACCCGAGCCATTTTTACACCTGAGTTGTTTTTGTACCTACATCAGAAGTAGCGACTTTTTAAGCAAAGTAGCAAGTCTTTACAAGTCAGTAGGTGCAAGTCCAAGTGAGAGTCCAAGTTTTTTATGTTAAAGATCAAGTCGAGTCTGAAGTCACCAAATTCATGACTGGAGTCTGACTCGAGCCCAAGTCACATGACTCGTCCACACCTCTGCCAATCTAACAGTGATCTTCTTACCTTTGAGGAAGAATTCCAGTTCTTTCTGTGGAGCTCGGCCTTCAGCCTGCTCAATCTTAATAGTCATGTTAAAGGAGAACAGAAGCTTGTGCTTTTCAAACAGACCTATTGAACCAAAACAGAACCATCTAAATCAGTCTACATATGAAAAAAATTTGAAAAAATGTATCAAAACAATTAGACACATCTAGAAACGATTCTAGCACCAGCCAGTCTTATAACAAACTCACCAGTACAGCCGTATTTATAAATGTTCAGTGTTAAGGTGTCCATAATGTTCTGCAGTCTTCTGGTCAGGTCTAAATGGGCCGCAGATTTGGACAGGGAGAGGTCAAATATCTCCAGGAAGGAGGCGAGAGAATACTGATACATGCTGTTGACTAGTGCCATCTCAGACAGGACGAAGAACAGAACCGCTCCACGCTTGGCTGCAGGACGGTAGCCATCTCTCAGCAGGTCAATATCCAGAACCGTCTTCTCAGCCTGCTTCAGCTTCTCCGAAACCTGTCGGGAAAAACCCAATGTGAACATCTGGCAACCAAAATGAGCACAACATCCATGACTAGGGAACGGACCTCCAGGGCTTTGGATTTGGTTTCCTCCAGAGTGTCAACCAGCTCTGCGTTATCCAGCATGTTTCCAGTGGAGGTGGCCAGTTCTCGCAGCAGCGAATCCTCCAGGTCTTTGAGCAAACGCTTGTTCTCACTGGTTTCTTGAATGAGTCGTTCCCTCTGCTCTTCCAGCTCCTTCCTCTCGAATCCCACAATGACGCTTAGTAGCTGGTCTTCCAAACCCTTCAGAGTGACTGGCGGAACGTGACAAAAAAGTTGTGATATTGATTTGAAATAACTGGATAACGGTTGGCTGTGCTTGATCACAAATCTGCCAAAATATTTAGGTAATATTATGTAATGAAGCTAGAAGATTTGACGGAGCATAACCCTCCTATCATGTTTGGGCCAATTTGACCTGTTTTCAAAGTTTAAAAATATTTTTTTAAATACTTTTTTTCATTTTGAAACTTCTCCATCTTGGCTAATTTGGTGTTCTCATCATATAAAAAATATAATGATTCACTTCCCATATTTCTAACACCATGTTCCATATTTATATTACAAAGACTACGTTCGTTTCTAGCCAATAGGATGATCAGTGCCTGCTTTTTAGTTTGTCATCTCTGTCTACTCCAATATTAATGATTGTATTTAGTTTATTTTTATTCCCTAACACTTTTAGCCACTGCCTGGCTAAGGTTTCTGTGTTTCTGTTATTGAGCCAATAAAAGCATATAAGCATTTCTGCCTTTGTAACCTATATTTAAAGAATGAAAAGAGAACACAAGGCAGAAGTGAAATGCTCCATAAAGACATAAATAGAAACACTCCATAGTATTGTCATTTATTAGTGATGGCTCCATGAATTGAAATTTGGAAAAGTGGGTGCTTATATTTTTGCGCATATTTGAAATATCTGTATATAAGCACCCACCAAGTTTTTGATTGTCTAAAATTGGGGAAAAAATTAGGTGCTTATATTCGGTAGATCCAATTGGATTAACCAAGGAACTCCTGCATGAGCTTTATACAGTGCAATGACACTTTGGAGGGCAGAACAATTTGTTTAGGAATTCTTTTTTTTTTGTTTTAGATAAACAGCAATCGCTGAAACAGAGAGGCATCAGAGTCATCACTGAACAGCTACAAAATCGCCATTGAACTCAAACAACACTATTAAAGAAGTGATTTTCAATAACCAAGAAGACATGGATGGCTTGATCTCACCAGTGTAGTTGATCACCATGGCCTTCCCGTACACAGCAGGAGAATACTTGGGGTTTGCAAGCTTGGTGTTGAGGTAAAGTTTAAAGTTGGGATCGTAGTCGATTTCTTTATCCCCTAAAATCACCACCTGATGTTTGCCTGAAACTTTCACATTCTTCTCTAGAACATTGTCAATGACCGGGTCAATGAATTCATCCACATCTTGGAACAGGAATGGGAAGCCATATTTGATGGCCAATTCAAGAGTCCTCAAGAAGTCGGGGTCATTAAAAGAGGAGATCTACAAATCAGAAGAATAAATGTCAGAAGCTAATTTAAAAGAGTAGAGTGAAAACAGGCCATATTCCGAACCTTCAGATTGTTCTTCTCCTCCTTCTTCTTCACCCAGTTAAGTGCTTGTTGCTGGGGGTCAATGCACAAGGGGAAGCGACTGGCTCTGGTGGTCAGAATGCCATTCTGCACTGAAAGTTCATCTGGAGGAAGACCTTCAGAACCCCATCTAAGCAAGTGCACACTTCTGTTAAACATCTCCAACATGTTGGTATTCCTCTACCGTACTTCACCTCTACCTGCTGATCTCCACTTCATCCGTGAGCAGATGTTCTAACCGGAAAGGCTGACTCAGAGGAATACCCTTCTCCCGGACGTCTGTCTGCCAGACATTATACACCATTTCATTGCGGAAGTCCCAGTTGAACGCTCCTTCATAGCTGAGGAACGCTGAGGCGATAAGACAGTCTCCCAGAAGACGCACTCGCCGCTCCTTCAGTTCTTTCAGGTCTTGCGTCCAGCTACGTCAAATATAAATACACGATTACAACTACGAAAAATGGACCTTAAGTCAGTCTAGAATTGATAATCACCGCTCATTTTCTGATCCGAGGCCCGAGATAAGTTTGTCTGCAGCTATGAGTCTTCTCTCCATGACCTTGGCTTCCTCCTGCAGCAGATGCTTTTCCGTCATGGCAGCGTCGTATTTGTCTCCGAGAGCTTTTAGTTCTTTCTGAATGGTGCCGAGTTCATTCTGGATTCGCTCCAGCTCACGTTTACTCTGGTGAAAATTCTTTTCCAGCCGAGCGAGCTGTAATTTCCAAGATGGGCTTATTTTAGGCGTAAGTGGGATTACAACCGTTTCTTTAGTGCAGATGAGAACGAAAAGGTACCTTGTCTCTCTTGGGTTTGATGTCTTTGGCCAAATCGCAGTAGCATATGACGTTCTCCACAAACCTCAGCATGCCAGAACCTGCTTTGCTGATGGCCCGCATCTCCTCAAAACTGGTGTTGAGACTCTTAAGGTAGCCTGGACACACAAGATATGTCAAAAGACAAAAACCTGGTGGTCACTTCTCAGTCAGAAACATCAATGCAATGGGATTGTAATGAGAGTTGACCTTTGACGGTCTTCACTTGACTGGCATTGATTAAATCACAGTCCATTTCCTTTAGCGAGCGCAGGAAGTTGCCCTCGGACATCATTCCCTTGGCCGTCTTCCAGTTGATTTCTTTGAAACCAAACATGACCAGGACGCATTCACAGACCACCTGAACTTGTTTTGGGGGCTTGGCGAATGATCTGGAACAAGAAAACCAGAGAATCCCAAACATTAGTCACAACCCAAACATCTGGATTATACATTGATGGAGTCAAAGGATGCTGGAGACGATCGGAGCATCTCTGGGCCATTAAAACCAATTCTATAGTCTATTTCTATTGGTGGGTGTGGGTTAGTTAGGTTAGGGTTAGTTAGCTACACAAACATGAGGAGAATTTACACACTGACATGACTGTGTCAAGCTATGTTTACAACCAGAACTCAAAGGAAAGAAGGGTGGAATGAAAAAAAAAATAAAGAAACGAAAGAGATATATATGGATGGATTGATTGACATGAAGAAAGAAAAGAAAGATAAAAAGAAAGAAAGACCAAATATATAAGGACGGATGAATGAATGAATGGATGGATAGTCAGATGAATAGAATGACATGAAGAAAAGAAAGATAGAAAGAAAGAAAGAATAGAAGGAAAAAAGAAAGAAAGAAAAAACAGATAAATAAGGATGGGTATATGGATAGTCAGATGACTAGAATGGCATGAAGAAAAGAAAGAAAGAAAGAAAGAAAGAAAGAAAGAAAAAACAGATATAAGGATGGGTTAATAGTCAGATGAATAGAATGACAAAGAAAAGAAAAGAAACAATTATATAAGGATGGATGAATAGATGAATGGATGAATAGTCAGATGAATAGAATGACATGAAGAAAAAAAATTCTAAAAAAAA
>CM051493.1:6590919-6656489 GCA_028031935.1 Paedocypris micromegethes
TAAAAAAAAAAAAAAAAAAAGAAAGACCAGATAAATAAGAATGGGTATATGGATAGTCAGATGAATGGAATGACTAAAAGAAAAGAAAGAAAGAGAGTAGGAAGGAAGGGAGAATGAACAGACCGACAGACAGACAGACATGACTGATTTATGTGTGTGCGTATATCTGTTTGCTTTCTCACCTGATTTCAGTGACGTCAGCTTTGTCCAGCTCTTCCAGTGATGTACGCGCCGCCTCCAGGACAGGAAGAGCCACGGCTAGAGCGCTCTCAGCATCCTTCTTCTCCATCACTATCAGCTTGTTCTGCTCCTCCATCTCTTTAGCCTTCTCCTCCGCCAGGCTTTTCTTCTCCTCCGCTGTAGAAACACACCACGGTTTGAGTGTGATCACGCTGGAGATGAAGAGCTGGTGTCAGAACGTACCGACGGTGGTGTTGGAGCAGATCTCTTGCAGGAGAATCTCACACGCCGCTGTTTTTTCAGCAAGCACAACTTTCTGCTCGGCTAGTTTAGCGTTTAGCTCAGCTAGCTGCTCGCTCGCCTCCTTCAGCTTCTCCAAACCTCCATCCAGACGTTTACATTGAGCTGCAGCGAGCACAGAAATGCAATACATCATTGAACCAGGTAAAGATGAAAAACATGAAGTATGGCAATTGACAGAAAATTCAAAATTCAACAAAAGTCTAAATTTTGGGGATTGGAGATTATATTGGTCATTTTTAAACACAATTCAAGGTAGAATAGTGACATTTCTGTTGTTCTTTTTTTTTTACTATTGTGCTACACTTGCTTCAAATATACCGTTTTATGCTGCTTACATTGTTCATCAGCTAGCCTTTAAAATAAAATGACTACGTATATAATGTAATGCTTTGAAATTACAATCAACAGATTAACCAAACTTGAAGAATTGTATGAATTTGAGGCTTTTAAGTATCACATTTGATACACACATATTTAACAGTGCTACTAAAACGTAAATTGTGTGGGTTTTTTGCATTTCACCAACAAATAATGGTTCCTGATGAGGTTTAAATAACAATGTTAATGTTGTTCATCTCAAATAATTTCAAAACTAGATATTTCCTTGAAAAAATCACCAGTTTTTCTTTCTGGGACTCTTTTTTTCCCTAATTGTTGTAAATGAATAATAATAAAAAACAAATTCTCACATAAGCTGTATAAGACCAAAAAAACCTATGACTCAAAAATGATACGTTTGATGTTACAGGGCCAAATTTCCACAAATGCTTAAAAACCATCTTGCTTACCCAGGATAAAATCGTCCTTGTCTTTAAGTAAAGTGGAGTAGGTAGTAATGAAATCCAGATAGTTTTTAGGGGTAACGTAGTTCTTGCGTCGGAGTGTATCCTGGTACAGTTTACTATACTTGCCTACAGAGCCATGAATCATGGAGACACTACTAATCACGGCTTCTACATGACGCTCTGGAATCATAAGGCTCTCATCTGAAATAAAAAGCAAAAATTCAAGTTTAAATTGTTTTTGTCACAAATCTAATCATACATGGTATGAACTAGTTTTTTTCTACAACTGGGTATAAAATATAACTTCACTTGAGTAAAAAGGAGAATTTTAGAAGAAAAGTATAAAAACTAGAAATGTATAAGGGGATATAAAAGTAAGATATGTGTTACATTTGACAACACAAGAAATGTACTACAAGATATACAACAATGAACAATAAGGAAAAAGAAAGGACCGCAACAAAAAAGTTTCTAAAGCAGAAGTGGCCAAACTTGTAAAAGTTAAATGAAAGTCAGATTTTTTTTTTTTTAATGTAAATCTGGTTATTCTGTTATTAGGGTTAGGGTTAGGGTTAGGGTTAGGGTTAGGATTTTATTTTTTTATGTAACACATTTTAAAAAGCGTAACCATAAACACAAAATGTACGCAGAAGAACTGAACTAGAATATTTTTAAACATTTATTTTTATACGGTCAGTCTATGGAATCAGAAGCCAAAAATATCAAACTTTCTAAGAAACAAACAAAAATCTTGACGTTTTTGTTTGAAACTTTTTTTCCGTTTCAGATTTTTCTTTTTTTTTTTTTCGTTTGGACTTCTGGCACAAGCTTCACTTAGGGGCGGCCTTTACTCTGATTGGCTGGTGAGAAAGTGATTGACAGCCACTTGACCCGGAAGCCCGGTCCGGCCCCTTTGTCAAATGTTAGAACCCAGTGTGACCCGCAAATCAAAAAGTTTGCCCACTCCGGTTCTAATGTACATATCAGTTTGTCATTTAAATTGTTTGTTTCTGTTAAAAACTTCTTTCTTTCTCTGTTATTTGCTGCTGCTGAACACAAAAATGTCCCCTAGTGGGATTAATAAAGTCTATCTTATCTTATATTGGACTATATGAAAAATGAAGCTTTGAATTTTCCATCAATTTCTTACCCAGGAAATACTCGGCTACAGTATGTAGAGCCTGAGGAGGCCAAGGAATGAACCAGTCAATGCCTGTGTTATTAACCAAACCTGAAAAGTACAATTAAAAGCTTTAGTAAAATCTAAAAAAAAAAACTATTTGAAAATCAGAAAAAAGTCTATATTTTACCTGGAAAATTCCGGCAGCGTGTTCTGAGAGTGTCTCCCACGGGCGTCATGGCCAGAACGATGTGAAGGTTGTTGGCACTTTTATTGACAAAGTACTGCCAGACATTCTCTTTAGATGAGCCAACGCCGACCTTGACAGCCTCGTCTCTCAGCTGATTTAGGACTAATTCCTTTTCATCATCTGGAAACAGAGCGGGTACCATCCCTGACCGGAGACAAATGGCTGCTGTTAGCATCGTTGTGTGAGAATGAATTAATCTGTTATCTTTATAATAAAGTCAAATGCATGCAAAACGAATGGGCATATTAGTAGGAACCCACTTTCTACTGATTCAATTTTTCCTTTTCACTTTAACACCAGTTTTCAACATGGAACTTGATTATTTTGTTTGGCTCATGAGATTATGCAAACTTTATGCAAGTATTTTTGTCAATTATTCGCATAGCAACCCATCTCTTATTTTCACTATATCTTCTCTCAAATATTATGCTGCTTGCAAGTTGCTTATCATACCAGAATTGTGGGACGATATTTTATGGCTTATTTTTAATTTATGTACGATGCATTAATTATATATATTTACCATGTTTTATTTATTATGATGTTTTCCTTACCCACAAAGCTTTTTTTTTCAGCAAGCTTTGCAATGTATATACAGTATACAATTTTTAATTAATTTATATGATATAATTATATAATATAATTTTTTTTAATGAATTCATTCATTATGATTTTTTTTTTTACCTGAGGTAAGCATGTTGTTGATAAGCTCCAAAAATCCTTCCTTAGCAACGTGGGCATCGGTGAACAAGAAGACCATTTTTTTATTCTCGACACCCAACTTAAGGTACAGGCTTTTTAAATCTTCGCGGAAGTTTGTTTCGGAGTATCCTCTACTAAGCACAATTTCAAACACCTATAAAAAACGTAAAAAATAGAGTTGAGAATTACCGTAAGTGATGCACGTTTAAGTATATGTACGGCATATTATTATTATGAATATATATTTAAAAAAGGTAAAAAAAATGTACAAAAACCTCATATCCTGCGGTGAAAGCAGCCAGCTTAGTGAGGGACTGTTTTCCGGAACCATCCACACCAACTAGTAAAGCATGACCACGATCCATTCTGATGATCCGATGAATGGCCGTGAGATGCTCAAGGGCGTCATCAAAGAGAACCAAGTTCATCCTTGTTTTGTTGTCATTGTATTCTTCTAAAATCTCCTAATATGGTGAGAGATACATTTATTAATTTTTCAAATTAAAACTCCATATTGTAACCCCATGTATATATGCTATAGGTAAATGTCTCTCTCTCTCTCTCTCTCTCTCTCTCTCTCTCTACATACCTACCTAACTACCTACATCTCTATCTATCTATCCATCCATCCATCCGTCAATTCTAGACCTAAATCTGGCCTTCATTTGATTTTTTCTTTCTCTATTTGGTTTATCCATTGCACCATCCATCCATCTCAATACTATTACCAAACATTGGAACAGAAGTCAGGGCTTGAAAAGCGTCTCGGTACCTGAAACAGAGCTTTAGATGCATCATAGTCCAGAATGTCCTCATACACTCGAGGCTCCAGCCTGAGAGCCATTCTATAATCTCCAAATAAAATGGGGTCTCTCATTACTGAGTCCAAGTCTGATAGGAAGTGCTCTTCAACCAATGACTTTACGAGCTTCTGCACCTATAGAGACCAAGAAAGGTCAAGGTCAAGATAAACGTTCAGACTATTCTAAACCGAGATGACTTACCAAGTCTTTGTCGGTTTCATTGATGAGTCTGTCATGAAATACTCTTAAGCATTCGTTCCTCCACACGCGGACAAACTCCGGGACTGTAGAGAACCTGGTATTAAAAAAACAGATTGCTGAGATTGTCCAAATAGGCAGAATATGTGTCCAGAAACACATATTCTGACACAACGCTTATTTTTAAGAGCTATCTAATGAAAAATGAGCCAATGGAAAATGACAAAACGAGTCCACAGTGTGTCTAGTGAGTGAAAAGATTGATGAGAACAAAATACTCAGAGATTTACTAAAGACAAGCATTAGATAGTCCAGGCAAACTCCAAAGAGAAGTATGTGGAACTACTCTTTGAAGAGAAGTCAACATTCTTTACCTTTCCGGAATGGTAAATGTCAAGCCATGGAAGATTCTGGAAAGGTCTCTCAGGTTGAAGATGTAGTGGAACTTGGATGGGGTTGGAGGCAAGTCTTTGATAACGGATTTGTACAAAGCCAGGGTGCAAAACGTCAGTTTCTCACTGATGTTCTGAATGCCTTCTTCGAAATGCTGTAAAATACAAATAATGTGTTTCGTTAGGGTTCATAGAAAATCTACTACTGTATTTATCAGACTATAAGATGCACTTAAAATACTAAAAAAAAAAAGGTATCAGATTTGACTGTGTCCTATAATCTGGAAAAAAAACTCTGTGAAAAATAGATATTTATTATTGGCCCATAATCTACAGTAGTAGGCCTTAAAGTTCAAAAAAAATAAATGATCACAAAATAAACAAATTAAACTTTCAAAATTTACAACCCATATCTGTCAGATTTACTAAAGAAAAATACAATCGATATTTCATTCACCTCTGTGTGTCCTTTAAGAATAGAAGAGTAAATAAGATGGAGAGTCTCCTCTTTTGGAAACGGGATGTTGAAGACACTAAAGAGCGAGATGAACCGAGAATCCAGCTGGTTTCTCCCACCTCCTGCCTTCCCCATGGCTGCAATGAAGCCCAAGTCCTTCAAGATCTTATAGTTGAGCTCTTTTCCTCGGTCATACATGCCTCCTCTTTCAAGCAACAGCTTTAGAAGAGCTACTGGTTGCTGGGTTCCATAATCATCTACCTAAGACCAAAAAACATCAAGCTAGTTATGAAAGAACCAGCAACTGACCCATAACAAATGATCTCCAGACTTACTCTTGGCATATTAAGGTCATCTATGAAGACCAGAAGCCGTTTGCCCAATGGAGGACCATATACATCTTTAGCTCTCTTCTCAACACTTGCCTCCAAGGTCCTCTGCAGATCCATTGATGTTGTTCTTGAGGAAAAATTGACGTTCAACTTTATCTAGAACCCAAAATATTTTGTGAGTCGGGTACATTTATTGTTGAACGTGTTGTGAACCTACCACTGTATCTGTGTTGAGGACACTGAGGAAGTTTTGGATGGTGGCTGTTTTAGATGTGCCTGATTCTCCAACCAGCACCACTGGCCGCTTGACCTTCACCATCTGTCCCAGTAGCCAACTGGTTCGAGTGGTATCCACAGTTGGAACTAGTTGGGATCAACTGGTAAATCGCAATGAAACCAGTACACGACAAGGATGGAAAAAGCGGGTCTTACCAAGAATATTAATGAATTTGATTTCAGGGTTGTGAAAGTATTGGGACACCAGAGAACTCCAAGGAACCCACTTCTTTTTGGTTCCATCAAAGTGGAAGTCATAGAGGGTTGGCAAATAAGCTGAATTACGACAAAAAAAAAATAAATGTTACTGCTTATCAATATCTTAATAGTTTTGGAGGGAAAAGCCAATCGATTTCCATCACGCGATTTTCTCAACTGCTCTTCCGTTTCTGGGTCACGAGGAGCTGGAGCCAATCCCAGAAACTCTGAGCCAGAAGGCGGGACACAAACACTAGATTGGTGGCCAACCAATCACAGAGCGGGACACAAATATTCCCACCAATGGGCAATCTTAAAGACTGCCATTCTCCTGCATGTTTTACCGAATGTGAATAGAAATCAGAGACCCAGAGGAAACCCACGCTAGCACAGCCCTACTACCATTACAAGTGTAGAAACAAAAAAGTGACTACAATCTTACCCGGAATCTCTCCAGGACCAGCGAGCATCGTCTCATCATGGACAGGTTTTAATGAACACAACGTTTTGATGAAACCATCAAACTTCTGCCGTCCACTATCCAACAGAGAAGCACCGAGTGAACAGTAGAGCGCCTCGAGGAAATAACTCTCCAGCTCCACCAGACTGAACTCCTCACTTTCTAACAGGGAATCCAGCATCACGGTCAACTGAGTGACCTGCCAGAACAAAGGTTGATCCATGAGTGAAAGAGATGTTCTGTCGTCTAGAACTTTGGCTTTAGGTCGACTCACCATGTTTAGATCCGTCTGCGGAATCACAGTCTTGGGTTTTTCCGTCTGTTTACCCTCGACTAACCCGTGCACTATCATGTCGATCGATTTTGGTACATACTTGTCAAACAGTTTTCTGAGTTCTGGCTGTTCCTGTTGAAAAAGCGGGTGATAAATTATATTCGTTCCAAATTATAAGCCTGAAATTTTAGGGTTTGCATAACTCCAAAAGTTCATTCATCCTCAGAATGCTCAGGAAATGTCAAAATCGACATTTGCAAGAATAGATTTAGTAGATGAGGAACATTAGAAGTACATCGTCACAAGAATAAACAATAAACATGTATAAAATGCATATAAGCCTGCCATGCAAATGAACTAGTTAAACACTTTTAAACCAATATATTTGAGTCAAAAATAGAAATATTCTGGCTCTTACTTTAAGTGGTCTGCCGTTAACCCACTTTTCCCAGTACGGAGCAAACCGAAGATTCTTGGGGTCTACAAACACCATTCCACAACGAGAAACCGTAGCAGGAGAGGCGTAATGCAAGTCGCCAACCTATAGCATGTAAAGCACACTCTCACTGTACCATCCATCATTACAGATTGTATGACTAGCAAGAGAACATATCAAGTAGGCGTTAGTAGAGTCAATATGAAAGTATAACCTCAAAAAGCAATGCACAGTGGTTTTGGAGGCGAATCCTCTCTCCATTGGCCAGTGTGAGAAGTTTGTTATCATCCATGACAGAATTCATGTTCTCTACCCACAAAGCATCTACATCTCCATCAAACAGTATGTACCTGAAAAGAATAGCCAAAACATATTTCTCAAATTATCCTTTTAAAAGTTATACATCTAAATAATATGTAATATAGTACATTTCTGGACATGACAGACACAGATAATATTCACCGTCTTTCTTGTTTGTCCGTGGGTTTATTAATATCACGAAATATATTTGACAGAATCCCGTCAGTCCAATCCCGGGTGACTGGATCGAGAATCCCATACAGTTCAATCACACTCATTGCTTTAGGATTCAGGCTATACATTTTGGTTGAAAGACCCAATCTGGAAAATAGGTAAAATATTTACGATTAAATTAGCTTTTCTCAAAGACATTTTTTAAAAATTACAATAAGTTGTTTGTAGAAAAAACTGTATCAGTTCATTTTATACAAACCTCGTCTGTGATTGGCAAAGTGTATTGATCACGACAGATTTCCCACCCCCAGTAGGCCCAACCACCATTGTTGTGTGTCTAGTCATCATGGTTTCATACATTTGCACCACTTTGTCCACCTACATAAAACAAAAAAAAGAAAAAGTAAACACATTTTTTACTTAACACGTAGATGTACAAAACATTACAAGACTTGCTTTTAATCTAAATCAAAGCAAGCATTTTAAATTACACTGATAGATAGGCAGATAATGAAATATAATATATAAAAGCTTCTTTAGAGTAACGACACGCCTTTTGCACTTTTATCAGTGTAGTTCAAGACTCTGCAGTTTGAGTCAAATTATCATCAAAATAGACAAATCTCCTGTGTTAATTCTGAAGTCTTCAAACTGAAGAGAGCTTTTAAGAAGTTTTATCACCTGGCTGGGAAGAAGAATATAGCTGTTCTCCTGTAGAGTTGCTTCAACAGCATCATTAAAGCTGGGATAATGAACACGTGGGCAGTCCAGACCAGGGAACAAATCTGATATGAGGCCCAAGAACAGAGGAACGTCCTCAAACACAAACTTGGGCAGGTTCATGTCACGAAGAGCCCTCATCAGAACAACATCCTAAAAAAAAAAACATAAGAAAAGACATACATTTTACAAGTTATTTCAATTTCAAAGTTCATCCAGCAGTATGTATGGAGGACAGTACCTCACTGAGATCAGGTGAACCTCTCTTAAGTTCTCCAGCCATCACCAACACTGCCTTCAAAGCTCTAAGTCCAAAGTCATAGTGTGACTGCTTCGACAGCTGCTCCCGTGCCAGTTTGTACAACACTGTCATCTTTTTGGCCAAAATCTGTAACCATGCACTTGGGTAAAAACTTGTAACCGAATGATTTATTCAAACGTGACGTGCCTCACCTTTGCCATGAGAAAGCCTTCAGAGAACAGCATGATCTCACAGATCTGCTGCAAGTCAGGCACAATGACCACCACTGGTCTGAATAGAGCTTTCACTGACTCGGGAAGTTCTGTGCGCCCAGCATAACCAGGATTCATTGTGATGAAGATCCCAACACGGTTATCAAGGCTGATCTCCCGACCTTCAAACTATCAGCAAGAAAATAAAAACTTTACAAGGCTCTATGCGCAGTGAGCAGTCTTGGCCAAGGCGACCTTGAGATCTTGCTCAAGGACACGTCAGTTGTGGTACATGTCCAACTCCTCATTACTAGGCCACAACTGCCCACCATTAACAAAAAGTATTCAAGAAATATATTAAAACGAGCGATGTAAAAGCCATAATCATTCAAGTAAGAACCAAATCAAGTTTTTGTCAACTCACACAAAATGTCCCAAGATTCAGCATCAGAGCATTTCGGATGGTGTGAACTTGAGAGGAAATCACAGATAGCACCGAGGCATCAATGCGGTTAAACTCATCAAAACATCCCCAGGCTCCACACTGAGCTAGACCAGCGAGGATCTTCCCCACAGCCTGGGAAACGAGGCAACACAAAGAGTCATCAACACAACCAGCATCACCACAGAGGATCAACACAAAGAGTCATCAACACGACCAGCATCACCACAGAGGATCAACACAAAGAGTCAACAACACAACCAGCATCACCACAGAGGATCAACACAAAGAGTCAACAACACAACCAGCATCACCACAGAGGATCTCAGTCTGGCATCTCTTACCATGTAGTCCATGCCCTCTCCGCAGTTGGTTACAACGCAGAGAAGACCCAAAGCTTTGGCCAGATCTTTAATGGACTCAGTTTTACCTGTACCAGCAGGTCCAGCTAGTGCTCCACCTAGAAACATCGACAAGGCCTGAGAGCAGAAGTCCACAAATGAGTACAATTCTATCATGTCACTATGGGCAGGGTTTGTAATGGGCACCTGGGTGATGGTGAGATAGATGCGGTCTGTCAAGGGAGTAATGACCAATCGACCGTTGAGACCCATGTACTCGTAGCCATATGAAAACTGGGCACTACATTGACGCACAAACAGGGTATCTGGCTCTTTCTCCCAGTAGAATCTCAGCTGACTCTCCCACTCAAACTCCTGTGCGTTGGTTATACTAACAGGATTGCCAAAGCAGGGAAAGCGTTTAGATTTTTCTTTCAAGCAAAGCTTTAGATTTCCACTCTCACCTGTCTCTAACAAAAGAGTCCACGATGTCTCTGGCGTGAACGTCAATGATGAGGATCGTGTTGAGTTTCCGCCTGTCGTTCTTGTCCAACGGCTGCGTGATGCACCTCACCAAGTCATCGATCTGCTGATGCATTTTCTTGGCAAACGTTTTCATCGCCTGCTTGTCTCCATTCTCTATACTCCTGAAGGCATATTCAACTTCCCAAGTCCACCACACCTGGCTTGCTGCGAGGACCACCATGCCTTGGTAGTCAAGCATCCAGTCCACTCTACAAGACAAAGTTCATGGAAAAGTTTCATTATGGTAACTACAGTGATTCAAATACACCATCTATTGGGCGGTACAATGGAAACAAAGAGTTGCTGGGATTGGCTCTAGCTCCAGATGTGATCCAAGCCAATCGCAGCATCTCTGGGCCAATGGCCCAAATAAGGAGGTTGACAAATTGCGGGTCAGAACCCATTTCTTGAAGGACCAATTCCATTTGAAGCCATGGAAACATTGGCAAAACAAGCCAATGCCACACAGAACACTGGATTCACTATGAACTGTGATCACTATGATCCAGGTCTGATTAAAAGTGAAGAAAGTGGGAAGCACGAAGACCCTTGTTGTTGCTGTGTCCCCGGCCGAGCAGAACCAGTGGGAAAACGTTTACAAACTAAAACACACTATGCTAACAATGGAGAAGAATGTCTAATTTCTTACTTTAAATGTCTATAATGTTAGTAAGATTTACTAAAATGTAATGGTCATTTTTTGTCCACGAATAGCCCAACATTCAATTTGATTGTGTTTAGACATGGTTTTACATGCAAATTTGACCACAACTACTTGGTGCTGAAAAAACTTGAACACGAACTTTTAAAGTGCTTGAATTATCTTTCAGAATGTGTAGGAACCTTGTATGCTGGCCAACTCAAATATACAACACATTGTATTCAGTTTTTGATGACAACCTATTTTAAACTAATTCTAAGTTGAGTTAGGCTTGTGCCAGTACATTTTGATGTACAGATCACCTGGTCTTTGAGTTTTGAGCGTAGTAGTAAATGGCTTCTTTGGTGATGCGTTGATTTGTCCTTCTCATCTCCAGCAGAACTCCAGTCATCCACTCTTCCACACGGCCCTTAGCAGGAACCGGCTGTTTGAGTTCCATTATTTCACCTTCGGAGGACACAAGTGCATCTGCCACCACTTCTCCATTCATCTCCGTGTAAAACCGCAGAGCTGTTATGTTGTCAAACATCTGCAAGCGAGGAGCCATAGAGGCAAATAATTATGACACATTAGAGTTTTGAAACACAAAAATTCATAATATTGTTAGTATTGTCATGTCGAGACAATAATCATGTAGATCAGCTTATGAGATCTTCAACTTTGTTTTGGGAAAACTCGGAATGACTACCTTAATCATGTGCTCCTGCACACAAGAAGGTTCACTGCTGCCCAGAATACTGAGCAGCTCATCATCAGAGATGAAGAAGAAGCGTGGGAAAGCATTCCGCTTGGAGTCAAGGTAATCGTTCAGACTCTTCTGACACCGCTCCAAACCATCACTAAGGTTCTGGAGGTCCGTCAGACGGTTCGGTGCTAGGCAGCAGCTCTTTATTCCTGGGTCTTCGATGGTATTGCTCATTATCTGGTGGCATTCAACTCAGTATTATGGATGTGGTTTTACTTGACATTGAGCTCATCCTAGCTATAACATTTTTTTTTTTTTTTTGCAAAAAAGTGAGACTTACCGTTTTGAACATAGTGTTAATACTGTCAAATTTTTTGGCTTCTTCCGGAAGCTGAGCGCAAATGTCACCTCCGATGAAGATGCTCTCCAGATACATCCATTTTTTTTGCACCGACATCCATATCTGTAGTTTAGAGTAAGATTATTATTAACTCTTTATTTATGAACTCTATGAGATATTTTTTTTATTTAATTATTATTTGTATTATCATCAAAACAATTGTTTGCATGATCTAAAATGTACTTCAATAAGAAGTAATATTGACTTTGCGGAGTGCTGATTTGTCGAATTATCTGCTTTTTGCTACCATTAAAAATGTTTAAAAAATTGTTATTGTTGATTACTTATTGTAAAGAAAATGTTACATACATACCTTTATTGATATATTTTGATGAACATCATCACAATAACAAAGGAAAGCTGTTGCTGATGAAGTGTATTTTAAAATATAAATTTTAATTAAGAAAAGACTATAAATAAGAAAAATAAACAATATAATAAAAAGTGTGCAGATTCCACGGTATAATACATCTAAGCATGTTTTATTACAACATAACTATATTGCGTCAATAACTATACAGTATTTATAGTCAATGACTTCCTCAGCATGTTGGCTTTTCGAAATTTCTTGTCTTTTGAAGTTTTTTATTGTAGTTTTATAATTTTGTTTTTTGAATTCTCGTTTTATATTGTGTTGTCAACACAATATATGTAGTTGTCAACTACAGTTGTTTTCTAAGTGCTTTATAAATAACAGTTGATTGATTGATTGACTTCCAATAATTGGGTAAATCAGTTATTTTTAATAATATGGAGAAATCATCATATAATAAATATATAACTTAATATTTTTTCCCACTGACCTCAATGACCTCACTTATGACGGATAGATTTTTTTCCCATTCCTGCACGGCGTCCCGAAATGGCCCCACGAACTGGCTGTTTGCCATGCTCTGCAGATTCATGGCATCATCATCAAGGCACTGAAGGATCTCGTCCACAGAGCCAAGGATGAATCCATGCTGCTGTGTGCCTTTAAAATATGGCTGCACGTTGAACTTCATTTTGTCCCACGTCTCCTTGACTTCTGTCACTCCCTGCACAATCACTCGAAGAAATCAGTGCGTTGAAAATAAAAAAAAGACAATCCTAAAACGATTTACCTGTTCAATTCGAAGTTCATTCACAGCCGAGGTGACTATTTCATTAATGACGTCGCCATACTTGTGCAGTTCCATTGAGAACATGTTCTCCAGGGTGAAGGTGTCTGGGTTCATCTCAAAGCTGGTGCCTGTCCTTTCCATCAGATCGTTCCAGTGTCTGGAAAATCGATGTTGAATTATGTGAGGCCACCAAACCACAACATACCAATAACATACAAAAAGTGTTTAACCTGTTTCTTAGGGCTTTGTTTTTCAGGTCCAGAAGAAGAGGAAGCGACTCTTTGAATTCCTTCATGCTTCCCTCCAGAAAGAAGCACGCAGCGAGCGCTCTCACCTCATTTGGTAACCGTTTCAAACTTTTAATAAATCCATTAATACCATCTTGAAGCAGCTCGATGTCCAGATCAACCCACAGGGTCTGGGACCACTCGTCCTTAGCAGCCTGTGAAGGGAGAAGTGCATCGTCATTTTTTAATGTAAATAGGTGTAATTAAGCAGTGGTGTAAAGTACTTGAGTAAATAGACTCTGTGACTTTACTTAAGTATTTTGGTCTACTTTGTACTTCACCGAGAATATAAACAACTTATATTAAAATATAAATATAAACAACTTATATTACTTGACTACATTTTTTTATTGAGTATCTATACTCTTTACTCCACTACATTTGAATGGACACTTACCGTTACTCGTTATTTTGTGATTGTGGCAACAAGTTTGCATTAATTTTTTGGGGAAAACGAGGTGACATCGCCATCTGCAGGATGCTGAAGGTACTGGATGCTGTTTATCAGCAAAATCACGTGAACTTTTGTGCACATTTGAGTTTGACTTAGACTAACTTTTTGTTCTTTTTTTATCTACTTTGTTCTGCCATTTTAACGAATAATTTCGTTTTTATATAAGGAAAAAAGCCTCATAAACAAGAGTTTCTTGTTTTTCCCCACAAAAGAAAAATACTTAAGCTTTTTTAAAATCGGATACTTTACAACTTTTACTCAAGTCTTGTTTGAATTGGTGACTTGTGACGTGTAATGGAGTCATTTTTACAGTAAGGGATTCTGTACTTTTACTCAAGTATGCTTTTCAGGTGTTACACCTCTGGTAATAAGACAAATGAATCCAAACCTTCTGGCTCTCGTAAATGTCGTAGATCTGTCTGAGGCCTGTCATCTCTTTCTGTACGTTGAGAAGTTCCGGGTAAAGAGTAATTGGCAGGTTGAAAAGCTTCTCGGCCTTAGCGAGTTCCTGTCGGCTTGATTCCATCTCTGCCAGTTCCTTCTCATAGATGCTCATAACCATCAGACCTGCAGGAGAAGCGAGGAATCAAAAGAAGAGATGAAGATAGAGTATGTTGGTAATATTTTGAACAGATTATATGACTTGCCTTTTTCCAGATCCTCGCCAATGGCTCCTGGTCCGTGCATGTTAAAACTCTCGACGAATATCGAGAGCTCCTCTTTGTAATCGTTGATCTGGTTCAGCGTGATCTGAAAGTGTGGAGTGTGGAGAATTGATAATAAGTGAACTTTTACTTGTGTTAAATTAATCAGCACTGTAAACTTTAAAACTAAATAAACACTAAAAACTAGGAATTTTTAGAAATATATTATGAATTGAGCATTTAGAATAGTCTAGAAACTGCTGAAACACACTATTACGTTTATTATTATGATGCAAGACTCATACCTCAGCGAAAGTCTTTTTCACTTTTCCTAAACTGCGGTCGACGTGTTTAGTTTGGATGTTGAGTTCGCTCCACAGACTGTTTAGGTTGGCAGACAGTTGAATCTCTTCTTCTGTAGTCTTCAAAATATCGAGAATAGAATAGAATGCTTTTATTGTCATTGTATCACAGGGTTAACATAAAATTAGTCTTGCTACTCCGTTTGGTGCAAAAGATAGCGATGATAAAGATAGGAAAGAGATAACAGTTAAATATACAGTCAGCAATGTAATGTATATACTAACTATTGCTTTTACCAAAACTTGATTACATTGTCATAACGATTATTTTCGGGTTTTTTTTTTTGAGAGATTATTTTAGCTGAAAACTGTGAAAAGCACTTTTAAAAAATTTGAAACTGAAAGGAACGTTACTCAGCCAATCACTGAGCTCGTCTCAATGCTCAACCATGATCTACTTAATGCTCAAAAATGATCTCATGATTTCAAACCACGATGTTCTTAGTCTGAGTTTCAGTTCTGCTCCAGAGAATGTGCTACTATTTTTTGTATTACTCAAACTACAGATCCCATAATGCATTGCTTTTGCTGACTTGCCTTGTATAAACAATAATAGTAATTTTGGAACATTTATTTCAAAGCACATTTTAATACATTTTTTCATAGGTTTTGCAGATTGTTAATATTTTTTAACTTGTATAATTAAAATGAGATTTGTTGTTATGGAGGAAAAGAGGTCTTTAGAGGAATAAATAAAAGGTAAATTTATTTTTATTATTTACATTTTTTTTCATTATTTATTCTGAACAAATATTTCAGTCTGTTTTTGTTCTTTTCTAAAAAACTTTGAATCACTACAAG
The DNA here is from genome assembly GCA_028031935.1 of Paedocypris micromegethes. Classification (NCBI taxonomy): domain Eukaryota; kingdom Metazoa; phylum Chordata; class Actinopteri; order Cypriniformes; genus Paedocypris; species Paedocypris micromegethes. The sequence goes on from CM051493.1 coordinate 6,606,438, forward strand.
CAGTTTTGTTCATTTATTTAGCGCTATAGATTTATTTATCAATTGCTCCACTACACTACAACACTTCAATCAGATTCTCAAATTCTATTGTCCATCTGATCAAGTGGCACAGACGGTCAAAACTCCTAAAAACTCTTGCAAGAAATGGATTTTATAATTGACAATAATATTGAGGTTTGTTTCCGAGGTTCAAATGCCTTTAATTGTATTTTCTGAACCAATTTTAACCTTGAAGATGCTCCGAACAACACTTGATAAGAGTCTTGGTTTTACAGGTTTGTTGAAATAATCCAATAAAGTGAAAGTGTAGTGACGACAGCTTACCTTGATATCGTACATGTTCAGAGTTCTGTACTTCTCCTGAATATCATCAATTCTCATCTCGACTTCCAGCGACATATCTCGGATATCAGTGATGGTGGCCAGAACAAATTTCAGGTCTGCAGACGACTCCGGGCTCCTTTTCAGGTTTTCTGTCCATTGCTGTGTATAACACGGATTATTTAAAGCCACATAAAGAATCAGATTAGTGGCAAAAATATCAAACGTTTTAATAATAAATTAAATTGCTTCACATTTATGTTTAGCTTTTAATTTTCCGCTTGTAATTTTCACGTTTTCGTTTGAAACTTTTTTTTTTTCGCTTCGGATTTTTGGTTTGTTTGTTCAGCTGTTTTTTTTTTTTTTCATTTGGATTTCTGGCCCAAGTTTCATGTGGGGGCTGGTCTTACTCTGATTGGCTGGTGAGAATGACAGTGTGGGAAGTGTGGGAGGAGTTCAGTGAATGTACACAGTGACATACACTGCTTTTTTAAAACTGCATTTATGCACAATACTGCTGAATTATTGTGAAGGCAGACTAATAATTCCATTCTAGGTGAATGCAGCTGTCAATCACATTCTCACCAGCCAATCAGAGTAATCGGGACAGAAATCCAAATGCAAAAAAAAAACGAACGAAAAATCCGAAGGGAAAAAAAAAAAGATTTAAGCAATAAAGTGAAAAAAAAAACAAAAAAACAAACGTAAATGTGAAGCATGTTCGTTCGTTTCTTAGAAATTTAAGCTTGATATTTTCAGCTGAATACACGTTCTTACCAAAAGCTCGTTGTGTAGTTTATAAAGTTCCTCTCTGGCGGAGTTGTTGAGCAGTCGACCCAATGAGTTCTTCAGCTCGCCACCATTCTTCTGGATGGAGCGCACAAGAGACTGCAGGTTGAGTCGGATCACGTCTTCATCTTTCACCACAGGTTGCTTGGCCAGCTCCTTCAAAGCCATCACGTAGAACTGGAACTTCTCATCGTACATGACACATGAAGGATTCTTGGAAGCAAACTTCTCCAGCACGAAAGCTCGATCTAGATTCAAGGGGGAATGGTAGCGCATCCATTTTTTCAGGTAGGCGCAGACGCTGTTGAGAAGATGCTGCATTCTTTGGAAGTTGGCCTGCGCTAGTTCTGCGACCTGGGGATTCTGAGAAACGTCACTGAAGAAGGTGAAAGCAAACGGCTCGTCTTCACCGTTCACCACTTGCAGAGGACACTGAAGGCAACTGCCGTTCATCCAGCGAATGAAATGCTACAGAATACATTTCAAAAACACAGCGTTAGATCGGTTCACAAAATATGACAATGTTTGTGCTAAAAAAACAAAACAAAAAAACATTGTGGTAAGTCTCGTGTTGTTTTCGGTTTACAAGTCAGTTGTTCCAAATTTGGTTAAATACATGTTATTTATATTAATATAAACGTATATACAATTTAAAAAAATTTTAAATACATTTTTTTTCCAACGATTGCTGAATTCAATGTGAAATCAAATTAAAAGACGCATTTTTTTTTGCAATAATGAACATTTGAATCACAAACGAATCACGTAAAACACATTCAAAAACACAAAATTATTATTATCATTAAATTATCCTTCATTTCATAATTTAAATGTTGAAAACACTCGTGTTGTGTTTTTTTTTAAGATAAATTCCGTGAATTTAAGGAAAAAACAACAGCAGGCAAGAAGAACAGTGTGAATCTCAAAACAATTTGTCAATATTTCTCAAATTAAAAAAAACTGGAGGGTATTATACAGTTTTATACATCATGGCTTATTTTCAAATTTAGACATTTTCAAGGAAAAAAATACAGTTAAGGACTTTATTAAATGTGGTACAATTAGGCTTAAACATTTAGTATCACATGTATTTACGCTTAGTTACTCTATTGTGTTGCTTGCATAATGACGGGTACCTTGGTGGTCTCCACACAGCTCCTCACACACTGATAGATGAGCATGTACACCTCGTTGCTCTTGGGGCTTGTAGAAATAGCAGAAGCCAGTCCAGCCAGTATAACATCCACTTGAAAAAGCGGAGTGGTGCTCATCAGAGCAGTGTTGAAGACCTGCAAGTTCCTAACGATAGGAAGAAAAGTCACGTAAAACAACCAGAAGCCGGCTGATAAATGGAGTGAATGTGTGAAGAACTACAAAATGCTGACTTGAGAACCATATGGGTGAGTGACTGGTAGATCTTGCCCTCCCAGTACATGTAGAACTGCGCCATGTTTTTGGCCTTGCCAGTGTTGGTGCCCATGATCAGACTCTCTATTTTGGTGAGAAGAGGACTGATGTCGGCGTACTTCTTCACCAGACGCTTCACAACTTTCGCTCTCTCGCGCTCGATGTGTTCACAGAACTCTTTAACCCCTAGAACACCAGAAATATCTCACTGTGTGTCTGAAGAATTACTGTAATGATGCGTGAAGAACACACCTGAGAGTTCTCCTGATCGGTTTGGGGTTGGAAGATTGAAGAGATTTGCCGATTTGATGAATTTAAGCTTGTTGTCGATTTCCAGTTCATTCTTGTGAATTTTGCTCATGAGAGATTCAAATTTCGAAATGGCCTGATTTCCATTTTGGATGAATGTTGGTATTCCTAGAATGAAGCGTGCGAAAGTTAGTGGGTTTCAAAAGGTTCTAAAAAAGTAGGGTTCTAAAATAGTTAATGATCCCTTTCATAGACCAGAGCTTTACTTATTAATTTGCATATTTATGCTAATTATTCCAATTTATGAAATACTGTTCTATAAGACCCTTTAGATTTAGAGCCTATAAACTATAAGATTTCATTGTAGGATTTAGGTATCTCAGCAACTGTAAATACCTGTAAATAAAGTGTTTTCGGTTACCATGATTTCCTGCAAGTCACAGTGGTAATTCCTGATTTAAAAAGTACGTAGTAAAATGAAGTACAAAATGAAAAAAAAAAAGTTCAGAAAAATTACCAATTCATCATAAGTTCCACCACATACAATATTAACTACATTTTTTACAAAAAATAATTGAACTTTTGAAACAACAATGTTGCTAATGTTTGTATCTATGAATCTTTCCTTCAACAAGAGATAAAAAGACTATTTCTTAATTTTTTATTTTTTAAACTAAAAGTTGTTTACCTTTTGGTAACTACAAACATATTAAATAGGGTAAAAATATACAGATTACACGTTATGGTTCCTAACCTTTTGGAATTGTGTTGTTGTGGGTAAATGCTTTTTAATGTTAAAAGATTTCAAAATTATTAAAAGTCTAAAAGAAAAGAGATTTTTGTGATATGTACATCTATTGTGCATCTAATTGCACATATGTTAAGATACATCCAACATCTAAAAATAAAACAAAAAAATGCTGAAAGAGAAAATTCATTAAGAATAAAACTAAACTTTAGTGTAATTAATGGTTGACGTAAACGTACTGAGCGAATGCCAGCTGACTCTTCTGCAGCCGTGTTGAAGCACCAGCCTCAGTTCCTGCACTTGATCAGCCATCAGAGAAAACTCAGCATCATTCAGACCCTCCATCAGAGAATGATAGTGAGAAACTAACTTCTGCAGCTCGTGTTCGTTTCTGTAGGCCACACAAAAAAAACCCAACAAGGTCATGAAACGCCTCAAAACGACAGCGAGATGTAAAGCTCAGGTTCTACCTCAGGAGGTTTTTTTCATCTTCACAAACGGTTAATATTGATGTCGAGAGAAAGTAGTCGAGCTGATCCATGTATCTGGACTCGGAAAGTATCATCCTCAGTTCTGGAGCGAAATTCACACAGAAGCGCACGTCTCGCATCAGGACTCGATCGGTTGCTTGAGATGTCTGCGGTCACAAAAAGTTATTATACCAAAATTATACCAAAGTAGTTCATGCAAAACTTGATGGAAAACTGTTTATCATGAAAAAGTGCTTGAGATGACAAAATCTAGGCTGAACTTCCAGGAATAGGGCTGAACATCCAGGGGCGCCAGAGAAATAGAGATAGAGTTCAAGTTCAAGTTCATTGCATTTGTAAGTTTTTCAAGTTTTTCAACTGTCTCATAATAAAGTGATTACAATTTGTGAGTAAAATAATGATAAAGTTGCGATCCTGAAGACATGGACCAGGGCGTGGCCAGGGTGTGGTCTAGGTGTGGCGGTAAAAATCTGTACTTAGAAAATCCATAGACGCATGGGACTCTAAACTCATTTGTGTCATTTTCATTCATTTTCGCCTTATTTTAATCATTCTGAAGCATGTTAATTGTGAAATTGCTTTATTTAAATGAAATAAAGTCCAAGACAAAGCTATTTTGTCTTTGGCTACCCAACAAAAAGCTTTGGATTATTGATTATTGTTATTTTGTTTTTACCGTGTTAATGCTGATTATTGTTATTACCGTCACTCACTTTATGTTATAACCAGATGTTCATACGTACAGTATCTGACTGTGTGAAGTCCACATGGACGTTCCCTGAAGACTTCACCATGAGCAAGACACTTCTCTTCATAAGAACTGGTAAAGATTTTTCAGCCTCTGTCCTCCAGGTCTCGTTTTTCGTTGTCATATATCCTTTCAAACCCCTCACGAGCTGTAAACACTTGGATTTTACCTGCAGAGAGGAACAAATTAGAAATGTAGTTCTTGTGTAAATGTAGGCCTTACACAACAGAAAGCGAAAAGATGTTAATTTCTGAACCATAAATTCATTCAATGTCAATCCTTCAATACTTCAATGTTAAAGCTCTTACTTCACAAAAAAAGTAAACCACACAATTAATCGTTATTTAAATGCTCAAATACTGGGAATTCTGGGTCACATGGAGCTGGAGCCGATCAGACCAACTCTGGACTTGGAAGGCGGGAAATACATCCTGAATTGGTAGCCAACCAATCACAGAGCGGAACTCATTTTTCCAAACTGTGAGAGGATATTGGAGACCTGAAGGAAACCCATCTCGGTGAAACTGTACAACCTTTGAAAAAGTCGTAAAGTTGAGATTTGGAGAGGTCGTAAAGTAAACTCATTCATCCTTTATAACGCTTTGTTCATTTCTGGATCAAGTGGAACTAGATTCAATCCAGAATTTGGACTCTAAATTTTTGGCCAATCAATAACAAACATGGACATTTATCTATCACAAATAAAGTTGCTAAGATGTATAACTTACTTCGTTGCCATCTTTAGTCTCCAGCATTGCGTCTGACTGAACAAATCCTTGGAAGTTGGACTTTATGTTGCTTAAGAGAAAACTGGCCCACATGATGGCGCCGGCCACCGGAGGAACTCCTTTAATCCGAGGTGGACAATCTTTTTCCTTCTCAAACTTTTCAGTTAAACGATCCACCTTGAAATATGGGAGTTATAGCAAGAACAATGTTTGTATGTAAATCAAAAACTGTTTGTAATACCTCTTTGTTAAACTGGGCAATGACGTCATTAAACTTGTTCATCAAGTGATGGTTAATGGCGTCTCTGGACTGGATGTTCTTGAATTTCATCAGCAAACCGAAAGCGCTTGATGCGGAACGCAGCATCTTGAACGAATGGTCGATGAAACTGATCGCTTCTTCTTCAATTGCCTGTTCAACGTGAACGAGAAAGCAAACGTAACTCGATTTACAGAGAAAATTTTATTTAAAGCTATAGTTCCTACCTGGACTTCATTTTTAAACTCCTGCATCGCAATTTTCCAACTAGAAATTTTATAGATGTCAAAGGGGTCAAAGGCCAATTCCTCGATGGGTGTGACAAGAGCGTCCACACGCCGTAAAACCACATCGATTTGCTTGGAATCACCAGTCACCGTTTTTAACTCTTGTCCAAATATAACGTAGAACTCATCCACCGTCTACAAAAAAACGTTGAAAGGAAGAGTCGTGAATATTGGTAAAGTCGGTTCTGAATACTAATCGCCAATTGTGGTTGCACTGTACGTGATTGTACCTTTAAAACATCATACAAGTCTTGACAGATTAAAGCCATGTAGTCTGTCTTTTCAAAAAGCTTTTTGCGGTCAAATTCCCAACGGGAATCTCGTTCCGAAGCCTCGATCTGTGCTCGGACTTCAAAGTAGCAGCTTTTCCACAGAGTTAACACTTTCTTTGAATCAAGAGCCTTAGTTCTGGCCAATGACCTCTCATCCCTGAGAAAAAAGCCGAAAATTAATAAAATTTGAAAAAAAACTTGAAAAGTCACTTCTTTAATTTTTGAGAACTCACTTGAAGAGATCACGGACATTCAGAACTTTGGAGACTCTTTCAGACAGTTCCCAAGCAATGCACTTCATCAGTCCTTCCACTCGCTCGTCTGTATTGTAAGATCTTGACAGAATCCAGATTAAACGTAATCCCTTCATTATTTCAGGAATCGTTTCCAAAACCACCTTGAAATCCACCCCAGTGACAAGGTTCTGCAGGATCCAGCATTCAAGAACTTTTATGAGTTTGTCATCAATTCCCTGAGGTTTTATTCTCACCTTAAAGCTTCTCTCCAACGTGCTGAGGAACTTCACGTTATTGACAGCTTCCTCGTGGTTCTTGAAAAGCTGAGCCAGCGTTTTTTCCAGCTCCTGTATTACGAATGAGTCGGCGCCAGCCATCACGTCTAGAATCTTCTTTATCTCCGGCAGGTTGGTTTGCTCGATCAGACTACTGTAGACAGCGGCGTGATCGCGCCACAACTCAATCTCAGCTAGAGGACCAGGACCCTTTGGAGAAGACAGCTTAGAAGTTACCTAGTGCAAACACGCAGAATGGCAAGATGTGCACAAAACATAATACACAACAAACCTGCCGTGTCTTCCTTTGCTGCTCTTCAAAGACGATAGTGATCTGAGTCTGCCAGTTCATAGCGCACTGATCAAGCTTTTCCAGCATCTCTTGATGGGATAAGATCTCCTCCACTTCACCCTCAAAACTCAGATCAGGAATGTGTAATTTAATCTCACCTAGAAGAGAGTTAAGCAATTAAACAGAAAATATACGTACGTAACAATCTGCAAGTCGCGAAACGTGTGCCTACCTTCCAGCTGGTGCAGAATCTTATGTACGACGTTGGAGAACTTTGATGTGCTGCTAAGGACTTCGTTTCGAACCTCAAGCGATAGGGTTTCCACAGACGCTCCAGTGTTTTGAAGTCCACCGTCTTTCGGATGGTTTACTGAGAGTAACGGAATATACACCTGAAAGGAAATATTTCCAATTTAGAGACAAAGGAGATGAAAGTCAAAATACCATGAAAACTGCATTACAGTAGCCTCCCGCTTAAGCACACATACCTACAGTAAAGACACAGTAAAGTGAGCGAGTTTGTCAATATAGCCACTAGGGACCATAGGAAACGTGTGCTCAGTTTCATAAAGTGAACAGACACAAACCCGGAGCAGTGGGCGGTCAGTATCTGGTCCCAAAAATGGGATTAGAACCTGGAAACCCTGGGTGGAAGGTCCAACACCCTACTATTGGACCACAACTGCCACAATCATGTATGCCTACAATTCTGGGATTCAAGAGTTGTTTGATAAATGTGATGATTGCGCTTGTTTGAGTCATCTGGATGTGAGTAAAAGAGATCAGACCAGAGAGAGGTCCAGAAGCTCACGAGAGGAATCAGATGCTCTTGAAAAAGATCCAGAAGTGGGCAACAGTGATCGGATACTCAAAGAGATGACCAGAAGCGAGCAAGAGAGATTAGACAGCCTTCATTGCTTTGACTTTGCTCTGAAACAAACTGATAAAGAGGGCAGAGGGTTCTTCACAGTTCACCTACTACCTTCACCAGTCCCTTCATATTCTAGAGTTTTGTCCCTCTTTCTCAAAATTGTGCAGTCTTGTAGTGGCTTGAGATTGGTTTCTTTCACGTTTCCAGTCAATCTTAACTAGGTAGAGTAGTCAATTTAGGTTTGCACCCCTGGGTAATCTTGCAGGGTCAATTTGTGCACTTAATAGGGGGGCTACTGTTAGCTAATGGGTTACATCGAGAAGGTCCCTTGTGGCTTTTAAAGGGTGACCAGTCAGCATTCCAAACTGAATCAGCGTGGGCATCAATTCATTGGCTTCGTTCGGGTTCGCTGGTAGAGGGACTGCTCCTGCAAAACACATTCTTGAAACTCTTTGCACATAAACACAACAGGCGAAAAACCACTAGTGACCTACCTTTACAAGTTCTCGTGAGATACAAAAAGCTACAGATTCCAAACCTCTCAGGGATTTTGCCCAGAGAGGCGTGCAACTCCACGTGGTACACAATCTGAAACTCAATCTGAAGAGAAGTAAAAAAAAAACGTCATTCAACAAATGTTCCCAACAGAAAAGCAGGTGTAGAACAAATACCTGGGCTTCATGGCTTGAAGTTTCTGTCTCCAGGTCTTCAGCTTCTGGAAGCTCCGTAGAAGTTTGACTCTCAAGGTCCAAAGGATCTAAACAATCCTGGTCTGTGCTTTCTGGCCTTTTACCTTTGTAGAAAACAATAGACGTTTTGATAAAAGTCTAAATCCTTTTTAAATAACTATTGATGAGATATTTATAGGGTTTCCCAAAAGGGGCAATTGGAGTTTTGTGTAGTGAACGTCAAGAGCAAGTCACCATCACTAACTGGTGGCAAATCGGTGTCTGAACAGTGGTCTTCTGGCTGTACTGGAGTGGTCCATGCTCTGCCGCCTTGACCTTTGACGGTTTCGGAAGGGTCTGTGCTCTGCTGCCTTGGCTTCTGATGATCCAACAGTGGTCAGTGCTCTCCCATCTTGACCACCTGATGGTCCCAGGTGGTCTGTGCACTGTTGCCTTGGCCTGTTGATGATTCCAGAAGGGTTTGTGCTCTGTTGCCTTGGTTTATGACGATCCAAAAGTGGTTAGTGGTCTACCATCTTGACCACCTGAAGGTCCCAGATGGTCTGTGCACTGATGCCTAGACCTCCTGAAAGTTTCAAAATGGTTTGCCACTTTGCCTTACAATCCTGGAGGGATCCAAGCTCTGCCACCAAGGCTTTCTAATGGTCCTGGAGGATCCATGGCTTCCTAACACTCTGCCACCAAGGCTTTCTAATGGTTCTGGAGGATCCATGGCTTTCTAACACTCTTGGGAATGTCAGATTCAAACAGTCCCACATAGGACTGCTCTTTGCTCGCATGACATCCTGATAGTCTCTGGTGGGTTCTTAGTTCCTGGCGAGTCCCTGCCTTTACTTTACTTTACTTTAAAGTCATTTAGCAGACACTTTATCCGAAGCGACTTAGTAGATCTTAGTAGACTAGTTTTATTTAAATTAGTTGTGTTTAAATCCCTGTAGCGTTTCGTGTTGGTTCACTTCTACTTTCTCTCTTGTTTTTTTTTCCAATTAAGTGTAATATTGTCCCATTGTAGAACAATATTAGGTTAATGTAATAGGATTTGTTCTGGGGCTTTAAAATTGGGTTGTCACCATTAACCTTTATCCCAATTACCCGGAGTTAACTGTACTTAAAAAATAAGACACTGTAAAAAAAATGCCTGTACATTTACGTTACTTTTAGAATGCATCGGTGAACACTGGACTTGAATTTTGTGCGGCAAATAAAAAAAAAACAGTAATAATAAGTAGTTGAAGTAAATTGGAATAAAAAAAGTTTGGAATCAAACCACTTTTATTGTCATTTCACATATGAGCAGCACTTTACAAATTTACAGATGAAGTAAAAATATAGTATGCTTACACACAAGATCTGTACACACAGTGTGCCAAGAAATATCGTAAAAACACTTTTTGTACATAAGCACAATGGTAAAACGTTTTTTGGAGTGATAGGCTGAACTTTTTATAGACTTTCTCAGAAAAACAACAGGTGTGTATTTTTCAGCATGGCATATTTGTGAACAGGCTACATGAGATCCTCCATGTTGGAAACGCAGAGGAACTTTTGCCCGCAATCCACATTGTCGTATCCTTTGGTCTTTCTTTTGAAATCCACCATCTTCGTCTTCACTGGTCATCACGGGGGAATTTGTAGGCCTCCTCGTCCTCATCTGTGGTCTGGCATGACATTGGAGCTGCACGTTCATGTATGAGGAACGTACAAGCTTCCAGTGTTGAAGGTTAGTGGGAGTGAAGAAAAAAACGCCATTATGTCCACCAGGCCAGGTGCGTAGAACTTTGTAAACCCAGCCTTGGAGCTTCTCGGCAAGGCTTTTGTGTTGCTCCACAAACAGCATTCTCACATCACAGTCTTTGGATAGGGAGAAAGGTCAAGTGTGAAGGTCATGGCATCTTCTGTGGAACGCTACAGCAGATCCAGCAAGGTCAGCAGAGCAGATGTTGCTTCTTAGGAGTTTTCTGATGGCTTGCTAGAGATGGATGTCCGAGCCTTGAGCTTCCAGATGGTTATTTTAATCTGAGCACAATGATGGATTCCAGGAACAAGAGGCTGCAGAAACTTACCGGAACACAACGGACCAAACTGCTTAAGAATGATGTATAGAGGCTAAAATGCTGCATTCAAAAGATGTTAATGATGTCACAAGACGCAAATACTGTACTCTTATCAGTTTAAAACACAATATACAGTTTTGTTACATCCAGAATTTATGAATTTGGTCTGTTTTTAAGTGTTAATGAGCTAATAAATCAACCAATCCATTCGTATGCAATAAAACAACCAATGAAAACGTTTCTAATAAGCTACACTGAAATAAATACATGTCAAAAATGTACTGTATGATGTGTAAATGTTCTGGATAAAAACGAATATTCTTTAATTATTAAAAACAAAAATATGTATTCCATAAAATTAAAACAATAACTATTTACAATATTATTATTATTATTATTTAACGTATTATGTGTTCCTTATTTATTTAACAAATGTATGTTTCTCAATTTGATTATGTTTCCAAATCGAAACGCTTTACGTTTCCTATATGCAAATGAGCCTCATTCAAGAACACACGACGTAAGTGGAAAAACGAGGGAAATTTGGAATGATGCACCTACCAACAACAGACAGATCCACTTCGACCTCTTCTCGCCTTATATCTGTATAGAAGAGCAGCGTCGGTCCAGTCTCCTCATCCGTGACGCTGTTTAAAAAGTTCAAGATGAGTTGCGCTTCTTCTCCGTCTCCACGACCGAGCAGCTCATCAAACGACCTTAAATCGGGCAAATTCAACATCACACACACTACATTTTTCATCCATTGCACTCGGTTGTCGCCCAGAGCCATTCTTCTTTTAAATAGTTTTAAGATGAAAAGGATATACAACTAGAAATCAGACAAATGCCCAAACTATGCGCTGCATTGCGCTGTTGGCACGGGCTGTTTTTTTGCGTCACTATGGTAACCTAGTCACGTGCAGCACCGTTCGGAAACACCAGAGGGCGCAATTTCATTTTCACTTTTACTTCATTTACATTGTATGAATTAAAAGAAAGACCATATAGAAATCAAGACACACTTTGTGAACCAAATATAGCATAAAATATTTATTTACATTTAAAACATGACCTCTGTTAAGAAGATTTCACATGAATGACAATTTGATTTTAAAACAATGACATTCTTTTTATAATACATATACTTTATATGGTTGGTCTTATAATATGTTTTACCACGAATAAAACTATTGCTCCAGTGGATCGACTACGAGTAATGACACATAAACAAGATTGAATCCATGTACTGCATTTGTTTCACCATAATTTAACGCGAGAGTTGTGTTACTTCCTATCTCAATAATTGTTCTAGATTTCTCGTGAAAACTCGCCGACATTGCACACAATTTGAGGAAAACGGTTCGAGGAGTTTATTTCCCAGCCCTGTGGAAAATATTATCCACGCTTACCACATTCATACGAAAATAAAAGCAGTATGGTGACTCCACGGTACCATATATGACACTAACACAATACATAAAGCAATACATTTACCAAATATTTTTTGGCATAAAAATTGTGTTGTTTTAGCATTCACAAATCCTTGGCTGTTTTTTTTTTTACCTTCACCTACTTTTATTTTACATTTATTTCCACATAAGGCATTTGTAATTTGAACGTTTGTGCATGTTTGGCAGTGCGCAGCTACATTTAAACAATGCTATCATGCTAACAGTAACATATGCTACATGCTAACAGCGCTTCACTTTCAAACCGAGGTTCACTTTGCCATCTTATGAAGCAGCTCAGGTCTCCCACATAACGTCTAGTATATAATCTGGTGTTTTGTTGCCTCGTGAAGGTAAAATCCTCAAATATGGCATTTCAAGGTCCTTTGGTGCTTGTGGGTGTATTTTCACTTATTTCCCCCGAACCGACACTCACACTCACAACCACGATTAATAAAACAACTAGTGCCACTGCCACCACAGCGATGATCACTTTATACTTATTATTCTCCCATTGTTTCTTCTGCTTCACCTTCGTTGACGTCTTGGAGAACGCTTTACTCTGAAAAGAGCACAAGAGGATTCGGTAAATTCACATTTTTTTAATAGTTTCAAATCTGAACATCTGAAATAGTCCTTAAATGGAATATATGTGGCTATTTATTAATGGAGTCATAAAAACCTACCGGGATTGTAACCACGCGGAATTTTCTGGACACACATTGACCCACATCACCTTACAAACACCATTTCATAACTTAAGGAAATGGCTTTCTAAAATTAAAACTTAACTCGACAAACTTAAGGACGGAAAGCTTACACACTTTTCCCCTTCACTCCACCTTGACGCTAATTTTAGAATCCAATATAACACATCCTTGCTTTCTCTAGAGGTACGTCGGGCCAAGGAATGCTAAACATGCCACCAGATTCTTATCTGGAAGCAAGATCGGAATATGTTTTTTCTGAATGTGGAGTTGTTCAGTTGTTGTTCAGTGTGTGAGATGTTCACCTTCTGCTTCAGCAGCTCGGCTCGGAGCTCCAGCTCGGTCAGCTTTTCACTTCGCTCAGCGGACTTGTTGAGGTTGTCCTGCATGATGACCTTCACTTCCTCCACACTCTCCTGAGCTTGACGGAGACGGTTTTTTTCCTTCTCCTGTAGAAAGGTGAAATCAATTACGTAGGAAGAAAGAATGATATTTCCACACCAGGAACTGCGATAAAATGAATCAATGCACTTTTGTTCTGCAATTTATTGGATTGCCATTTTTAAAGAAAATGTATTCCCAGAAACTCCATCAGATTTGAGGACTCAAACTGTTTTTTTTTTTTTTTCATTTCTGGGTCACAAGGAGTAGGAGCCAATCACAACAACTCTGGGACTGAAGGTGGAACGCTTTTGGCAGATTATTTTAGTATTTAAATAACCAATTATACATTGGTTATTAATAATAATTAATATATATTATTAATAATTAATTGGTAGGTTATTTGATATATTAATCAGACTTCGCTCATTTCCCTCAAGTATCAAAGTGCCATCTCAACTTTATTGGAAAAAATTAATTTTAAAGTGAGTGACTTGTCAACACTTTTTTCTAACAAGCCACATTTTCAAATTTCAAATGAATAAATACAAGATTATTGTACATTAGATATGCAAATGGTCCAGTCTTTCAAATCATTTCCTTTTAAACTCTTCAAGTTAGCTTTAATAACATTATAAATTGATCACGACCCTCAAACATACATCACGTGACCCGTGACGAATCTATAGTGGGAATTAAAATAGTAAAAACCTAAACTTAAACTCAACTTTGCGAACGTGTATATTCAAACGCCATTTCCTCATTACTGGTTCTCGCCACATGAACCGATCAAACACACTGGGGACAGACACACATTATGACTGGACCAGTTCAACCACTTTTGTGTATAAAACCGCAGCCACTGATCAGCTGAGATGATTCATGCCTTTCTTTGCCTTCTTCATGAGTGACGGAATCAGAACAACAATGGCTGTATTGTCAGAGAGGATAATACTGATAATATAAGTACTAAAGATTCTCACTCATATCTTTCTCAAGTCTCTCTCACCATGTGTGTGTGTGTGTGTGTGTGTGTGTGTGTGTGTGTGTGTGTGTGTGTGTGTGTGTTTTTAAGCATGACTCTCTCTCTTTCTCTCTCTCAAGGTCACTTAAAACAATAATTATTTAAACCATTTAGTAATATAACACGTATTTAACTAGGTAAGAGACCATTGAGTTTAAGATCTTTTTACAAGGATGACCGGACCAAGAGGTCAGCAGCACATGTTTTAAAATCTACACAGTTGCTTATATTTTGGTTCATAAACACGGGAACATCCAACACAAGACAATAACTACACAGTTTGCAAAAAAAATGCAAATGAAAATATAAAACACCAGATTTAAAAACACATGCAATGGTCTTTACAGGTTATTCACAACAATGTAATAACCCAGATGAAATACCACCTCATGCTGCATAAGTGTTAATATTTATAAAGTGAATGGTGGTCTCCTCTAATCCAGGATACACATCTCTCCACATCCTCTCTTGCCCTCCTTCCTTCCTACTTTTCCTCCCTGTCATGCACAAACCATTAATAAGAGCGGAATTTCCACATGACCGGGAGAAAATGACGCCCTTTCGTGTGTTTTGGAAATCAACACTCGCTGTTTTCAGGTCAGAGCAGCTGATAAGACCCGCGGGTCGGTGCGGGTTGAAGTCTTCTGGGTGACATTCACATTCACACCGGTTCAGGGTCCACAAACCGAATCAAGAACTGTCGATACTTGTTTATTATTAGATACACGTTCTGCTGAAAACCGTTATCCGGTACTTACATTATGAAAAGCCTTTACAGTGCTATTTAAAGATGGCATTAAATATGGCAAGGTATAGATGGTTTAAAAAAAGATTTTACGTGATAGTGAAACTTAATGCGCATGATCCGTCGCTCACAAATGTTTTCAATAAGTGTATCACTTTTTCAACAATGCTTTTGTTTGGTTCTGTTGTATTCGACTGAAAGCTGAAAAAACAGAAATACGTACCATTGTTTGGTTTATTGCGCTGTAACACCAGGAGCCGTCACCGAAAAGCCTGCATCTGAAAAGCAGTTCCGCTGCGGAAGAGAAGATAACAAACGACACCGACTATAGAACTTTTAGGTTCTTTTGGGAACTTCCAAAACCGAAAATGTCTGTTGGTGTCAGTTCAACTCAGGCCCCGCCCTTCTGTGTTGTGGGCGGTGCGGTCACGGCGCAACATTTGACGGTTTCGCCCCGCCCCCTTGTACAGTATGCTTTCACTATTCCTACTTTGATCGCGCACTTATTAGCTTATAAAAACGCAGAGATATTTTTGAATGCAACAAAACAGATGTATGTGATTAAAAACGTGTACATAAATAATTTGGAGTTTTTGGTTTACTTTGATAAACTACTTTATCTAGCGAAACGCTTGGGTTATAGCTTAAGTGTGTGTGTGTGTGTGTGTGTGTGTGTGTGTGTGTGTGTGTGTGTGTGTGTGTTGCAAACTTCAAACTGAAATTGCCCATTTTCTATATAGATAAACATTTTTTTTTTGCTTGTTCATATTTGCGTCTTCTAGAGACGTTTGTGTCTGCTTAAAGTAAACCTTGATATTTGCCGACTAAGAAATAATTTAGAATTTGTAAATCGTGTGCGTTTGCTGGTCGGCAAACTTGACAAACCGTACTTCCAGTGATTCAGTGAAAACAATCCTGCGCAGCAGCATTCTACAGTGACGGGAAGACACAAACAGAAACCCGTCTTTGCCATCAGATTTAATGTTTATTTACAAAACTAGGCTTAACCCAATCACTGCAGGTTACAGGTTAAAATGATTTAAGACAGTTCTGGTGTTTACAGCTTTAAGGAAATATTAACAAACAAACGACAACCTTTTACATTGGTTTACATGTGAACTTCATGAGATTTACATTTTAAAGGGTCCCGCTCTTTCTACAAAGCACATTCAGACAAATACTTTGACCTTTTCCAAGTGAAGTGCAAAGTCACCCAGCATCAAAGTCACCACAGACCATAAGAGAGAGAGAGAGAAGAGGAAAACGACCAGAGAAAAACCGAAAGTAAAGAATCTTCTAGAGGGATTTCACTGGAGACACGTAAACATCAAATAAATAGTCTGCAGCATACGTTCCATCAGCAGGTGTTGGTAAATGTGCCGCTC
Organism: Paedocypris micromegethes; assembly: GCA_028031935.1. Lineage (NCBI taxonomy): Eukaryota > Metazoa > Chordata > Actinopteri > Cypriniformes > Paedocypris > Paedocypris micromegethes. The sequence continues at coordinate 6,622,844 of CM051493.1, forward strand.
TCACACACTCGTCTTCTTCTAGAAGAGCAAACCACATGTCCATTTTTTTTCTTCAGGAGCTATGAAAAGCAAGTTTGACCTGGCAATAAAAATCTAATTTGTTTTCTAGTAAACGACCTTGTTCAGGTGCTCATATATCGTCACAAACTATTCCAATATTAGAATTAATTAGGAAACACAAACAATAAAGCTTCACGTTTTAACCACAAGAACAAAAGTCAACAGTCACTAAGACAACAACCCGGTGCGATCTAAAAGTACACCACGATTACTTCTAGTCTTAAATACATATTAATACAGTAAGAAATCCCACCCATTATCTCCTCAGCTTCCAAGCCAGAACAAAAAGTGATTACATATATATATCTAAACTAGGTAAAAACATCTCAGAGTAATAAACGTGTGCGTGACACCATAAAGGCAGCTGAAGTGGCTGTGATAGTTCTGGTGGTGAAGGAACATGAAGAACATCTCAAGGCTTTAAACTCATTAGGAAAGCTCTGCTGCTTCTATAGGGGCTTTATATGTGCAAATCGAGAAGGTGGGTGATGATATCTACTGCATATACCTTGGTGCCAGTGGTCTTCAAACGGACGCTGGTCCTAATGTGGAGGTGTGGGCAGAGGTTTGGGTGCAGTGCCACTGGTTGGGATCACGCCAGTAGCGAGGAAGATAATAATTAAAATGATTACAATGACAATCACGATGATGACCACCATCAGCTTCACGTTCTTCCACCAGTAGGCGCGGGCGACTTTTTGAGAAGTGTGTCGGAAGTTCTGGGCCTAAGAGGAAATCACAGCGGTTTATTGGAAACCAAGTGAGGGCACAGCCGTAGCCAAGGACATGAATGATGAAGAATCGGATTAGTGACGGAAATATAAAACGTGGATTTATATTAAAAAAGTTAAAAACTAAATCGCTTTGAAATTGCAAACTTTATATTACTGTTCAAATTATTTTTATTTTCTTATCAAATTATTTTTATTTTTGCTTTGGATTTTTGCTTTTCAACTTTTAGTTCACATAGTGGAACTAGTTTCAAGCGGGGGCGGTGCTTAATCGGATTGGCTGGTGAGAATTGGCAGCTACTTGACCAGCATACACAGTTTCAAAATGAGTTTGTGGTTTATTATTATACAATAAACTCTAAACAAAGTGAACAAAAAAACAATTATTTTGGTGACATCAGACAAAAAGGCCAAGAGAAGAAACCCTATACTACGGTTTCGATTTTGGTTGATGTCTCCAAAATGAGCTTTAAAGCCTCTCTTAAAACTCTGTTAACTGGAATTTAACGTAAAACCCTTGAGCTTGAGCACAAAATACACTGAACCCAATTTCCTGCTCAAGGAGATGCCAATCAGAGTAAGCTCCTCCCCACATAAAACTAGTGCCAAAATTTGAAACAGAAAATCCTGAAATAAAAGCAAGCAAAAAATTCAAAACAAACTTCTTTTTTTTTTAAATATAAATGTAGGTTTCATATTTTAGTCACAAATCCTATTCCATAAAATGACGTGGGAAGTAAAAACTTACCCCGGCCTGCAGATCCTCAGATTTACCCATCAGATCATCCAAGCGCTCTCCACGTGCCAGGATCCGATCAACGTTCTGGGTCATGATGTCCTTCACCCCGTCCACTTGAGACTGCAGAGACTTCACTCGATCCACATCCTGTGACGACTCTCCGTCTCTCGGCTCCTGTATGTTGGAACCAGAGCATCGGTTTCAGGCGGCGAATCGCAAGCTGTTCAATACGAGTCGCTGTTTCAAATCAATACAAAAGTTGCAAGAGTTCAATTCAACTTTATTGTTTGGTCCAAAATCCATAAATAGACATTCCGTCCCACAAACAATTTCACACAAAATTGACCAAAAAAAAAAAAAAAAAGAATAGGCTGAAGCATTGCTTATAGTTGCAAAAATGTTCTTTTTTAAATGAATGTGGACTTTCAGGCGTACTTTCAGCTTCCCTGATTCCACGAGATGTAAATAGAACTTTCTGGCATCCTGATGGAAAAAAGACATTCGCAGATTTCACATCGATTTGTGAGGTGCGTCGAAATATCCCTGAATCGCACGGGAGAAAAAGAGTCGCGCTGTGCTTTTTAGAAAAGTATTTTAATGAGCTGAGCTACAAAGCTGGGGCTTTTATTATGTACCATTATGCGTTTGGGCTTTTTATGTGTTATTAACAATTTACTAAATTGCACATATTTCGAGTATAAAGGAAAGCGAAAGCCGGAATTTATATCTTGGCAAAATGTGTGCAATCCTACATAGTGTGGGTTACTTGTCATTTTAATAACTGGGGCTTTTGTTAGCGTCTTGTTTAGTAGATGAGAAATGCGTGACTCTTCATCTGAAAGATCTCGTGTGACTCCATAAACACGCTGTTACCAGGAAACCCAAAGCAAAGGTGCGTCATCACGCGTCCTGCCCTTTCTGTTCTCGCCAGGACCGAGTTGATGCCACACGGCCTGTTGAATGGAGGAAAGATATTGAGTAACACTGGATGAAGAAGAAGACCTGAACCTCCATTGTGGCCAAACTTCACGTTATACTGAAGACAAGCTTTAGTTAGTGGTTGGATTTCTTTTTCAGATGAATTGCATTGACGTGCCGATCCGAATTGGGGCTTTAGATAAAATATTCATCAAGTAAACAAAAGAAAATGACTTTAAATCAAACGATAGATGTATACCGGAAGTTAGACGAAAACAGTTGCTCAACTTCTTGTAAAGCAACACATCTCACACTTCATCACGCAATGAGAAAACTGTGACAAACGCATCTCAACAATCCGAAACTAAACGCCGCGAAATATTTTAAGTGTAAAAAAACGGTTGTTTTTGCAGCACACGTAAATCCGCCAGTGTAAACAAATCTGTACAAATGCGTTGCAGCGTACATTAAATGCGGCTCAAAGACGAAAACACGTCGAATTAAGTCCAAGACAAAAAAAAACAAGTTTAATCGACACTGGCCAGACAAAAACGAAGAGTAACTTGAAAAACGAGCTTCGCCCATTGCTTGCGTCAAACAACACGAAAGTCGGCGAAACTTCCGACAAAAGAAACGGACACGTATTTACGCAATAAAACACAAATCCGACTCGGTGTTTATAATACGAACAATGTGAAGAATTGCATTCGAGTAAAACATTTCGCGAAAACGAGAAGCACCTGCAGCGCCACCATAAACGCGGAACTCACCGCGCTGTTTGGATCAGTAACCCCCATGACTTCGTCTGCCTTCCCGCCACCAAACACGCGTTATCGCTGCAAGTTAAAAGTTCTAAAAGTGTTTCTTCGCGTTGAACCCAGAAATGCGCCGTGTCAACACTTCCTGGTCTTCAACTCATCCTCTTCCTCTAACAGCGACAGGTGTGTTCGCTTCATATCCTGCCGACCTGTAGAGGGCGCTGTCGCACACACGGAAGTTTTCGTAACGCCGAAGACGTTTTTTAATTTCTTTAAAACGATCTGCTCTACCTAAATTCCTTTGTCTCAGAATGATCTCAGACCATCAAAAATAAACAAGAAAACCACATCTTTATATAAACTTTATTGCCAGAATCAAAGTGAATCACACCTTAAACAAATCACTAAAACATGAATTTAAACATTGACTTTTGAAAAAAAAAAAAAAAAAAAAAAAAAAAAAGCGAACAATAATAAACAGAAGCAACAATAATGTAACAATGTATATACGATAAGTTGTATATACGATGACTCAAGGAAACATGACTCGGAACATACATTCAAACAATGTATTTTTTGCATTTCACAAAGTAATTTGACATCTGATGAGAAAATACAAAACATGACAAAATCAGAATATTTTTGTAAAAACAAACATTTCAGATCCCTTGTTTAATGGTGATGTCCGACATGTCTTCATTGCTGTGCAGCTCCAAGTTCTATTGACGAAACAAGACATATATCATTAAATTACATATATTACATACATTTGGTACTTCGATTATTTTAATTTTATTCAGAAATAACAAAAGATGGAAAGTTCATACATTCTCATTAGCCAAGTGCAGAAGGGCCACAAACGCTAGTGGAATGGAGAGATTAGTAGCCATGTTGGGAGGAAGCCTAAAAAAAAAAAAAAATAATAATTAATGTTTATTACCAAACATCTAATAGTTTCACAATAAAACCAGAACACAAACTAAAAAAGGACTAAGTGCCAACAAACTACCTTTTTGCAAGATTCTTCACAGACTGGCTGAAGGATTTTTCTCCTGAAACGCCTGGCTCTTCACTCTCCACCTGCTGGGGTTTTAAAATATAAAGGCTTTTCTAATAGCACAAAAATGAAAATTCAATACACCAAATTTAAATTAAAAAGTGTGTGAAAAATAATTTCATAAGAATGTACATTCACAAATCACATTTTAAAGGAAAAGGATCGTGTGCAAACCTTGGCTGGTTTCTCAGGGCTTTCTGTGAGGACGCTCCACATGCTGGTCTTCAGCTTTTTCATATCCATCTTCTTGGCTGTCTTGGCGTAGTTAATCTCAGTAATTTTTACCTAAATGAACGATAACATTTATTACGAACATTTTCTAAACATTTACTAAAAAAAAACGAATAATAAAATACATATTATTGTATTTTTAACGCATGTTTTGCGCGTTTAGAAAGGTCTACATCTTTACAAAATAATAAACAAAATAAATAAATAAAATACAATTACAGCTTTTAAATCACTTCTTAAAACTCATATGTTTTTATTGCTTTTTTTTAATCCGTTTTCCAAATAGTTTGTGTGATTTTGATCTTGATGTGTCTTTTATTACCTGCTGTTTTTTATAAAACATTCTGTTTTATCACATATTTTTCAATATATCTTACTGTACAGCACTTTGTAACAATTTCTATTGTGTTAAAGGGCTTAATTAAAGTATATTACATTACATAAACAGGATAAAAAAATAACAACATTATATGAAAAATATATATACTGTAATGTATACGTATAGAGTATTTACAGTCCCTCTCTCATCTCACCTTGTGAGGTTCAGCAACAAGACAATCTTGGCCATAGGTAGAGACGTCTGCGTCCGGGGACAATGGGTCATCGGGCTCAGTGAAGCAGTCGGCATCCTCGCTGTCTCCTTCCTGCCCACAAACACAACTGCTCAATAGATTCCAACCACTCTTCTAGATCATCTCTGAAAAAGCGTTGAACAAACCTGAAGACCGGGACAGAAGTTTGCCGTGTCGTTGGCATTGTTATAGTCATAATCTCCTATTTCTTCACTCAGCTCTCCAGACCCTCGCTTCTCATCTTCGGGAGTGAGCTGAAGGGCAAAGAAGATTACGATGGACCTTTAAAAATGTCTCAAAGTTACACAAATCTTCCCTTACTGCATTAGAGGGTTTAAGGCAGAGCTGGGACAGGTTACTGGGCGGATACTGGAAGTCTGCAGGAAGTGTGGTTTTCTTATTGCTGCTGTTCAAGCCCGATTTACTTATTGTGGTTGCCGCCTGAAAGTGACAATATTATAACGTCAATGCAAAATCAAAATGTAAAAAATGATAATGATTTAATAATTGATAACTGAAGGCTGTGATCAAACAATCTTTTTCTGCACATCCCATTTATCACATTTACATCGAACAGCCATTTTCAAACAATTTTGAGGATTTTAAGCGCACCTTTTAGTCCAAAAAATATGGTGATAATCAGTGATAAATATGAATTACCATCAAATTTCACATTCAATAATGAACGTACCCTAGTTGTGCGGAAGTAATTGTGAAAATGAATGTCTTCCTTGAAATCAATAACCAAGGGGTTTTTGGGCATCCGTTTCCGAGGTTCCTTTTCCGGATTGTGGTCTTCTAAATAGGATAGATTAGAATTAAAACTATAGCGCAGAAAATGTGAACAAATAAATAAACAAAACCCAAAATTATTTACGTTTATGTCCAGGTTTAAAAAGCCAGTAGCCAGGTCCGACCCACGTAGCCATAGTCCTGGGACTGAAGTAGGAATACTCTCTGGGTTTATCCGAGAGCTGGAGACACATGGTGGCGATATCCACATCACCGATAGAAACAACACCTCTAACACACACAAACAAGGGATTACAAATAATGCTTTTAGAGTCTTCAGGAACACAAAACAAGACTGAAATCATTTGCAACCTATTGGCACTTGCAATTCATTTCTTAAGCACTAACCGTCTCTCAGGATCCTTGGAAGAAGCTTCTCTGTGTTCTTTGTATTCCTCACAGTCTCCCGCTCGACCTTCATCCACGTCTGCGTCAAAATGATCCCCAAAATCATGCCCATCGTCCTCATCAGGCTCAACGTCGGCATTGGCGTCAAACGCGTGTTCACCCTGCTTCATCTTCTCAAGAAGCTGGTTGAGATTTGAGCTCTAAATGTAAAAAAAAAAAAAAAACATCAGTTTAGATGCAAAAAAAAAAAAAAAAAAAAGCCACCTCAAACTGCCACAAATAAGCCCTCACCTGCTCAGCCGTCCATTTGGTGAAGGAGAAATCTTCTAAAGAAGGACATATGGCTCTGTCTTCAAGTGACATTAGATGAGCTGGAAGGTTCAATGCAGTCATGTCAATATAGTCAGTAGTATTATGCCAAAATAAATGCATAGTGTATATTTTGGCCTATGAGGTGCACTTAAAAAAAAAAAAAAGTACTGTGGGTCTTAATAAGGTGAGCCTCATGTTTGGTCATGTTTACTGGTCATTTTTATCTGGCACTGAGGCCAAAAATCTGCACCACTAGCTAAATATGATGAATAATGAATTAGTAATAGGTAATGCAGACAAAAAGAGCTATGACAGGCCAACTTAACACACAAACCTCTGTGACGGAGGTAAATGAGCTTTGACTAGTCACTATTTTAAATGTAAAACATTGTTGGCACATTTCTCATTGACAAATTCACAAATAAACTAAAAATAACGACTGAAAAATATTTTATGAAGAGTCCTATGACGATCATTTGGTTTGCCACAATACCCCCCCCTAGACAAATATAAGTCCTTACGATGTGCGATTTGAATAGAACATTTTAAAAAGATTAGTGTAGCTACAGTTCAAACGATACAGCATTACAAAATAAGAACACATGTAAGAAATTGCGTGAGGTGTGAAGCAGGCTCACATTTAAATGGCGATGCCGGAATGTACTGAGCGGGCATCGGAGCAGGAGGAGGCGGTGATTTCAGCAAGATCATGTCTGAGGGGAAGCGCAGCTCACAGCGACTGTCCTGGCTGAACAGCACAGGGAGAAACACTCCTGCGGTGCTGTTCTCATCAAAAGACGCCGCCATCCGCTGGAACATGGGGTCCACCTGCACAATACAACCCATCAGAGACCTGACAGGGTTACGATGCACCTCGGAAAAATACAAATCATGTTCACCGAGGACGATAATGAGATAAAAGTACAGGTAGTCGTTGATTAGGAACAATTCGCCATGACGACTGTGTGGTCAGCTGATGGTGTAAGACAGATTCCAATCCCAATTCTTATACAAAGCGTCACATATTTGCAGTAAATAAACAAACCATCCGTATGTGCTCATGTGTTCTGTCACTTAAATGTACCCAACTTAACCCAGAAAGGATGTGCTTCTAGATGTTACCTCACACTTCAACTCCGATTCAGACATGTTGATGAGACTGAGGTTCTGCACCACCGTCTTCTTCGGGGGTCTTCGCTTAGTTGTCTGTTTCGTGACCACCTGCTCCGCTTGGGTACCATCTGGCCCCTCAGCATCATCTTCACCATCCTGGCCTACAAGAGAATGGTTTTATCAGCTCTGAGCAAGAAGATGTCTTGGAAAGGTGTGATGAAGCTTATTCAGGACAGGAAATTGAGGGGAGAGGCAGTTTAAACTCAACTTTCTGTACAATATTAAAGTTGTTATAACACGCAGAGATGTTAGATTAATAACGTACTGTCTTTTGGTTTAGTCTCGGAGCCCAGACCTCCTAGAACTCTGTAAGCATCCGCGTGGACGGCATCCACCCTCTGGGCATAAATCTTCGTACTGGCATCGAGCGTTCCTGCGGCAACCTGAGAGGACACGACAAAAGCGTTTATTTGACAACCACAGCAGTGATAATTAAATCACAGGTTTACCTTGAAGTTGAGCTCGGAGTCTTTTTGCTTGAGGATATCTGCCATGTAATCGATAAGATGCAGACCAAAAGCATTCTTTGTTGTGATTTTCTACAGCAATAATAAAACAAACACGATGAGTGGTTTAAATGGAGCTTGTCAATTTACCTAAATTGATTAGCCAACTCACATTTTCAGTGGACAGCTTAATGCAGGTTGAGTAATGTTCAGAAATCTGTGCTGATGACAACTTCGGAACTGAGGCTGGTGCGGTTGAAGAACTGCGTGGAAACAAGCTTGGTTATTATTAAAGATTTTCCAGTCTTAATTGATTATTGAGCCTGGTCGGAAGTAATTCCTAAATCGAAACGCTTATACGCCAAAATTTACAAAACATACGTACACATAAGTATACAAAAATGCAAAACACTACAATTGTAATTACAGAAAAAAAAAATGACAAATCAGGTGTTTGATTCGATTTTTTTTAACAATGCCGTGTTTTTTTTTACCATTTAATAAAAATGTTTCTTCTGTTAAATTATTGTACAGGAATCTTTTTTACTTATGTGATTATACGTTTATCTTAGACACATTAATAACACAAGTTTTTTTTCCTCAGAACTTCTTGTCACGACAGACCTGACTTCCACCAGGATCTCTCAACAAATATTCAAATCAAGTTGTAAAAAAATCACATAGCAAGCATCTGAACCTCTATAGTTTTGTGACATCCCTAGTTATTATAGTCCTGGCCATTACTTATCAATTAGGGCTGTTAAAGAAATAAAATTTAACGCTAAATTATTATTATTATTATTATAAAATTATTATACTACAGTATTTAAACAAGTGCTTATTTAGTGTTGAGTTGACATTAACTGACATATTACAAGCTTCAGTCATTGAATTGTGATTAATCGCAATTCATTTGGTCAAGGAATTGCAATTAATTAGCTTAAAAACAATGAATCGTTTGAGAGCGCTATTATCAATACAACGTGAACACAATAACACTGGTGGGTCTTTTAATTTGTAAAAGCTAACGCTACCTGTGACTGCCAGCCTCAGTGATGGAAGAGTCGGCCGCTGCATGGAGGTCAATGACTCTGGAGCGCCGTCTTTGTCGCCTTTCCTGTTCGTCGTCATTCCCCTTAATGTTGTCCAGTAGAGGAGTACTGGTGGCCGACAGAGCATCCTTCTGTCCCACTGCTGGTGAGGACCACTGCCGCTGCCGGGATGTTGGAGTATTAAACGCACTCATAGCCAAACTACGAGCAGAAATGTCACAATTGTCAATCCTTATAACTTTTGAAGTGTTAATATATATTTATTTCTTTGTTTGATTTTTTTTATGCCATCTTAGCTTCAATGGCTATTATTGGCAACATGGTCTTTGATAATTTTACACTTTAGAAAGCAAAACATCTCTATGACAGCTGATAAATAGCAGTAAATACACAACTTTTCAAAATGACAAAATAACAAATTAGATACACTCTTTCATGTTGATTTCTGTTAAAAATTGTAAAATCTTTTGTGGTAAAACATTCTTAAAAACATCTGTTAAAACATTTTCTGAATAAAACCGTTGTCTAATATCATACAATCTATCACAGTCAATTAAAATATGCTTTACAGACAAGGTATTCCCATATCGATCACAACGTGGTTTTTCTTCATCCAATAACAAATACGAATGAGTGAATCTGGATTGTCCTATTATGCATCTGATAAAAACAACGTAATCCTTTCTGTTATCAAAACCATAGTTGAATCTTTTGTTTACAATTGGGTTCACTTCAAAAAGCTTGTTATTTCTGCATTCATTCCATTCGCACTGTCATTTAGGAGTAAATATATAACATTAAGTGTCATAAATCATGACATCATGAGATAATACACAGGATTATTGCGAGACAGAAAGCCATTATTAAGAGATCCAAAGATATTATTAAGATAAAACATAATACTAAGTCAGTATTATGTGATGTTCTTCTATGAGAATGAATGCAATAACAAATATAAGCTATTTGCGTGGAAATATTACCAAAATAAATAATACACGCCGTATAAATCTGCCACACACATAAATCACGAATATATCTATGAACCGTTACTCAAAAAACAAAGTGCAACACGCAGAAAATTAACGTGAACAACTAGAACTCAAGATTAGCACAACGGCTAACAGAAAAAAAACACGCGTGTGGCAGCGCAAAAAGTCCATCCGAAACTCATTGAGCGTATTTTATATCTATTCGTAGTAATCGTAAGAAAGGAAAATTATGTAAAACGTGTTCACCTTCTGTGAAAGGAAGCCTTGTAAACAGAACCGACGGAACGTGTGTTGTTCCTGTTCTCAGGCGACCATTTGAAAATTAGCGCCGAGCGGCCGAACCGTTGTGTACGTTGCGCAGTGACGTCATACGCACGTACATCATTCTGCCGCCAAAACAGTTTCACTTTAAGTTAAGTGCTTAACTTTAATATTGTTATCTTACACGTTAAATATCCGAACCCGCGATATTATCTAAAAAAATTATATCTATTAATATTTCTAAAACAAATTATTCGTTTTTTTGTCCCTACAACGACTATTCTACTCGTCCGCTAGATGGCAGTATAGTTATAAGTGATTAGAAAAGTCGGCATGTGCTGAAAGAATTATTAATCTTCACCAAATCGGCATAGAATTGAAGTCATAGACTCACTTGATAAGAACACTTTATCTAGTCGTTTGCACCTTTCCGTTTGCATGAAGCATCTGCTTGGATAATTAAGAGGCAGATATGATTTATGTGGTTACTGTGATATTTAAATGGATTTGCTGGTGGAACGAAACAATCGCAAGAACTTACTCTGCATCTAAACACCTAAATGGCATCAAAGAAAACAAGTGTGCACGAGGCCACGGTATATCATTAACGGTGACATTTACTCACGCGCGCGCGTCCGCGAGCACACACACACGCACGCACACACACACGCACGCACACACACACTCACACACACACACACACACGCAGTTAAATGTCAGTAAGTGTGTCTGATCATGGACGAACGTGCTAATAGCGCAATTAAACTCGCTTCATTTTTCATATCGTGTAAAATAACTCTTCTCATTATTTACTCTAAATATTGTTCATCCTTCATGCTCGTTTCCATTCATATTCTGCATTAGATAGATGGATGGATGGATGGATGGATGGATGGATGGATGGATGGATGGATGGATGGATTGATGGATGGATGGATGGATAGATAGATAGATACAATTTAAAAGACAACAGTGAAGGCAAAAATGCAAACATCAAAGAGAACAAAACCAAGAAACGACAATTAATAGGTTGTGCAAAAATGAGCTAATATGTATAAGTTTCATCCACATAATTGATTCTTGTGTGGCATGGAAAGCTCAAAGCAACTAAAGACTTTCACTGAGCTGCAAGTAAAGTGCTGGTTTCATTTGGAATGTGAAGAGCTTGAGGAACGACTTTGCATTTGTTGACCTGTGTTGACCTTTGTTGACCTGAGGTCAGGCTCGAGACTGACAGACACCTGTTGTTCCAGGAGCTGTTATTTATTTATTTATTTATTTATTTACTCATTTATTTTAAGTCCCCCGGGTGGTAATTATCCATAAGAGCAATAGTGAGGTTTATAGCCGCATTAGTTCAACACAGGAGAAATGTAAAGTGTGCTGTGTTTAATTAATCTACTCAGTGAAGTGTGCATCTACACAGACACACACATACACATTAATCTGTCTGCAAATAGGTACTGTAACTTATTGCCCCAAGTGAACAATTGCTATACTGTAAACTGAAAAATACCAGGTGGCATTAAGGTCTGTCTGTTATGAAAGAAGATTAACAATCACTATTCTGTCTGTTTGTCTTTACTCATTTATATGAGACGAGACTTTATACCATGGTTAGGTGACAAACATTTTATCGTATAAACTTTGTGAACTTAATCATGAACTGTAAAGTTTTCTGAACGGGACATAGTGGAACACTTATTTGTTACCACTTAATACTTTAACATAATATATTTTCTATAATATAGCAATTATAATGTAACAAAAGAGTGAAGTATTAAATAAATGTATTCATTATAGTCAAAGAATATCACAAGACTTTTTTACACTTTATTTGGCTAAAAGTGGTATACACTGATATGTGTATGTAAATACGTGTTTATACTAAATACATGAATTGAAAAAAAAAAACGACACTTGGAAAAATGACACAGATGAGAGTGAGTGAGTGTATGCGTGTCCCCCTCTGTGATTGGTCGGCCACAGTGATTCTGTGATTGGCTCCAGCTCCCCGTGACCTGGAAATAGAAAACACTTAAAAAAAAGAACAAATATTCACTAACTCTTTCACAGCTTTACACTTAAAATTCAAAGATACATAAAGCATATTTAGTGATGGATAGACTCCTCCTAAGGCAAATATTGACTGTCTCTGATAGTTCTTGGTTGGCGTGCTTGGCTTGGCATATTCATTGCACAAGCTCTCATCAGGACTTTGTCTCTCGAGGACAGTGACATCTTGATTTCTGCTGTCTGCACAGTTAATTAAGGAAGGAAAATGGCCGACTGGCGCTGATACGCCACGTATATCAGAAAATGTGATCTCCTTCCTCCTGGTATTACTGGTGCAAGCTGAGCTGAAGCTGAGCTCCATTTCACCAGCCAAAAACTATAGCTGTGAATGATGGAAGATAAAGTTAAATGGGACACAAACACACGTATGTGAAGAGTTTAAAAAAAGAAAGAAACAGCTTCATGAGAGAGTGAGAGACAGAGAGAGAGAAAGAGTCTGTGCACGTGCGTGTATGAGAGTGTGTGTGTGTGTGTGTGTGAGAGAGAGAGAGAGAGAGAGAGAGAGAGAGAGAGAGAGAGTGTGTGTGTGTGTTCCATAGCACTAAATTGGGTCCAAAATGCTAGTTTTTTAGCACAATGTGAGGCCTCATTGTGTACTTTTGAAGATCATTTTAAGGGTCAAAATGTATTTTTAAGGCAGGTATAACTGTTATTACTTGGTTTTTGTTAAGGTTAGAGTAAAGGGAGGGTTAGAGTAAAGGGAAGGGTATTTTTGATGCTTCGGGTTACAGTAAAAAGAGAGAGACCAACGAACGTTAAACACAACACGGGCACGAGCATCTTTATTAAGCCGTGTGATGCACTGAGCCGTGAACAAAAACCCTTGTGTTAGAATCTCCTCTGTGTCATTTCGCCCTCAATTCTTTATTTCAAGGAAATTACCATCGGTTTTGGAGCTTGAATCCAGTTTTCACAAGGCTTTCCTTCATTGTTTCTTCCCTCTTGAACCGTGAAGGTGTCAGTTAAAGGGTTGGATTGTGGTTTTCCCGATGATTGGCAGAAGAATGGCACACACACACACACACATTTCTATTTTTTTACGTTTGAATTATTCATTAACATCTGAGTTTGTTAATATAATTATGTCCTCCCAGACCGACCAGTTATCATGTCAAGATTGGCTTTATCAGGATAATAATTACTAATGTGGTTATTAATATATGGCAGGTCAATTAAAGACCTTTAAGTCTGGACTACATCATTCCAATCCATCTCTGCTGTCATCTGATGTTCTGCACGTTCCCGTCACCTCCGCCATTAATCAAGTCTTAATCTTCGCTGCCTGATAAATATCTATATGCATGGATAACGATTTTGCGGCATAGCGTTGTTGCCTCACAGAAAGAATGGAGTTTTCAAGACCTAAATTCGAGTTTTCACCTTTAAATTAAACAAGGATGTGAGTGTAAGTTCGACCCACCTTGTGATTGGTCAAGAATCCACCAATTAGACATGGACAATCGCACCTCACTCACTGAGATTGGTTAGACAAGAGCGGGGAAAAGGTGTTATGCAAATAAACAAAGACTAAACTTAAATATTAAAATACTATACCAAGCTCTCCGACTTCAACTGATAATTTGTGAAGCACAAAAGACGCTTCTATTCAGACAGGCCATTTTATCTACAGAGGTTTTAAGTTTTGACGTTATATTTTTTTTAATGTTTTTTTTTTTTTATCAATACTGTACCATGCTTTTGTTTTTTCCACATCTCTATTTTTTTTTCTTGTGGTGTCTAAATTATTGAATTTAACAGGTAAAATTTAACTACTAACTACTAAATTTAACTACTGAAATAGAATGTTAAAGCCCAAACCCCACAATCACTTGCTTGCAGCTATTACTTTACATGTTTGCTTCTACTTGTGAAGCACGTTGTGATGTTATCTGTCAAAATACTTGTTTTGTTTGCTGAAATGGTGTTTCTTTCCCCTAGACTGTTAGTTTCAGTGCAGCAGAGCGGATCAGCTCACAAATTTGGGCTTTTTACGTGATTATATTATCAAATGTGATCTTCTTTCATGTCAAAATAGCGTAAAACCCCAATTTTCCTTTCTGAAAGACAGTGAGATGAACATCCTACGGTTTGAGGTTTTTTTGGGGGGAAGAATTTGGAATCTGTTTGATAAATTTTAGCGAGTGATTCTTTGATGCACATTAGACTTTCTGTTTTAGCTCGTGCGTTTTAGCTCGGGATCGATCCACTTCTTCATTTGAAGGAGCCTTTGAAAGTGTTTATTATATCTGGTCGTCCAGCAAACCGAGCTGCCGTGTGAAATCTAAGCACATCAGTCTGGCCAAGGCTATTGATTATTGCGGCGACACATGACGCGGCTCTGGGATTTCTCCCGCGTGTTGTGGCTTCGGCTTTGCCGCCATACGTAAGTGGCGACATTCATCATTCGCTCGTTCTCTCCGACGCACTCAACCTTTACGTTTTCAGGAACGTCATAACAAAGGCCTGAGCTAATTTCTCACCGCAGGAACGCTGGAATTTGAAAAGCAGATCTTGACTAAGTCAGACAGTTTGACTCAAACTGAACAGCTCTTGCTCTTTTAAGGAATTCAGAGTTTATATTGGTATTTTTTTTAATTGTTCATGTATGTTTATATATATGTGTAATGTGTTTGGAGAACCAAGTTCTGCTTGTGCGGTTTCCTCCGTGTCTCTGGTTTGTTCAAAGACGTGTTCAGAGGAAATATAGTCTGGAAATAAGTGGGAGTGAGAGTGTGAATGTGTGTGTCCTTCTCTGTGATTGGCTGGCCACCAATTCAGGGCGTGTCCCAGTGATGATGGGATTGGCTGCAGCTCTTTGTGTCTCAGAAATGGATTATTGGATTAAAAAACATAGTTAAAAACAACTATTAAATAATTCAAATGTGTTATTGACGAAGAATTGGGAGAGGTTATCCACAGTTTACTCAAGTTGATCAATACATTTAAGTAAAAAGTAGTTTTTTACTGTCCAATCTCTTTCATCTGAATCATTTATCAAGCTGATCAACTCTTTACTTTACTTTACCCATTATATGTTCCTTTAAAGAATATATAAACTTAAAAAATTAAAGATCAATAAACTTTATATCCGAGTTTTTTTTTTTATGCCGGTAAGAGACTGTTTGGTGTGTTTGTCCAGAGGAGGAATACGCGCTGAAAGGCTTGTGCAGTTTTACAGTCAGCAGAGTTTTGGAGGGAACACCTGCTGGGCTCTGACATCCAGACGTCCAAGTTTGATGCTTTCGTTCTGTTCCCTCCAATTGTCACTTCTGTTCTCGTTCGGGTTCCTTCTTCTTCCTGCTGTGAGCCGGTATTGGAAATCTCTCCAAATCTTCTCCATCTCTTCTTTCTTTTTCTAATGCCGGCCATTATAAAGGCACGGAGACTGTGTCAGTCAGAACATGATGAACACGGAGTGATTACAGGCCCGGAGACGCTGGATTAAACTCTATTACAGCGGGTTATTCCTTGTGGACAATCTGGAAGAGTCCAAGGAACAGACTGTTGCTCATCTACTTTTATGATGTTAACCACGTAATTGATTTTTTTATTTTCAGCCAATCAAAAGTCCCACCACAGCTCTCAAGCACAGACTTTATGAATTTCTTCATTGTGAAGATGAATAATATCAGAATGTAGAACATTCCTACCGACTAGCCCAAAATTTAATACACCAAAAGGAAATTCCACCAGATATCACGTTTATTATATTCACTTGGGACTAGGATATACTCACTTAAACTACTAAAACTACTTGCTGTTTACTTGACCCAATACCGACCAAATTGCTTACAGAAATCCTACCTTTACTAAACTGATATTAAACCTGAGAAACTCGTCACTGGTTTTGGATGTTTAAACAGGCCGCAATAAAGCCGTTGCTTAAGCCACAACTTAACGCACATGAATTAACCAAATATAAACCTATATGTAACCTACTACGTGTGTTGAAAATTCTCAAAAAAGTAATTACAGGTCATTTTTGTGCGTTCCTGGAAAAGAATGATACATTTGGCAAATTTTAATCAGGCTTTGGATCTAATCATAGTACAGAAACGACACTGATTAGAGTTACAAATGATCTGCAAACCACACCCCGATTGGTGGCCGACCAATCACAGAGCAGGACACAAACATTTAGTTTGCCCAAAGTCCTAACGAAAAAAATGAAACCGATGAAAAAAATTGAAATCTGTTCAAACCAAAACGTCAAGATTTTAGATTTTATCTTGGGAATTTATGTTTGATATATATATTTTTGGCATCTTATTCCGTAGACTGACAGTATAAAAATAAATGTTAAAAATATACTAGTACAATTCTTTTACGTACATTTTGTGTTTATGGTTCCGCTTTTTAAAATGTGTTACAGAAAAAAAGAAAAACAACCTTCATAACAGATTAACCGGATTTACATTAAAAAAAAATCTGACTTTGATTAACTTTTACATGTTTGGCGGGGCGGATTAAAACATTTAACGGGCCTTATTTAAGCCCCCTTAAATAAAGACCATCCATGGTAGACTCTATCTCCCCAGCATTTTTTTTAAACTGGGAGAAAACCAGAGACCAAGAAAAAACCCAAGCAAGCACAGGGAGAGCATGCAAAGTCACAGTTACGATACAATATTTTACGTTATTCAATATTATTAACATGTACTAGTTATATATTACAACAATACCATTAATTAATTAACATTATTGTTTTAACTTGTTTTCTGACGCTTTGACCCCTGAGAACAAGACCATTGATCTGCCAAGGTCTTCCCGATCCAGACCACCTGACCCTGACCACCTGCTCTGAATAGTAGCTAATCTGCATGGATCCCACCATGCCTGTCGTCACGGTACGCAAACCCTCCATGACGGATCTGACCTCATTTCCCTTCACTTTATGGTGTTGGGAAAGCCTCTTTGAAACTCTACCTGTCAAGCCCAGAGCTGCTCACAAAATAATATTTGAGGATAAAATTGTAAGGTGCGATTGCATGAGCTTTCTTGATGTAAAACAATACACAAGCAAATGCTAAATATTTCACCTTATTTGACTTAATTTGCTGTAAATGACTGGTTTTTAAACAAGTTAATAAAACAAATGCACAATATTTTGCTTAATTAATGGGCAGTTATATTCTCTTTTTTCCATTAAAAAAACATAAATTTACTGCAATTGTTTGTAATTGTATTTCCAAATCAAAACCGATTAATTTACAGCAATGAATAATAAATAAACAAGCTTTTTCAGTTTGATACATTTTTTTTTTTTTACAAAAAATAGAATTTTGCACAATTTTCGAGTAATATTTGTTACTATAATCATGTTACATGAGTTTTATCTGACAATATTGCATTAATTGTTACTTGAAAGAGTTAAGCTAAGAATTCCTCTGTATAAGAGTTTCATTAAGTCAATATGATGATTTATTTTCATGAAAAATGAAATGAGAAATCAAAAGGGAAAATTGACTTTCCTTTTTGACTTACACATATTAATTTTACAATTACTGTATGAGTGTGATAAAGTTAATAATGCAGCCATTGTTAGAGAGTCTTGTTTTGTTATTTACTTCTATCATTTTTTTACTTCTATCATATTTACTACTATCATTTTTTTGAACATCGGAGCAGAATTGCATGAAACAGCTTTAACATACTGAATATCTGAAAACATTCTGAAGTCCACAAGCAGTTGCTCGTCCTTGTTTACCTGCTTGTGTTTCATGCCTTTGGTGGAAATTGATCTCCCCGAGGTGGAAGGTGTTTTTATTTCAGTTCATGGAAATTCAGTTATAAAATATAGAGGACAGCGTGTGATTAAATATATTAAATGAAAAACCTTTACCAATGGGATTTGGTGAGAGAACATTTACAAAGAGAATTTAATTTGGATTCAGGAACTTACTGATGTGGACCAACGGACAGAGAAATATGAATTGATGAAGGACTGGGTGATGATCACAGCACAGAAATGACAGACGGGTAAAATGATGAACAGGTAGACAGATATGGATGGATGGATGGATGGATGGAGAGAACACAGACAGAGATACAAGAATAGATAAATTGACATAGACAAAGACGTAGATGGGTGGATGGACATAGAACACAGACAGAGAGAAGAATAAAAGACAGACAGATATTTACAAATAGATACATTGGTATGAACCACAGATAGACATGATGGAAGACAAATGATGGATAGATTAATGACCAAAGATTGATAAAGGATGCAGACAGATGGACAGACATTTACAATCTGTCTCTCCATATTCATATCAGTCTGTTTGTTATATGCCAATCTCCATACATTCCATACTAAGTCCATACATTCATGTCTGTCTCTCTGTGTTCTACTCAATCTGTCTTTTCATCCATCCAGCTACATTATTTGTCGTGTCTGATCATTTCTTCCTAACTCTCTGTCTGTCCATCTGAATGTGTGTTGGTTTGTGTTCTACATCTGTCATTTACCAATCAATCAATCAATCAATTAACTCTTCCATCTAATCATCAATTTTCTTACCAATCAATCAATCAATCAATTCCTTCTCCCATCCATCCGACCATCCATCCTACAATTCTCCTATTCATCTATTTACCAATCCATCCATTTATCAATCAATCAATCAATCAAACCAACCAACCAATTCTTACATCCATCCATCAATTCTCCTATCCACCTATTCATCCATTACCCAACCATCCATATATCCATCCTTTCCATCCATCAACTGTCTGCTTTCCGTGCACAACTTTTTATTTCCTCATAAATCTTCCAGTTGTTTTCTGGACAAACAACAGCGGTGTAATGCTGTTAGCGTAGGAAGGGTTGAACGCTGACGGAGAAACAGACTCTCCATCCTTCTGTCATATCTGCTCCAACACAAACAACCACTTAGAGTTAATACAACGCCATCCTTCTCTCCGCAGTTTCACCGCACTGGAATGGCCAAGATGCAAATGAGCAGCTCTTTACCATCACAAGACATTTTGAAAGCACAAATACCGGTGACGGATAATCACAGTGTTTACGCCGCGTCTCACTTTCTGCCCGTAACGTGACATTTAAGCACTTTTTGCCATGGGATGGCAGACTCTTTCCTCTCCAGCTGTACATTGTAAAAAGTGCTAAAGGCGTGTCATTTACTTTGAATACATTTTTATTCCTGATCTAATCGAAAGCGTTTAATTTTCTGTCTAACCATCAGTTTAATGTAAAATTTGTGCTTCATACAAATTAAAAGTAAGTCTTTTAGTGTAAAGTAAATACATTTCTTTGAAGTAAAGTAAAAATGTGCTTTGGACTAGATGGTGATGAGAAGAGAAGACCTTGATTCTTGGATAGGCCAATGAGCCAATGAGAAGCTTGCATGTGCTGTACACATTTTTTGAAACTCTTTTAAACTTTGAAATAAATCATAAACACCTTTACATGATCTTGTTCAGTTGTAAGAAGGAGCAATTGAAGCACTTTGTCTTAAAAGGAAACAATAGATGTTTTAATAAGGTAATTATGTAAACAACCATCAATATGTCTCGTTATGTGAGTAGACTGGCTGCCTTTTTACCTGTTTACAATTCCCATAATGGGAGGAGTGGTTGCTGTCTGTCTGTTAAATGGACCAATTGAGCAGATTTTATGTTCAGTGAAGTCTTTTAGGCAACTCATTTGAAAAAGTTGGTATTACACCTCAGTGATCGAGACACATGGGTTCTGATCAGATTTTATGATATAATATTAGATACTCTTATACACGTAATTATTATTTAAATTCAACCCGTTAGTACACAAGCCCAAATCAATGAAGATGCAAATTGATGCATATATTAGGCTGGTGCTCACTTATTTAACCCATCCGATAATAAACCATTAAGAAAACATATCATTTGAGATTTTATTAAACTTAAAAACTTAATTAGATTCAAAGATGGTTTATGCATTGGCTAAGTAGTGAATAGTTAATTTAAAAATTACAATAATATAATTTTTATAATATTTAAATTAATATAATATTTAAACATTTAATGAACCAAAGTAAACTGATTAGGTGTAATCAGTTGACGCAATTTTTTTACTTTGACCAACGAGACACTTTTCACAGCTGTAGGTTACGGACCATGATGCACCTGCCAGAAGCTCCGCAGCATCACGGGAGGGGTCACTGCTCCTGCCCTCTGACCTTTGACCTCAGGGAGTTTGTGTTCAGGCGCTTTGTTGTCAAAACGCTGCAAACGGATGTGAAAAGCGTGTGGCGGTTTGTGCCGGACACTTAGTGGTTGTGGAAGTTGAAAGGCAGCCACACTGGGACACACACCTGGCGGGGGTCGGACCACCCTCCACCGGACTGGAAGGTCAGCGTCCCCTCCTGCTGGGAAAGCTGGAGAACAGGAGGGATGGAGGTGCAGAATTCCAACGTAAAAAAAAGCAAGTGGGGTGGGGGGGGGTGAAAGAGAGAGAAAAGAGAGGCTGGTCTTTAGCTTCCTTCCATCTCTCTATCTATCTATGTATGTATCTATCAAATCTTTTCTATTTCTTTCTTTTTATTCATTTTTTGGTTTTCATATCCCCCATCCATCCTTTTTTCCTTCTGTCCATCTCCAATCTTTATTACTTTCTTTCTTTTTATGCATCATTTGGCTTTTTTCTCTATCTATCTATCTGTCTGTCTGTCAGTCTGTCTGTCTGTCTCCAATTTTTATTCCTTTCTTTCTTTTTATTCTTCCTTTTGCTTTCTTTTCCCCATCTATCTATCTATCTATCCATCCATCCATCCATCCATCCATCCATCCAGATTCCTTTCATCCATCTAGATTCCTTCCTGGCTGTATCATTATAGTTTTCATTTTCTTTCTTGCCGATTTGTCTTTCCTTTTATTTATTTTTGTTATTTATCTCTACAAGTCTGTTCGTCCATCTCTCTCTTTTTGTTTTCCCTTTTCTTTCTTTCCAGTTTGTCTTGTATCTGTCTAGCTTATGCTTTTCTCTTTCCCTTGTTCTTCTAAAATTTCCAGTTTACGCCTGCCGCTTTTCCGATTTTGTGCTACTGCCGATTATAAACAAATAGACATCATCTATAACAAATAGACAGTTTCAAACAAAGTTTTTCAATTCTGCTCAATCCAATTTTGAACAGAACGCAAACACAGAATAATCCCGATCTGCGGTGCCGCGATCACACTCAGGATCCATTTATGTCCACAAAAGAAATCTAACAGCCAATCGCACCAAGACTCGTGAAAACACGGATCAATTCGAGAGCGAGAGTGTATAAAAATGTCTGCACAGCGGGTACAAATCCACTGGAGGTGTTTCAGACGCCTTCATTTTTGTATGAGATCAGATTGATCGGCGGCGGCGTAGACGAAGCAGCAGTTTGTTCCACTCTGACCTTTGAGTCTCTCCACAACAGGATGTGAGCATTAGATTAAGGACAGATATGCCGTCTGAATCCAGATGAGAGAGAGATTAAAGGCTGAGGAAACCAGTGTGGGGATTCTAATCTACATATGCTGAGGAGCAAACCGAGGGATGAACCCGGCCGCGGGTCAAGATGAACTTCCTCTTTCTTCTCTGTGTGTCCTGTCAACAAGAAGCAATTTCTTCTGTCGTGTCCAGTTGTCCGCTGCAGGCGAAACACATCATTGCGGTTATTATTTAATCACATGTGGAGCGCTTGGCTGAGGATGTGGAGGAGACGGAGGTCAGGAGAAAGACCCGGAACTGCCACCCGGACTCACTACAGGCTCTTAAACTGCGAATCTGGCCAACTCTGTGTCCGGAGGCGAAATTTTGTCTGTGTGAATTTAAAGACACATGTTTTGGGGGATTATAAATAAATCCTTTATACAGTATTTATATATAGTGAAAAGATCTTCACTTGAGTTTTCTGTGCCAGCAGAGAACGTGAATTGTTTTTTTTTAATCCTCTACATTTTAATGAAATAAACGGGTGGGATTTTATTGTCATTGTGTCTAATACTAGCTTTAGCATTGATAGCTAACAGATTGGTCAGATTGTGTAGAGCAGGTGATCGCAAAGGCATTGTGGGTAGATCACATGGCATTAAAAAAAATGGCAAAAAAAACTCTAGAAAGCTTGCGAGTAAGAAAAGAAAGAAAATTTGTAGAAAAGCTACACCAAGTAAAAAGCGATTATACGCGCCCGCACGCTCCTAATCCAGCATTTACACGATTCTGTCAAACTCAGTGTCACATGCGCTTTTTACCTGCACTAGAACAGTGGATGTGAGTTGGGCGCTAGTCGAGTTTAAAAAACATTATAAAAAAACAAACAGGGAGAATGAGTGAGGAAACACAACGGTCAAGTATGTTTGCTATCAACTCGGACATTTTAGTTCAGTGCATTTGTATAGCGCTTTTTCACCGTTACAACTGCCACAAAGCGCCTGTGCGAAAATGTAAAAATAGAAGATTGTACAATTTTATTCATTGTTCATTTGGTGTTAGATAATGGCTATAACTATGACCATTTTAGAACCTAAAAAAAAGGATTTTATTCTGAAGTGTGTGTTTACAATCCAGAAGATGACACTCAGCAAACATATACAGATGAGGGCAAAATAAATCAAATAAAAAAAGTATTTCAAAAATTATGTATATACAGTAATTTTTGTGTTCAATAAGTAGATCGTGAACTGAAAATGTGTGGGCACCCCTGGCGTAGAGAATGTTTGGAAACTCTGGGAATTTTTTAGGAATATCCGTGAGTGATTCAAAACAACCGACAATTTGACAATCCTGCCAAATTCCAGTCAGAATATGCAAAGGTATATGAATGCAGGATAAGGAAGAGATTCAAACTTGGCTTGTGTTGTTGAGCAATCTTGGCTTGATATTTAATGCAGAATCACAGAATCGCGCTCAGAAGCCTTTACATTTGAGACTCAGAGAAACAACTTAAAGGGACAGAAGCGACTGCTTTTCCGGCACAAACACTCAGCACACCGAGAGATGAAGGCTACTATTGTTCTTGTTGCTGTGACATGTAACATCGTACACAATGAAACAATGTAACAACAAATCACAGACTTTGTAGCAGATTTGGTTCTTACACAATGTTTCTTTTGAAAAACAGCATAATTTGTCTGTTCTTTTGGGTCATTTTTTACAAAATCATTTAGTGTGTCAGATCCATCCATCCATTTTCACCCACTTATTCTATTTCCGAGTCATGTGGAGCCAATCTCACCAAATCTGAGTGGGGACACGCCCTAGACTGAAAGCCAGCCAATCACAGAGCGGTCTGAGAGATGATTGCAGCCACAACAACAAAATAAAGGAAAGACAAAAGCAGGAAGATGGCGAGAAGAGGGTGGGAGTTCATTAGTATTAGCAGGACATCTTGTCTTATCATCCCGGCGTCTGGCTGTCAGTCAAGCTCTCTGTACTTCCAGCCTTTCCTCGGAGAAATCCCGCTCTCGATTCAAAGAGCAAAAGGAGAAGTAAAGAACGCTTTGGCATCCAGCGTGGAACCGCTCGACTGCCTCATCCTTGTAAAATCCCGAGTGATCTGTTTGCACTTGTTTTGTTTTTGCATTTCCTTCATTCATGATTCACTCCATTGATCGTTGGTTTTCCCCCTCGTGATCTTGTCTGTCAAGACCCAGCTAATCATTCTTCGTTGCGTTTTTTGTTGGCGCTAAAAATATCCGTCACTTCAGACGCACGTACGTTCTCCTCGAATCCTTCCAGGAAACTTTTGCATCAATGCGTTATTTGGTTTTTATCTCCTTGGCAAAATCCAAGCAACCCTTGTTTAAATCCTCAGATTAGAATCGTGAAATGCGAATTACGTCTTCGGAATATCCAATGACCAGCGATGCTCTTTAGATTCACCGCGAGTTTTCCTCGTAGAAACAATCGACATCCACGTGTTTCGTCCAGCCGTCTGACCACAGAAACCAGGAGGAATCTCAATGAGGATCTGATAGCTTTGCCCTTATTGTAAGTCAAAAAACTTTTTCAATCCGTTTGGTTATTAGCGTAAGTGCTTGTTTTGTCCAAAACGATTAGCGAGATCTTCACTTGGAGACTCCATCCTTCAGGTCCGCAGACCAGAATACAGATAAATCCAGTCATGGAGAAGCATTTACACTTCGCACTTTACACAAGAACGAATGCGTTTTCAGCTATGGCAGAACTTGATCCATTGATTGTGGAAATCAGTGTGAAGCAAAAGCGCGCTGATGTTTTTGCTGATTGTTTTGTCAAATCACATAAAACATTCAAGACGAGGTTTCTTTCCATAATTTACAAACAATCAAAGAAATACTCAACAAAAAACACAGTATACATAATATTTACATAAAACACGTGTTGTAAACTGACGACAGATTAAGTCGTAAGCCAATAAAATGACCTTCACTAATTTATGTAAATGATATGTCATGAATTGGTTTTGAATTGAGAAAGGCTTCGATAGAGTTTACGTAAATCTAATAGATTCTACGTAAATCTAATAGATAAAAGAGACGCAAATCTAATAGAGTTTCTTTGCTAATAGCATTGCTAATAACTTTTCTGGCGTGTGATTAGATTTAGCACGATTTTGTTTTTATACGGAATTGTACTTGAACAGAAGCGTTTAAGGACCTTTTTTCGTATGGAATCGTTTAAAGACTTTACTGCTTGTACTGTAATTTGTTCATTTTACAATTGATTATTTCACTCCAGCTACAACTTTATATGATTTGCTGTTTTTTTATAGTTTCAAAACTGAATCGTACTCGAACCGGTGCATTTGTTAACAATTGTATAAAATGTGAACCAGGAATAACAGAGTTTCAATTTCTGGGTCATGATGAGTTTCAATTTCTGGAGCCACACCCAGCAACTCTTGGGCTGAGGCGAGCAACCAATCACAGAGCAGGACGCACAGACACACCCCTTCACACTCTCATTCAATACACCTACATGACTGTGGGAGGAAACCGGAGACCTGAAGAAAACCCACATGAGCCTCCAAACTCCACAAATCTCCAAAAAAAGGAACATATTATAAGTCAGCGCGAATCCAAAAGCCCGAAAGCGCAAGTAAGAACTTAATAGGAAGTGTTCAGTCATCATTAAAAGGGAATGAATTCATGGCGACTCCTTTAATGTCATTACCAAAAGTGCTGCCAAGAAATCTCCTTCTGATCAGAGGACGTTTCAAGACAGAGGAACCAGAAGTGGAGTGGCGTGAGACCTCCTGTTCTGGCTGGGAATCAAAGCCCACCTTTCCCTCGGAATAACTGATGATCCATACCAGCTGGAAACCCGCGGAGAGACGTTTAAATGAGCGGCTCGCTATAGTTTACGCACGGACATGAATAACACGCTTGAATGCAAAGGAGCAGTGGTGCACAATGGCCCAGGGAGATGTGAGGAAGGCTGGATGCCTCCACACACAGCTGTTGTCCTCCCCTCCGTGTTCTCCTCTCTTGGGTAATTACTCTGATTATAGAGAGTCGGAGCTGATGAGAGCTAATCCCCCCGTGCTCACACATACATAGACCATTACGCTCCACGCAAACTCATTTCAACCTCCAGACCTGGATGGAGTCGGCTCATCACTCGCCTAGAATATGAATGTGTCTCGCCATCGTGGCATGAAAGAATGCAGACGTGTTTGGGTGGGTTATAAATGCCCTCGCTGACGGACCAATCACGGCCCAGATGCCCACGCTCAAGGACCAATCAGGTGGTCTGTCCCGCATCCTTCACAGAACTTTTATTAACCCACCACGTTTGTCCCACAATGTCGTCTACCGTGGTTTCACATTGCTGTAACTGGATCCACAAAGGTGCCAGCACCACTAAATTTAACCCGGGCACGACTAACAGAATGGGACTTGAACACTTGACGGAACAGATTCCAGAAGGACGGGACTTCAAAATGGAATGGATGATCTGCACATACATACCAATGTAGTGTGTGTTTAACTATACAAATCTACACAAATCTTAACTATGCTATCCAAAATGTTTAACTATACAAAATTATATCGCAAGAATTTTGTCTAGCGATTATAAAAAAAAAGGGGATTGCACATCTTAAGTTGTTATTTTTGTTAGATCTATTTAAGGCTTTTTCAATTCAATTCAACTCAATTAAATTTTTTACTACATATACTGTTATTAACGTTTCTGGTTCAATTACGTTAATATTCTCTTAAAAAATACAATTGTTTCTTTATTTAACAAGCCTAACTTGTGACTCGTTTTATTTATAATAAATAACAAAAAGTCGATTCTAGTGGTCAGGACGTCATTTCCCAAGATCCTTTGCTCCAGTCAGACTTTGCACATGCGCAGAGCAATTGTTACAAGCTCAGGCCTATTTCAAGCTTTCTGTTTCTATACCACTGTTCTATATTCGGGTCACGGGGAGCTGGAGCCAATCCCATCGACTCTGGGCCTGAAGGCGGGGCATATTAGATTGATGTCCAATGACAGAGCAGGACACACAGACACACAGTCACACTCTCCCTCACTAACACATATGGTCAATTTTCTACGATTCAATTCTCCTGTGTTCTTTTAAACGGAGACCCAGAGGAAACCCTAGACCGGGCCTCAAACGCGAGTCTTTTTTGCTGTAAGACTAGAGTGTGACTCATCGCGCCTCCCATTACATACACACATTTATATATATAATTATTATTATCTTCTTTTTTTTACATCAGTGTAATATTCCTTTACAAGTGTGAGATGATTGTGATGTATGTCTTTTTGCTGCGCTTGTGCTACACACTTTAGCTAAGACTAGTTGTGATTCAGCGTTTTCATTGATTCGCTGGAGCTTAACAAAGAGTCGGTCTGAGCCATAATAAGCCAATTTTGATCAAAAAATGGCCTTTTCATGCTTTGAACCATTCGCTGTGTCCATACGTTGGCGCTTAGCGACGGATTTAAGGGCGGAAGCCAAAGCAAAGAAAGGTTAGCGGTCAGAGAAGAACTGACAGGAATAATGTTATCCAGAACTTTTGCTCTTCGCTTTTTCAAAGCAGAAAAGAATCAGGTCAGACTCGAAATCGGAGCTTTCATGCTCTTCTATTTCCAGACACGCCTTGAAAAGCCATTTAATGTTTGTCCTTCATATTTACTAGAGGAACTTCAAGGTGTTGATTTTGCCATTCGACACTAGCCGTCCGTTTTTCCGCTAAGGCATTTCCAATATGGTTTCCTGTCAAAGACGAGGGTGTTTCAGGAAAAGATGTGAATCCACAACAATCAGATAATCTACTGAGGAGGAGACGACCACAGGGCGCGTTCTGAGAATGTCCTCTCAAGGCGGTGGGCTTCTGCGGGGGTCTTGGGGGGATTACTGTGTAATTACCGTTATTATTTGTTACCTTTCTCTCTCCATCGCCGAGCCTACACACACTTGTGAGCATGATGGCCGATCGATATGCATGTACTGATCCACGGTTCCACCGAATCCGCTCGCTCATTAATGTAAACTTCTGAAATGTCCTGTTAGCGACGCGCAGGATCAATACGACATCGTAAACACAAAAACCTTCCATTCTTTGTCGCCACTTTGGTAACAAAGTGTAAAAAAAATCCATGTAAATGTTCCACTAAACCAAACGTCATAATAGCTTCAAATCAGTCGATAGATGATGATTAGCAGTTTAAAAAAAAACAATGCCGGCGTGTTTGCCTACAGCTGAAAATAGCGGAATTGACATTTGTGGATGGAACTAAGCGTCTCCTTGACTTCTACTCTTGCGTGTTATAACTGGAGTAAAAGCTGGAGGTCTCGGAGACGGTCTTGGAGATGCTGCGTGAGGACGAGCCGTTGGACGTGAGATCTCTGGATGGGCTGTGGACCAGCGGCTTTCCAGATGTTCCTCTCGTGCTAGCGAACATCATCTTCTGTCCATCTTCTGACGGCTGCATCACACAGGACACGGTGGTCTCCATCCGACTGGCCCGGAACAAACTGGTTTGGGTTTGAAGGTGGCGGGTGGACTTGAGCTCCAGACCCTCGTAGGAACCCTCGGGGACACACGGACAACAGCGGAAGGCGTGTTTGAACCCGGCGCGGAACCTGAGGAGGCGTGAGAGGGCACATCATTGCTTCTGATGCGGTGGAGATGTGTTTCAAGATGATGGTTGTTTTTTTCTTTGTGTATTTGAAATATTCTTATGGAATCAGTACGTAAATTACAAAGAAGCAACAATTGAAATCGTTTTTTATTTTTACCTTCTTCACGTTTTTGTTTGAAACTTTTTTTTTTCCCCAGATTTTTTCACGCGTTTTTTTCGTTTGTTTCTTAACTTTTTTTGTGTATGGACTAGTTTCATGTGGTTTTTCACATTTTCGTTCAAAACTTTTCCGTTTTTGAACAGAATAATCACAAAATTATAAGATATGTTATAACAAACATTTTAATAATAATAATAATAATATTACTAATAACAATATAATTTGAGGGCGCCTTTTGAGAATGAAGTCTACGATTGTTCAAGTCTGATGTCTTGCTACCCAAAGATTTTTTTTTTTATTAAATTATTGTGCAAAAATAACACTTTATTTATCAGTTTATTGTATAAAAAAACAGAATATTATGAAACAGCGTTTCATAACTGGCTGACGCATCTTCCACTTCCTGGTCAAGGAGCTGCCAATGACATTCTCACCAGCCAATCAGAGTGAGGGCCCTCCCCACGCCAAACTAGTGATAACTCCAAGTCCCAAATACAATAAAACAAAAGAACTGAAACACATGGGGGAAAAAAGTTTTGAACAAAAATGTGAAGATTGCAGGCGAAAAAGTAATCTGAAGCATTTTTGTTTATTTTTTTTGGCACTAGTTTCACAAGGGAGGGCACTCACTCTGATTGGCAGGTGACTGAAAACTAAAAATAATCGTGAAGCCTTTTTGTTTGTTTCTTTGAAAATTACGTTTGATAATTTTGGCACTAATCTGATTCCATGAATTCACTTGATAGTATGGGATGCATTAGGCGATAACGTGCTGCGATGCTATCACCGCGTGCTGGCAAAAAGATGGATTATTTTGAACAATAATGATATCATAGCAAATATTGCAGCAGCCTTGGAAAAAAAATGCCGGATGTGTGTGTGTGTGTGTGTGTGTGCAAGTGAGCGCGCCGCAATTACTGTGTTTTCACTCTAGGTGAAATTACCTGTCATTGAGGCAGCAGTAGATAATGGGGTTGTACATGGTGGAACTCATTGCCAACCACATGATAGTCAGATAGACCTGCTGAATGTAGGACTGCTCAGACAGGTTCGGGTAGAACTGGTGAATCAGGAAATAGACGTGATAGGGGAGCCAGCAAACGGCGAACGTGCAGACCACCACAATCATCATCTTCACCACCTGAGGGTTGGGCAAAGGGGTAAAGAAGGACATTTTAATAATGGTCACATGCTTGCCAACACCATCCGAACATTACATGAACTGGCAGAGTGGTCTCAATGGCTTTCAGAAGGTCTTAATGGCATAAGCCTCTTCCTAGAAGCATGTTAATAGGTTTTGGAAATGCACACAAATTTCAGTTTCGATTTTGGAATCACGTTGTGTAAATGTTTGGGATGGACGATAGAAGTTTAAACTCCCATCGTGATATTTTCTAGTGTCCAGATGGAATCTGTATTATTTCACAAATTGAAGGGGAAAAGATGCATTTTAGTAGACCTTAATTACAGTACAGTATATATTTGTTATTATTAAAAACATTACAGAACAGGCAAACTTTGTATCTTTGTATGTAACTCGTAATGTAATTTTTTTTTTTTTTTTTACTTTTTTAAGTATTACACATGAGGGGAGACCTGGCATTTTTTTATATGACCCGCCCTCCTCACTGGACGGTTACAAAGACCAATTAAAATGACAATGACATTGAGGATTGCC
Source organism: Paedocypris micromegethes (assembly GCA_028031935.1). Lineage (NCBI taxonomy): Eukaryota > Metazoa > Chordata > Actinopteri > Cypriniformes > Paedocypris > Paedocypris micromegethes. The sequence continues at coordinate 6,653,254 of CM051493.1, forward strand.
CAATCAAATATAGGAAAGGAGGCGTCTTCAAAAAATGTCCATGGGATGATTTGTACTAGACGTTGCTTTAAAAAAAATGATAAAAATACGGGACAAACCCATCATATATGATTCAAAAACATCAGAAATTATTCAATAATGGGATGCATATTTTAATTAAAAAATCCGGAGCCCACCCCTAGTAAATTGTGTGATTTTTGCCCCCTGAAATCCTTGACCTTCACTCTGTCTTCTTTCACAGACTTTACTCAGGCAATTTTGAGTAGCTGCTAAAACGTTTTGGTTGGTTTAAAACACATAAATGGTTGGATAAGTTTACAAATGGAATGCAAGTTTTATTTATGTAAAATGAACTATAATGAAACATTTAAAAAATGAAAATTTTTTAAAAACACAGTCTGACCAAGCATCTTCACATATCCATCTTTTGCTTGTAATGTTTCATAAATAATAGACGACTGCAAAGTGGAGTAACAATACTGAATTTTTAAAGTGAATATAGACATCAAGTGAAGGTTCTGAATCCTCAGGGGTCCGAGGGGGGTTTGAATCCTATAGAAGGCTTAACAGCCATGTTCTCGTTTTGTGACTAAAAAAAGATCATTTAGTGTTAGCAACGCAGCCCTAATAATATTATAAGAAAAAAAATGTGATTGTTAAATGAGGAGAAAGAAAGACGGTTAAGGGTCTCAATCACATTGCGGAGGCTGTGAAGAGCGGATCAGAACCTTTTCACATTTGGCGAGTTCATCATCATCATTATTGCCCGCAGTTCTGATCCTTTCCTGCTTGTTCTGATTTGTCTGCTGGGTTAACCCAAAGTTCACTGCCTGACCCGTGTGTGTGTGTGTGTGTGTGTGAGATTATATGATGAAGACCTTGCGTTTGGCGGCTAGTTGCTCCTGGTAACGGTCAGACGAGTCTCCTGGGATCTCACTGGCCCACAGGGTCAATCCCACCACCAGGTACGCGCAGCCCATAGCCAACAGCGGCAGGAAGTAGATCAGCACCGCCACACACACATAGTACCTTCACGGGGAATAGAAAGGTGCGAATGGTGAAACACAGTGACATCATTCACACTAGTGCGAACCGCCTTGTTTACCCAGGCACTTCCTGTGTGGCGGTTTATTTCAGCTATTTAGGCAAATCTTTAGGGCTTTTTTCCCCGTTGTGTTCTATTATTGGATTCATGTTTTAATTATTTCGCCGTTTGATAATGCTCACACGCTCATTTTACAGCGGGTTCGAGGCGCCTGGTTCGTAAACGCATTTTGTGAGAGAACAAGCTGTTCGCGTTCTCTAAAAACACCGGCGATTGTAGACGCCACGTGAAACGCCCAATGGAGTTTGTGGAGATTCTCATATCAGGAATACCACCTGCCTATCTGATGATAACAGACACGCTGGCTGATATTCCTCACCGTGATTCGCTCCGATCGGGGAATTGAAAAACGAGGACAGGATTAATTAAACTCCCATTGTTTTGCCAAATCCACGGCGGCAATTCATACGCCGTATCTGTTTTGCTGTTTTCAAAAATCCTAATGTGGACTAGAACATTCCATAGCTTGGAGATTTTCTGTTGCACTCCGATGTAATTGTACAGCTTGGCCTTCTGTGGACAGGAAGTGCCTTTTTAGAAAAAGAAAACATGCTATTTGATTTAAAAACATATGCTTAAATTTTTTTGTTCATCAGTCGAAGCAAATGTTCAAGCGTATTGAAACCTTTTCAAAAGGTTTTAAAATCCTTAAAGTGACCCGCTACTTCCATAAATCATTTATGAGCAACACGAGGACACATCACTACTGATCCTTTTAGTCTCGTGTTCTTAAACTTACACAGTGAGCTCTACACTCTGTGTGTATACATGAAAAATAAATTGTATATGTAATGTAAATATGATTGTTTGGATCTGTGTAGTGTACGAGTTCAGCTCTGTGTAGAGTTCAGCTCAGTGTAGAGTCCAGCTCTGTGTAGAGACAAACTCTGTGTAGTGTACAACTCTGTGTAGAGTTCAGCTCTGTGTAGTGTTCAACTCTGTGTAGTGTACAACTCTGTGTAGAGTTCAGCTCTGTGTAGTGTTCAACTCTGTGTAGTGTACAACTCGGTGTAGATTTCAGCTCGGTGTAGTTCAACTCTGTGTAGTCTTCTATTCTGTGTAGTGTTCAAATCTTTGTAGGGTTCGACTCGAAAGTGTTTAGCACTGTGTAGTGTTCAACTCTGTGTAGTGTTCTTCTGTTCTAGGTAGTATAAGCCACTGTGTCCACTACACAAGCTCTTTTGTCCTTTATGTACAGTATCATTGTAACTTTATTGACGGAAAAAATTTCCTTGTACCCCGGTATAATGACAACAAAGTTTCTGATTCTGATTCTGATAAAGTTTCTGATTCTGATCATTGCAAAAACTCAAAAGTATATCAATACTCTATAGCAAGTTGAGTGTTTTGCCATTCGTGTGTGATTTTCAATAAAAAAGAAAATTAAAAAAATTGCAGCGTTCCTCAATTAAATGGCTGAAAAAAGGCGTTGTCTTTATTTTATATTTATTTTCTTTATTTGATCTTCATATATGCATTATTTACCTGTGCATGTGGACATTTCTGTCAGATATAGAAAGCAGATCCGTAATCAAACATGACAACGCTTAAGAGGAACGGATCCTAAGTCATTAGGTAAATGACTGTGGCGTATAATAGAAGACTATTTCACTTCAGGGTCACTTGTGCAGAAAGGAAATTCAGCCCCAATGATATTTTTCAAGCCCCGATGCCTTAAAGTCTCATTTTCCTGCCAGTTAGAAGCTCAGTATCACACTTTCCTGTTGTTTTCACAGCTCGAATTTGGAGCGAGAAGCACGTCTGCTTTTCCCAACACGAGAAAACAACTGGAAGTGCTGCCATACAACAAAAGATGACGATTGTTTCCTCCAGCATGGTGGAACTGGTCCAGAATATCTTTCATTGTATTTATTAAAAAAACAGGAAATAAATCTTACTTTGGAATTGGAGTGCCCTGCAGAAGCCTAAATAATTCATGCTTAAAGCTGTACATCCCGGCTAAATAAAACACGATGTAAACACTTTCCAGCCGAGCAAGAAACCGCCAATTATTCCATTTGTGTCAAGCACATGAATTGGTTAAAATCTGCGATGAGACAACCAGACGGAAACCTGGAGAGAAAAATAGATTGTTTTCTTAGTCTCAGCTTCTCCACACACACACACACAC